>CM076575.1:1564970164-1565427395 GCA_034641835.2 Pinus albicaulis | reverse complement strand
GCTTGCCTTTTTCCTCATTCCAAGCATCCCACTTCAGGACCACCTCATCCAACTGAAACTTATCTGCTTTCGCCTTCCTGTCATAAATCTTCTTAATGCGCTCCTGCAACTTGAATGTATTTTGAAAGACCTCCTCCCGTGTCTGCTGTAAATGAATCATCTGATTTATCCTTCGATGCATGGGATCTTCCTCACTACCAGCTTCCTGAAGCAATTTGACTACCGGGACAGCAAGAGAAGTGGGAAAAACTGTGTCTACTCCATACACCAACTCAAAGGGAGACATACCGATAGATTTTTTCTGACTTACCCTATCAGCCCAAAGTGCATTCACTAATTTCTTGTGCCAGCCTTTCTTATTGATTTCCAACAATTTCTTAATGATATTTACCAAAGACTTATTTGAAGATTCCGCCAAGCCATTTCCTTGCGGATGGTAGGCAGTCGAATGTCCCAAGCTGATGTTATACTTATTGCAAAATTCAACCATCCTTTTAGACTTGAAGGCCGCTGCATTATCTGTGATTATCTTACTAGGACAACCAAAACGTGACAGAATGTTATTTTCAAGAAAAGAAATAATTACCGCATCCGTGGCTTGTCGGGTGGGAATCGCCTCGATCCACTTCATGAAGTAATCCGTTGCTGTCAATATCCATCTATGCTGACCTGAAGATGCCGGATGGATTTCCCCAATGAAATCCAACCCCCACTGCTGAAATGGTGCACTGACCTCAATTGGTTTAAGAGGCAAAGGCTGTAATTTCTGCTTCCCTTCGAAAATTTGACATTCGTGACAACTCTTAACAGCCTTATATACATCAGAAAATAAAGTAGGCCAATAGTATCCCGCTCTCAGAATCTTATTCACTATGGCTTTCCAAAATAGATGGCCCCCGCAGTCTCCTCTATGAAAGTCCTCCAAAACTCTTTTGGCTTCTTCCTCTACCAAACAATTCAATAACATTCCACCAGGGTCTTTCCAATATAATGCAGAATTCAATATGCAAAACTTTGCAGCCCTCAACTTCAAGGTTCTACTCTTATTTCTAGGCATCCGGGGTGGTGGAGACAAATTCTGAAGTACATATAAAATTTCAGCATACCAAGGGGAAGAAACAAAAATATCAGATACCTGAAATGATGCACTTTCCTCATCCTCATCAGACATAGCAGCGATCAAATTTATGTCTAAAGCATGCAGATTTGTTTTAGCCATGAGCTTGGCTAGTCCTTGTCCTTTGACCAGCTTGGTCGGTTTAATCTCCACATCATACTCTAACAACGCAGCGATCCACTTACCCCGTCTTCCGTCTGGATCTGCTTGTACCAAAACATCTTTGACAGTTGTGTTAGGAACGTAAGCTATAATATGGGAATGCAGTATATACACATGAAAATCCTTCAAGGCCTTCACAAGATCAAGTGCTTGTTTCTCAATAATGTTATATTTCAAAGCTCCGTCCCTTATAATTCGACTGAAAAAGGCAATGGGCTTCTCAACTCCATCTCTTTTCTGCATTAAAACAGCTGCCAAAGTGTGCTCAGAAGCAAACGAAAAAAAAATGAAGTTCTGTGTGTAATCCGGACTGATTAAAATGGGGGCTGAAGAAAGAGCTAACTTTACCAAAATGAATGATTTCACCGCCTCTTCTGTCCACTTCACTTGGCTGTCCTTTTTCAGCATGTTTGTGATTTCTCTAAGATGCTCAGCAAGATTTGGAATGAAACGACGCAGAAAATTCATCTTACCATTAAATGACTGTATTTATTTATTGTTGCGGGGCTGTTCAATTTGCTAGATTGCTTCAACACGTGCAGGGTCAACACGAATGCCGTCTTTCGATATGATGTGGCCGAGAAGTTTGCCTTCATCCATGGCAAACAAGATCTTTTTGGGATTCACCGAAATACCATATTTCCTGAACTTTTGAAAAACAACTTTCAATTGATATAAATGTTCTTCATCAGAATTTGAAAACACCGTCAAATCATCAAGGTAAACAACCAAAAATACATCTTTCTCATTGGCGAAATCCATGTCCATTGCACGCTGAAAAGTGGCACCTGCATTTTTCAAACCAAACGGCATCTTGGCATAATGAAACGTTCCGCATGGAGTGGTGAACGCGGTTTTGTCATGATCGTCCTCATGCACTAAAATTTGATTATATCCTAAATAGCCGTCGAGTAGTGACATCCTTGATGCTCCAACTACTCGCTGCAATATATGGTCCATTTTTGGCAGTGGATAATTTTCCTTCAATGACACCTTATTCAAATTTCTGAAATCAATACACAAACGGATGTCACCTTTCTTTTTCCTCACGGGCACCAAATTTGATATCCAATCAGAAAATCTGATAGGTACAATGATTCCTGACTTATTCAACCTATTTACCTCCTTTTCAATCGATGGTAGCAGCTTTGGATTGATTCTCCTCAACTTCTAATGGAAAGGCTTCTGATTTGGTTTAATAGGGATAGTATGCTGAATGATATTAGTGTCATACGTTTTTAAATCTAAGTAATCCCACGCGAAAGCATCAGCAAATGAAGACAACAATCTCACATACTCAGCTCTTACCTCCGGTAACAATGACCTGGATAACTTTACCATCTTGGGTTTTTCAGCTATCCCAATATTTACTTCTTCAACACCTTTTTCAGTCGGCCTCAATGTCGGTTTGCGGGCTACATCATCTTGATAAAAGAGTTCCTCTAAAGGAATCAATCCTTTAGGAATGATGTTATCTTTAAGTTGCAGCACTTCCATTTTATTTATCTGCATATCATCATTACCATCATCATGTTCTATATCTATGGAGGTATCTTTAAACTTACCCTTTTTTTGCAGAAAATCACTAATCTCCTCATCGTCCTGAAAAACTTGCCAACATCTCTGATTATCCGGAACGGTAGGGCGGTGCTTCACATGAATCTCGAACTTATTGCTGGAATTCATTGGGATTTTTAAATTTCTTGCTTCCTTATCAAGTCCATCAGCAACACCATTTTGTATGTGAGGCACACACGTCAAGGTATAATCTAAAAATAACTTCAAAATGTCTAAAACTGCATTACGGTAAGCCCTCATGCGAGGATGCTTGGCTTGAAACTCACCCTTTACCTGTTTTATCACCAACTCGAAATCACCATAGACTGCAATTATTTTCCCTTTCAGCTTTCTTAGAATCTTTAGGCCAGTAATCAGAGCCTCATACTCAGCCTCATTGTTTGAACAGTCAAATGCTAGTTTGTAGGAACATACTCGTAAATTGCTCGGGACCTTATTCAGAGCAGAAAATGGACTGCGTATCCAAACAGCAATTCCAGCACCATCAATACCCATTTCTCCATCAAAATACATGGTCCAAAGACCATCTTCATCATCTTCCAAGTGCTGAAATTGCTCTAGATCTGTTTTTTCTGTTTGCTGCCCATCGTCTTTAGCTGATTGCTCAATAGTAGCTTGATTTTTTCGTCTTTCTTTCTGCAGAAATTCTCTGAAATTTTCGGTAATCTCTGGTATATCTTCTGCTTGAACTAACTGACTATCTGTATCATTAAAATTATCAGCAAACAAAACAAAAGATTCTAAGTTGGTATGTACATAATTTACAGGATGATTGATTGGTTTCTCCTTGCTTGTTATCATGTATTTCATCTTCTTCTCTCGATATAACTTTATCATTTAGCCAAAGACAGGAATTGTCGCATAGGAGAAATCTAACTATAGTGTACCTTTCAACTTTTCTCCCCAAGATCTAGAAAGGAGCATCCCAAATTGGGGAGGAATGTCCGCCACAACCACGTCCATCAAGACATTCTTCGCAGGAATATGATCTAAACTTACAACCAAATCTTTGATGAGTCCGATACATCTCACTCGGCTAGAATCAAATGAGTACAAATCATGGTACTTCCTTGTAATGTATAAACCCAACTTTTCCATGATCGCTTTTGGCATAAGATTGTGCGAAGCACCGAAATCGAACATGGAATTATGCAATACATATTCATGCAACCTCAAACTGATATAAAAGGGAGGAACATCACTGTCAGGGGACTCACCATCTAAAGTAGGCCCAAATATCAATTCGGGCTGATCATCTTCAATATTCACCGTGTCAAACATTGGATCAAAATTCAGAATTTTAGAGACTTGACCTCTATAACTGTTGTTCTTCATAATTTCTGTCAAAGGAATAGATACCTTCAATTTAGAAATTTCATTCTCCAAACTAAAAGCTGAAACCTTTTCAATCTCTTTGACTGGAACTTCTTTCCTTTCAGCCTTATCCTTCATTATGTTTGGCTGATTTGACTTTTCTGCTGATGATGATTTGTTAGCTGCGGGATCAGTCGTCTCTTTTCCTTTCTTCTGTGGTATAGGTGAATCCATCTTCGGTGCTGAAGCCTCTTTTCTCTTCTGAATTGGGTTTATCGGCACATCTCTTTTTCTCAATGAGTATTTCTTCTGCTGAGCGGACAAAGCATTCATATACCCTCTTTGGTATTCATTTGATTCTTCCTCCAGAGCTACATCATTTGCTAAAATGAAATCCTCATCTTTCTGTGCAGCTGAACTTTCTGCATACTCTTCATCTTCAGTGGTGTAAATGGGAAAATAATCAGGAGTAAAGAAGTGGTTTTTCTCCCCTACTACATCATCATCATCGTCTGAATCTTGACTCACAAAATTCTGCAGAAGAGGTGTTTTAACTTGCTGTTGGGCTGCCGGCTCTTGTACTCTCTGTTCACGCTGCTTAATTTTGAACTGTGGCTGCTGCTGGCCACGGTAGTTTGGATTTCGAATCTGCGGTTCTGGCTTATCAAGCGTCATTCTTTTGAACATTTTTTCCATCTCATGAAGCAAGTGATGTTCTGATGTAGATGTGGAAGCTTCTTCCCTTATGGTCACTCTCTTCTCTGCTTTCAACCTGGCTCTCTTAACATTCAGATTTGCCTCAACACTAACAATGATCTTCTGCATATCTTCCAAGGTAGGCGGATCTCTGTCTCGTAATGAATAAGCCATCTCTGGATCGAAACCATCCGAGAATTTAAGGAGAGATGACTTTCTAGATGGTCTTAAGTCATCTGGAATTGCATTATACACTGTATTGAATCTGATAATATAATCTTGAACGGACTCACCAGGATTACGCTTGATGCTAGTATACTCAGAAGTAATTTGCAGCGGATTTTTCTTCATCTCCCACAGATCTAGGAACTGTGTCTGAAGCTCTTATAATGTATTGATACTTCCGGGTTGCAAAGCTCTGAACCATTTACGAACCTCACCTCCAAAAGTCTGGGCGAACAATCTCATGGACACATTCTCTTCATCTATTTCATGCAGGTCCAATAAATCTGTCATTCTAACAATGTGCTGCTGGGCAGACACACTCTACGGAGTGCCATCAAATATTGGAATCTTACTCTGATAATCAGCGGGCATAGGATCCAAATCTGCAGGTAAAACAAGAGGTGTGAATCTAGCAGCCATGGCTCTTGGCGGATTTATAATCTATCTTGGAGAAACAGGTGGAATGGGAGCAGTAGATGGATGAGGTGTATGCGGTGGAGATGGAGGAGGAACTACTACTGATTGCTGATCAGAGATCTCAGGCTGTATGGGAATAGTAGGGATAAATGGAGGTTCAGTGGGAATCCGTGAACCGGATGCAATTTCAGATGGCCCAAGAGTTTCGGATGCAGATTCAATGAATTCAGGGATGTTGGTTGCCACAATGGAGTTTTGAAGATTCAGAATATAATTATCGATAGATCTATTTTCTTGTTCAACTTCTAGATACTTGATGAACTCAGGATTGATGACGGTAGAACCAGTAGCACTTTCGGATTTGGTTTCAAACAATGATAACTCAAATTGATCGTCAAACTCAATATCTTCAATGTATTAAAAAACAGTGGGGTATGAGTGAGATTTGACCAGAAGAATGATGGGAGCTTATCGACGGAAAATTCTTGGGATTAGGTTGGGGTTTTCATATACTGGAGGTGGGTTTGGATCAGGATTTGATCTAGTATGCCTTTTTGAAGCCAGTGTATTGATCTATTCAAAAAAAACCAAAGGACACAACCGATTATTTTCATCCTATCGACTTCTAGACTCAATCATCCAAAATTCTAGAACGAATGAGTGTACTGGGGTAATTTGCAAATCAAGTGCTGCATTCACAAGCTAAACCAGAGATCGACTGAAGCAACGTTTATCTACTTCCGCTTATGCATGGCAAAAGCATTTCGAAAGCTACCTGGCGTGACTTCAGACTCCGTCTATAACTCATGAAACGAACACACCAAAAAACAAACCATTGAGATTACTTCCCTAGTATGGTCGCCACTATGTTAGCGCTTGAATCTACCTTAGGCTGAAATAAGGTAAAACTCAAGGCAACATCAAACCACGCTCAGCCTCGTAGCTAGCCCTATGAGGACAGGAGAGGGCTCTCTCCGGGTATATCTTGGAAAAAGGTCTTCAAAGGGGCAGAGATGACCTATAATAGATACTGATTTTAGGCTAGTAAATAGATAGGAAAGTTCGTTTTAAATTTTTTGGGTCTTCGTTGGAAAAATGGGAAAAACAATTTTGGGTTCGGGGATGAGGCCAGATCTTTGCAGAATTCGAGTTGGGGCAAGGTAGGCAGTATTCTTGATGCCTTTTTATTATGTGTATGGATGGATCAGACTGAAAAGGAGCTGAAGAGGTCAAGGGAGAACAAGTATCCTCTCCAAACTGGAGAAAACATATAAAACTAAACAAATTCAAAGGCAGAGCACTGGAATCAATGGATTCTACCTCATTTACTCATTCATTTAGTTCCAAAAGCGAAAGAATGGAATGGAATACATTAAACATTAAAGAACTTACAAATAACTGAGAGAAACACACCATCAAAACTGAAAGCCACAAGAATCCCAACAGGTGCTGCAAAACCTCTGATCTTTCCTTAGCCAAAATGCAGAAAATATGTACAATAGTGTGCCAAAATTTTCCCAAGAGTTCAACCCTGATAGTGTCTCATAAATTACATCATATAGACCATCCTAACCCCTTCCCATGCCTCTAGGGGTCAAATTCCTCCTTCTAGGAGCAGTTTCAACCAATTCTAAACAAGGAGCTAAAATCTAGGCAGCCAAACAACTTGCCTCTAAAAGGAAGGAAACTGACTCATTTACTTGATTTTCACTTTTTTGTGAGTGAATCTTCTAGAATAAGTAAAAGTGAGTCAAAGTTACATTACAACCACAAAATTACATCAAGATAACTTAAAAATTACATACACAATCAAAACTGGTCCAACTAGCCGAAATTCTGAGCTGGAAGATGAAAAATTGACTAATTTCCTCTATGCACCGTGCGCCAAAGCTCTATGCACCGTGCGCTTTTGGACATACTTTTGGAGCACTTCCTGAAGCCAAAATCAAGCTCATGATAGCTTGTTGTAAATCCATGGATGTCTGCTATCCAACCCAAGTGGAATTTTTCAATTTGGAGCTCATTTTCCCCTCCAAAACTTCATTCTCCCAAAAGTACTTCCTGCTGGTGCAAAAGGTGGCAGAAAGGTGATTTTCATGGTGTTTTTGGCCCTTTTGATCATCCAGAAATTGATGAAATGCTTCAGACATTTATGAGCATGCATAACTTACCATGAAAAATCCAAAAATACAAATTTTTCCTCCACAAAGTGTCCCAATCATAAGCGTGCGTTGTGACGCGCTACGCGTTGGGCGGAAAAACCTGTTTTGAGACCAAAATTTTCAAAAATGACAAAAAATTCTCCAAATTTGCTAAAATTCAGAGTGAAGATCCCTCATCATGCCTCATGCTCAACCAATGAAGCCTCAGCCAAAATCCAGAGTGGATCAGGCCTCTTTCGTCATTTCAGTGCTCTGGTCAACCTTCTCTTCAGGATCTTCATTTTTGCTTTGCAGACGTGCATGCGGGCCCAATAATGACCTTTCATGTGACGGAGCATGTCTTTGTCTCTATTGGCCTTTTCCAACAACTTCTCCAGATGAATGTTAACATGCATGAGTTCGGTCTCTCGCTCAATTGGTGTCATGTCACCAGGTCTCTTCCGAGCCAATTGTCGATCTTCACGGATTCGCCGCAGCTCTACAAGTGTGTGCTGATCCTCCAGGTGTTTGTTCCGCTGCTCCAAGTACTTTATCACCCACTGTGCTCTCTGCAAATTCTCTGTCAAAGTACCAATTTCATATTTCTACTCCTGGATGACCTCCCTCAGTTTCGAGCTAGGAGAGCTCACATCAACATTGATGAGTGTAAAATCAGTGTCTCGGCTTCCTGAAGGGCCCTTATCATTCATAGGCCTCTTGCCTCTGTCCTGAACCTGTACCTGTGCTAACCCCTTCCACCCCGGGTGGAGATAGTACTCGCACTGCTGATGAAGTCAACGAGACCCCTTCCACCTCAGGTGGAGATAGTACTCATCGTGTAGCTGCAAATAAGGCTCTGTGGCCTCGCTGATATGTCACATACACTGGAGCGCTAATATGCTCAGTCTCAGGAATATCAAGCTGGTGTGAAGGCTCTCCCTCATCATGGACTACCTCGGGAGGCAGCTATGGCGCTGCAAAGAAGTCACGGGAGATGAACTCATCCCATGCGATGCCGTGCTGTGTGAGTTGATGTATCACCATGATTTTGATCAGCGCGTAATGATATATACTGTTATACTGCTGTGCCGGGGTCTTCTTCTATACAAGAAATGTCATCCAATCTATGTTATGGTACATGAAGTATGGAATTCTCATCATACGTACCCTCGTGAAATGCATCAACAAATGGATATGGTACGCATAGAGGTGCGAGAATCTACCCTCACAACTGAAATATCGAATGATCAATCTCATCAATGGTGCATACTCCTCCTTCAGAAATCAGAATGGAAATACCCTGCTCAGCTGCCTCATATATCCAGGTCTGATATAGGGCTCATAATAGGATTTCTCTAGCTGTTTTCGTTTGTTCCATTCCTCTCCTATGTTTGGTATCCCGGTGGCCTGAGCAATGGTCTCTGGTGACAGAATGAAGTTTACTCTGGCAAGGTTTACACGGCCATCATGTAGATGTAGAAAAAATAGGCGAGCGAGCTCATGATGATGCTGAGTTTGGGAAATCATCTCACAGTATTGGAAACATGACTAATGCTGAAAAAAATCCATTGCAAGCGGGCAAGCCTGCAATTGAACCAATGAAGTAGGTTCCTCCCTGACATGCATACCACTTTTGCCACTTTTGTGAGACCTTCGTGGCACATTAACCTCTGCTGTGGAATCACTGTCATACTCCTGCTCATAAACTGAATCCGTCTCTGACATGGCGCTGAAATCAAGATGTTTGAAAAATATATACTGATATAGGTATGGTGAAAACAAGAGTTCAGTGTATGCTCTAATCCAAAATGTTTCACATATGTATCAAGGTGCTATAGGAAAACCACAATGATAAAAGTACTTTCAAGTGAGTTTGAATGGGAAAACAGCCACTACTTGACTACATGGGGATTTGACAAGTGAATAGGAATGAGTGTAGTGCTGGGGGAAATAGTTATTAGGAACAAAAGTGAAAATGAAATGGCAACATATATATGAGGTAAATGAAATTAAGGACAAACAAATAGCCCTTGCAGTGTTTGACAATTAGGCCTTATCAATGGAGGGATATGGGATAGTGAATATGGGACTATGCTATAACAGAAATGATAAGCAGTGAGACAATGATATGGTAATAACAGTGACAACAATGATGGAATGGGAAAGAGACCCTAAGGTTCTGGTAAATAATAAGCAGTGACACCAATGACAGTAGATGGCATGAGCATATATGTCAACAACATAAGATTTGAAACCCCCACAATATCACCAGCACTTCTTTCAAAACCCTATGGAGCGAATTTTGAAATGAATATAGGGTTTAAATTTCACCATAAAAAACACTTTTTTTCTCCTCATCTGAAACACCATAGCATATCCATGAATCAATGAGCAGCCGTGAATAGCTTACTTGAAGGAAAATGAGGCGATTTGACACGATTTGGGTGAGGGAGTGAAGTTTTCTAGCGTTAGGGTTCTATGCGCCGCGCGCATGCCCAACGCGTCGCGCGCTCTCTATGCATCGCGCGCGTGTAAAAATACACTGGCAGCTGATGCCCAGTGCGCCGCGGGCTCGCTATGCGTCGCGCGCCCCTTGTATGAGCCGCGCGCACTGTCAGTTCACCTCCTCGGCTTCAAAACAAGATTTTCGCCCTTCAACACTCCAATTTAATCTTTTCTTTGAAAACTTGTGAAAATGAATTGTTTCAAATGGTTTATATAGCTTGAGAAACATCTCACAAGAATTAGATTTGATTTTTATTTCCTCCTCAACCCACTTTGTAATGTTTTACAATTTTGGCACTTTATCATTTAATGTAACTCTGTCTTTTGGATTTTCACTGTTTTTCTGAGTTTTGGACTGATGGAATGATTTGATTTTTGTAGGGATTTTGGCATTTTTACTTCGGCACAGACCAGAGGCTGCAATGAAATTTTTATGGTGGAAAAAATACATAATTGTTACAAAAAATAAATTTGACAGTTTCTAGTTCAAAACAGAGTTTTGAACTAGAAATGTTTTCAAATGTGTTTGATGATGAAAATTTGAGTTAAGAACCTTTACGAAACCACCCTCATGGCCTACGGGCATTTATTAATTATATCAAAAGACTGAACCCTAGACTCTAGTACTAAAAGACTCTTGTTGACGAAAATAATCATTTATGACCATGAATGACGTGACCTGAACTTCGATTTATTTTTGAGGAGTTTTAATTAGCCCAACAGGTAAAATCATGAGGGAATACGAGACGACCAGACCCGCTCATCAGTCAATGGCATGCCCCTAGCGAAATGCAACGAAGTGAAGTGAGCGAGACACCTAAAAATGATATGCAAAAAGCGAAATGATCTCTGACGGAGGGCTGTAAGGACCGACTCTAACATTGGCTACAATGGGGATGGTGGCTCCAAGGAGATGCCAAGAACGGCAGATCTCTGGAAGAGCTAGACAGTGCCTTAATCCATTGGGCGATGGAGTCATTATTTCAACAGATAACACAAAACCTTGGACACATTTATTGACTGAAAACTTGAATGAAACTTGACTGAAACCGACTCAATTTTAAAACTGAAATGACTGATAAAACTAACTTGACAAACTTCAAACCAACTAACCTCCTTCTTCAGAATTATAGCCTTCGCTTCGGGCCCCAGACTGAAGGTGAGAGATCAGTACACACTTGTGATAAAACAGAAGTAGAACAATATATACAATGATAATGAAATCAGCAGAAAATACTCAGAAATGGTATCTCTTGAGCAGTCGACCATTGATCGGCCCTCCACGACAATCATCCCCATTCATTTCCTTGAGAAGAAAGGCATTCTGACCACGATACGCTGCAATCTTAAAAGGACCCTTCCAAAGGTTTTCAAATTTTTCGTGCTTGCCTTTTTCCTCATTCCGAGCATCCCACTTCAAAACCACCTCATCCAGCTGAAATTTATCTGCTTTCACCTTCCTGTCATAAATGTTCTTAATGTGCTCATGCAACTTGAATGTATTTTGAAAGACCTCCTCCCGTGTCTGCTGTAAATGAATGATCTGATTTATCCTTCGCTGCATGGGATATTCCTCACTACCAGCTTCCTGAAGCAATTTGACTACCGGGACAGCAAGAGAAGTGGGAAAAACTGTGTCTACTCCATACACAAACTCAAAGGGAGACATACCGATAGATTTTTCTGACTTACCCGATCAGCCCAGAGTGCATTCACTAATTTCTTGTGCCAGCCTTTCTTATTTATTTCCAGCAATTTCTTAATGATATTTACAAAAGACTTATTTGAAGATTCCGCCAAGCCATTTCCTTGCAGATGGTAGGCAGTCAAATGTACCAAGCTGATGTTATACTTATGGAAAAATTCAACCATCCTTTTAGACTTGAAGGCCGCTACATTATCTTTGATTATCTTACTAGGACAACCAAACCGTGACATAATATTATTTTCAAGAAAAGAAATAATTACCACATCCGTAGCCTGTCGGGTGGGAACTGCCTCGATCCACTTCGTGAAGTAATCCTTTGCTTTCAATATCCATATATGCTGACCTGAAGATGCCGGATGGATTTCCCTAATGAAATCCAACCCCCACTGCTGAAATGGTGCACTGACCTCAATTGGTTTAAGAGGAAAAGGCTGTAATTTTTGCTTCCCTTCGAAAATATGACATTCGTGACAACTTTTAACAATCTTATATACGTCAGAAAATAAAGTATGCCAATAGTATCCCGCTCTCAGAATCTTATTCGCTGTGGTTTTCCAAAATAGATGGCCCCCGCAGTCTCCTCTATGAAAGTCCTCCAAAACTCTTTTGGATTCTTCCTCTGCCAAACAATTCAATAACATTCCACCAGGGTCTTTCCAATATAATGCAGAATTCAATATGCAAAACTTTTCAGCCCTCAACTTGAAGGTTCTACTCTTATTTCTAGGCATCTCGGGTGGTGGAGACAAATTCTAAAGTACATATAAAATGTCAGCATACCAAGGGGAAGAAACAAAAATATCAGATACCTGAAATGATGCACTTTCCTCATCCTCATCAGACATAGCAGTGATCAAATTTATGTCTAGAGCATGCAGATTTGTTTCATCCATGAGCTTGGCTAGTCCTTGTCCTTTGACCAGCTTGGTCGGTTTAATCTCCACATCATATTCTAACAACGCAGCGATCCACTTACCCCGTCTTCCTTCCGGATTTCCTTGTACCAAAACATATTTGACAGCTGCGTTAGGAACGTAAGCTATAATATGGGAATGTAGTATATACACACAAAAATCCTTCAAGGCCTTCACAAGAGCAAGTGCTTGTTTCTCAATAATGTTATATTTCAAAGCTCTGTCCCTTATAATTTGACTGAAAAAGGCAATGGGCTTCTCAACTCCATCTCTTTTCTGCATTAAAACAGCTGCCAAAGTGTGCTCAGAAGAAAACGAAAACAAAATGAAGTCCTGTGTGTAATCCAGGCTGATTAAAATGGGGGCTGAAGAAAGAGCTAACTTTACCAAATTGAATGATTTCACCACCTCTTATGTCCACTTCACTTGGCTATCCTTTTTCAGCATGTTTGTGATTTCTCTAAGATGCTCAGCAAGATTTGGAATGAAACGACGCAGTAAATTCATCTTACCATTAAATGACTGTATTTCTTTCTTGTTGCGGGGCTGTTCAATTTGTTGGATTGCTTCAACACGTGCAGGGTCAACATGAATGTCATGTTTCGATATGATGTGGCCGAGAAGTTTTCCTTCATCCATGGCAAACAAGCTCTTTTTGGGATTCAGCGAAATACCCTATTTCCTGCACTTTTGAAAAACAACTTTCAAGTGATATAAATGTTCTTCATCAGAATTTGAAAACACCGGCAAATCATCAAGGTAAACAACCAAAAATACATCTTTCTCATTGGTAAAATCCATGTCCATTCCACGCTGAAAAGTGGCACCTGCATTTTTCAAACCAAACAACATCTTGGCATAATGAAACGTTCCCCATGGAGTGGTGAACATGGTTTTGTCATGATCATCCTCATGCACTAAAATTTGATTATATCCTGAATAGCCGTCGAGTAGTGACATCCTTGATGCTCCAACTACTCGCTGCAATATATGGTCCATTTTTGGCAGCGGATAATTGTCCTTCAATGACACCTTATTCAAATTTCTGAAATCAATACACAAACGGATCTCACCTGTCTTTTTCCTCACGGGCACCAAATTGGAAATCCAATCAGAAAATATGATAGGTACAATGATTCCTGACTTATACAACCTGTTTACCTCCTTCTCAATCGATGGTAGTAGCTTCGGACTGATTCTCCTCAACTTTTGACGGAAAGGATTCTGATCTGGTTTAATAGGGATAGTATGCTGAATGATATTAGTGTCATACATTTTTAAATCTGAGTAATCCCACGTGAAAGCATCAGCAAATGAAGACAACAATCTTAGATATTCAACTCTTACCTCCGGTGACAATGACTTGGATAACTTTACCATCTTGGGGTTTTCAGCTGTCCCAATATTTACTTCTTCAACATCATTTTCAGTTGGCCTCAATGTCGGTTTGCGGGCTACATCATCTTGATCAAAGAGTTCCTCTAAAGGAATCAATCCTTTAAGAATGATGTTATCCTTAAGCTGCAGCACTTCCATTTGATTTATTTGCATATCATCATTACCATCATCATGTTCTGCATCTATGGAGGTATCTTTAAACTTACCCTTGTTTTGCAGAAAATCACTAATCTCCTCATCATCCTGAAAAACTTGCCAACATCTCTGATTATCCGGAACGGTAGGGCGGTGCTTCACATGGATCTCGAACTTATTGCTGGAATTCATTGGGATTTTTAAATTTCTTGCTGCCTTAGCAAGTCCATCAGCAACACCATTTTGTATGCGAGGCACACACGTCAAGGTATAATCTGAAAATAACTTCAAAATGTCTAAAACTGCATTACGGTAAGCCCTCATGCGAGGATGCTTGGCTTGAAACTCACCCTTTACCTATTTTATCACCAACTCAGAATCACCATAGGCTGCAATTATTTTCGCTTTCAGCTTTCTTAGAATCTTTAGGCCAGTAATCAGAGCCTCATACTCAGCCTCATTGTTTGAACAGTCAAATGCTAGTTTGTAGGAACATACTCGCACATTGCTCGGGACCTTATTCAGAGCGGAAAATGGATTGCGTATCCAAACACCAGTTCCAGCACCATCACTACCCACTGTGAGATCGAAATCCATGGTCCAAAGACCATCTTCATCATCCTCCAAGTGCTGAAATTGCGCCAGCTCTGTTTTTTTGTTTGCTACCCATTGTCTTTAGCTGATTGCTCAACAGTAGCTTTCTTTTGTCGTCTTTCTTTCTGCAGAAATTCTCTGAAATTTTCGTTAATCTCTGGTATATCTTCTGCTTGAACTAACTGACTATCTATATCATTAAAATTATCAGCAAACAAAAGAAAATATTCTAAGTCTGTATGTACATAATTTACAGGATGATTGATTGGTTTCTCCTTATCATGTATTTCATCTTCTGCTCTCGATATAACTTTCTCATTTGGCCAAAGACAGGAATTGTCGCATAGGAGAAATCTAACTGTAGTGTACCTTTCAACTTTGCTCCCCAAGATCTAGAAAGGAGCATCCCAAATCGGGGAGGAATGTCTGCCACAACCACGTCCATCAAGACATTCTTCGCAGGAATCTGATCTAAACTTACAACCAAATCTTTGATGAGTCCGATACATCTCACTCGGCTGGAATCAAATGAGTAGGAATCATGGTACTTCCTTGTAATGTCTGAACCCAACTTTTCCATGATCTCTTTTGGCATAAGATTGTACGAAGCACCGGAATCGAACATGGCATTATGCAATACATATTCATGCAACCTTAAACTGATATAAAAGGGAGGAACATGACTGTCAGGGGACTCACCATCTAAAGCAGGCCCAAATATCAATTCGGGCTGATCATCTTCAATATTCACCGTGTCAAACATTGGATCAAAATTCAGAATTTTAGAGACTTGACCTCTATAACTGTTGTTCTTCATAATTTATGTCAAAGGAATAGATACCTTCAATTTAGAAATTTCATTCTCCAAACTAAAATCTGAAACCTTTTCAATCTCTTTGACTAGAACTTCTTTCCTTTCAGCCTTATCCTTCATTATGTTTGGCTGATTTGACTTTTCTGCTGATGATGATTTGTTAGTTGCGGGATCAATCGTCTCTTTTCCTTTCTTCTGTGGTATAGGTGAATCCATCTTCGGTGATGAAGCCTCTTTTCTCTTCTGAATTGGGTTTATGGGCACATCTATGTTTCTCAATGAGTATTGCTTCTGCTGGGCGGACAAAGCATTCATATACCCTCTTTGGTATTCATCTGATTCTTCCTCCAGAGCTACATCATTTGCTAAAATGAAATCCTCATCTTTCTATGCAGATGAACTTTCTACATACTCTTCATCTTCAGTGATGTAAATGGGCAGATCATCGAGAGTAAAGAAGTGGTTTTTCTCCCCTACTACATCATCATCGTCGTCTGAATCTTGACTCACAAAATTTTGCAGAAGAGGTGATTTAGCTTGCTGTTGGGCTGTCGGCTCTTGTACTCTCTGTTCACGCTGCTTAATTTTGAACTGTGGCTGCTGCTGGCCACGGTAGTTGGGATTTCAAATCTGTGGTTCTAGCTTATCAAGCGTCATTCTTTTGAACATTTTTTCCATCTCATGAAGAAAGTGTTGTTCTGATGTAGATGTGGAAGCTTCTTCCTTTATGGTCACTCTCTTCTCTGTTTTCAACCTGGCTCTCTTATCATTCAGATTTGCCTCAACACTAACATCGATCTTTTGCATATCTTCCAAGGTAGGCGTATCTCTGTCTCATAATGAATAAGCCATCTCTGGATCGAAACCATCCAGGAATTTAAGAAGAGATGACTTTCTAGATGGTCTTAAGTCATCTGGAATTGCATTATACACTGTATTGAATCCGATAATATAATCTTGAACGGACTCACCGGGATTACGCTTGATGCTAGTATACTCAGAAGTAATTTGCTGCAGATCTTTCTTCATCTCCCACCGATCTAGGAACTGTGTCTGAAGCTCTTGTAATGTATTGATACTTTCGGGTTGTAAAGATCTGAACCATTTACGAACCTCACCTCCAAAAGTCTGGGCGAATAATCTCATGGACACATTCTCTTCATCTATTTCATGCAGGTCCAAGAAATTTGTCATTCTAACAATGTGCTGCTGGGCGGACAAACTCTACGGAGTGCCATCAAATATTGCAATCTTACTCTGATAATCAGCGGGCATAGGATCCAAATTTGAAGGTAAAACAAGAGGTGTGAATCTAGCAGCCATGGCTCTTGGTGGATTTATAATCTGTCTTGGAGAAACACGTGGAATGGGAGCACTAGATGGACGAGGTGTATGCGATGGAGATGGAGGATGAACTACTACTGATTGCTGATCAGAGATCTCAGGCTGTATGGGAATAGTAGGGATAAAGGGAGGTACAGTGGGAATCCGTGAACCAGATGCAATTTCAGACGGCCCAAGAGTTTCGGATGCAGATTCAATGAATTCAGGGATGTTGGTTGCCACAATGGAGTTTTGAAGATTCAGAATATAATTATCGATAGATCTATTTGCTTGTTCAACTTCTAGATACTTGATGAACTCAGGATTGATGACGGTAGAACCAGTAGCACTTTCGGATTTGGTTTCAAACAATGATAACTCGAACTAATCGTCAAACTCAATATCTTCAATGTATTAAAAAACAGTGGGGTATGAGTGAGATTTGACCAGAGGAATGATGGGAGCTTCTCGACAGAAAATTATTGGGATTAGGTTGGGGTTTTCATATACTGGAGGCGGGTTTGGATCATGATTTGATCTAGTATGCCTTTTTGAAGCCAGTGTATTGATCTATTCAAAAAAAACCAAAGGACACAACCGATTATTTTCAGCCTATCGACTTCTAGACTCAATCATCCAAAAGTCTAGAACGAACAAGTGTACTTGGGTAATTTGAAAATCAAGTGCTGCATTCACAAGCTAATCCGGAGATCGACTGAAGCAGAATTTATCCACTTCCACTTATGCATGGAAAAAGCGTTTCGAAAGCTACCTGGCGTGACTTCAGACTCTTTCTATAACTCATGAAACGAACAAACCAACAAAGAAACCATTGATATTACTTCCCCAGTATGGTCGCCACTATGTTAGCGCTCGAATCTACATTAGGCTGAAATAAGGTAAAACTCAAGGCAACATCAAACCACGCTCAGCCTCGTAGCTAGCCCTACAAGGACAGGAGAGGGCTCTCTCCGGGTCTATCTCAACAAAAGGTCTTAAAAGGGGCTAAGATGACCTATAATAGATACTCATTTTAGGCTAGTAAATAGATAGGAAAGTTCGTTTTAAATTTTTTGGATTTTCGTTGGAAAAATGGGAAAAACAATTTTGGGTTCAGGGATGAGGCCAGATCTTTGCAGAATTCGAGTTTGGGCAAGGTAGGTAGTAGTCTTTATGTTTTTTGATTATGTGTATGGATGGATCAGAATTACAAGGAGCTGAATAGGGAAAGGGAGAACAAGGATCCTCTCCAAACTGGCGAAAACATATAAAACTAAACAAATTCAAAGGCAGAGCACTGGAATCAATGGATTCTACCTCATTTACTCATTCATTTAGTTCCAGAATAAAAAGAAGGGAATGGCATACATTAAACATTAAAGAACTTACAAATAACTGAGAGAAACACACCATCAAAACTGAAAGCCACAAGAATCCCAACAGGTGCTGCAAAACCTCTGATCTTTCCTTAGCCAAAATGCAGAAAATATGTACAATAGTGTGCCAAACTTTTCCCAAGATTCCAACCCTGATAGTGTCTCGGAAATTACATCATATAGACCATCCTAACCCCTTCACATGCCTCTAGGGGTCAAATTCCTCCTTCTAGGAGCAGTTTCAACCAATTCTAAACAAGGAGCTAAAATATAGGCAGCCAAACAGCTTGCCTCTAAAAGGAAGGAAACTGATTCATTTACTTGATTTTCACTTTTTTGTAAGTGAATCTTCTAGAATAGGTAAAAGTGAGTCAAAGTTACATTAAAACCACAAAATTACATCAAAATAACTCAAAAATTACATCCACAATCAAAACTGGTCCAACTGGCCGAAATTCTGAGCTGGAAGATGAAAATTTGACTAATTTCCTCTATGCGCCGCGCGCCAAAGCTCTATGCACCATGCACTTTTGGACATACTTTTGGAGAACTTCCTGAAGTCAAAATGATTCTCATGATAACTTGTTGGAAATCCCTAGATGTCTTCTATCCAAACCAAGTGGAATTTTTCAATTTGGAGCTCATTTTCCCCTCCAAAACTTCATTCTCCCAAAAGTACTTCCTGCTGGTGCAAAAGGTGGCAGAAAGGTGATTTTCATGGTATTTTTGGCCCTTTTGATCATCCAGAACTTGATAAAATGCTTCAGCCATTTTTGAGCATGCCTAAATTACCATGAAAAATCCAAAAATACAAAGTTTTCCTCCACAAAGTGTCCCAATCATAAGCGCGCGTCGTGACGCGCTACGCGTTGGGTGGAAAAACCTGTTTTGAGACCAAAATTTTCAAAAATGACAAAAAATTCTCCAAATTTGCTGAAATTTGGAGCGAATATCCCTCATCATGCCTCATGCTCAGCCAATGAAGCCTCGGCCAAAATCCAGAGTGGATCAGGCCTCTTTCGCCATTTCAGTGCTCTGCTCAACCTTCTCTTCAGGATCTTCATTTTTGCTTTGCAGACGTGCATGCGGGCCCAATAATGACCTTTCATGTGACGGAGCATGTCTTTGTCTCTATTTGCCTTTTCCAAAAACTTCTCCAGATGAATGTTAACATGCATGAGTTTTTTCTCTTGTTCAATTGGTGTCATGTCACCAGGTCTCTTCCGGGCCAATTGTCGATCTTCACGGATTCGCCGCAGCTCTACAAGTGTGTGCTGATCCTCCAGCTGTTTGTTCCACTGCTCCAAGTACTTTATCACCCACTGTGCTCTCTGCAAATTCTTTGTCAAAGTACCAATTTCAGCTTTCTGCTCCTGGATGACCTCCCTCAGTTTCGAGCTAGGAGAGCTCGCATCAACATCGATGAGTGTAAAATCAGTGTCTCGGCCTCCTGAAGGGCCCTCATCGTGCATAGGCCTCTTGCCTCTTTCCTGAACCTGTACCTGTGCTGATTTTTAAGGTGAGACCCCTTCCACCCTAGGTGGAGATAGTACTCGCGCTGCTGATGAAGTCAACGAGACCCCTTCCACCTCGGGTGGAGATAGTACTCGTCGTGTAGCTGCAAATAAGGCTCTGTGGCCTCGCTGATATGTCACATACACTGGAGCGCTGATATGCTCAGTATCAGGAATATCAAGCTGGTGTGAAGGCTCTCCCTCATCATGGACTACCTTGGGAGGCGGCTGTGGCACTGCAAAAAAGTCACGGGAGATGAACTCATCCCATGCGATGCCCTGCTGTGTGAGCTGATGTACCACCATGATTTTGATCAGCGCTTAATGATATATACTGTTATACTGCTGTGCTTGGGTCTTCTTCTGTACAAGAAATTTCATCCGGTATATGTTACGGTACATGAAGTATGGAATGCTCATCATACGTACCCTCGTGAAATGCATCAACAAATGGATATGGTACGCATAGAGGCGCGAGAATCTGCCCTCACAACTGAAATATCGAATGATCAATCTCATCAATGGTGCATAATCCTCCTTCAGAAATCAGAATGGAAATACCCTGCTCAGCTGCCTCATATATCCAGGTCTGATATAGGGCTCATAATAGGATTTCTCTAGCTGTTGTCGTTTGTTCCATTCCTCTCCTATGTTTGGTATCCCGGTGGCCTGAGCAATGGTCTTTGGTGACAGAATGAAGTTTACTCCGGCAAGGTTTACACGACCACATGTAAATGTAGAACAAATAGGCGAGCTAACTCATGATGATGCTGAGTTTGGGAAATCATCTCACAGTATTGGAAACATGACTAATGCTGAAAACAATCCATTGCAAGCGGGCAAGCCTGCAATTGAACCAATGAAGTAGGTTCCTCTCTAACATGCCTACCACTTTTTCCACTTTTGTGAGACCTCCACGGCACATTAACCTCTGCTGTGGAATCACTGTCATACTCCTGCTCATAAACTGAATCCGTCTCTGACATGGCGCTGAAATCAAGATGTTTGAAAAATATATGCTGATATAGGTATGGTGAAAACAAGAGTTCAGTGTATGCTCTAATCCCAAATGTGTCACATATGTATCAAGGTGCTATAGGAAAACCACAATGATAAAAGTATTGTCAAGTGAGTTTTAATGGGAAAACAGCCACTACTTGACTACATGGGGATTTGACAAGTGAATAGGAATGAGTGTAGTGCTGGGGGAAATAGTTATTAGGAACAAAAGTGAAAATGAAATGGAAACATATATATGAGGAAAATGAAATCAAGGACAAACAAATAGCCCTTGCAGTGTTTGAAAATTAGGCCTTGTCAATGGAGGGATATGGGATAGTGAATATGGGACTGTGCTATAACAGAAATGATAAGCAGTGAGACAATGATATGGTAATAACAGTGACAGCAATGATGGAATGGGAAAGAGACCCTAAGGTTATGGTAAATAATAAGCAGTGACACCAATGACAGTAGATGGCATGAGCATATATGTCAACAACATAAGATTTGAAACCCCCACAATAACACCAGCACTTCTTTCAAAACCCTATGGAGCGAATTTTGAAATGAATATAGGGTTTAAATTTCAAAATAACAAACACTTGTTTTTTCCTCATCTGAAACACCATAGCATATCCATGAATCAATGAGCAGGCGTGAATAACTTACTTGAAGGAAAATGAGGCGATTTGACACAATTTGGGTGAGGGAGTGAAGTTTTCTGGCCTTAGGGCTCTATGCGCCGTGCGCATGCCCAACGCGCCGCACGCTCTCTATGTGTCACACGTGTGTAAAAATACACTGGCAGCTGATGCCCAGTGCGCCGCGCGCTCCCTATGCATCACGCACCCCTTGTATGCACCGCGCGCACTGTCAGTTCACCTCCTCGGCTTCAAAACAAGATTTTCGCCCTTCAACACTCCAATTTGATATTTGCTTTGAAAACTTGTGAAAATGACTTGTTTCAAATGGTTTATATAGCTTGATAAATATCTCACAAGAATTATATTTGATTTTTATTTCCTCCTCAACCCACTTTGTAATGTTTTGCAATTTTGGCACTTTATCATTTAATGTAACTCTGTCTTTTGGCTTTTTACTGTTTTTCTAAGTTTTGGACTGATGGAATGATTTTATTTTTGCGGGGATTTTGGAATGTTGACTTCGGCACAGACTAGAGGCTGCAATGAAATTTTTTATGGTGGAAAAAATACATAATTGTTACAAAAAATAAATTTGACAGTTTCTAGTTCAAAACAGAGTTTTGAACTAGAAATGTCTTCAAATGTGTTTGATGATGAAAATTTGAATTAAGAACCTTTACGAAACCACCCTCATGGCCTGCGGGAATTTATTAATTATATCAAAAGACTGAACCCTAGACTCTAGTACTAAAAGACTCTTGTTGACGAAAATAATCATTTATGACCATGAATGACGTGACCTGAACTTCGATGATTTTTGAGGAGTTTTAATTAGCCCAGCAGGTACAAGCATGAGGGAATACAAGACGACCAGACCCACTCATCAGTCAATGGCATGCCCCTAGCGAAATGAAATGAAGTGAAGTGAGCGAGACACCTAAAAATGATATGAAAAAAGCGAAATGATCTCTGACGGAGGGCTGTAAGGACCGACTCTAACACCATGTATGTTTGTAAATTATAATCCGACGGTCACGATTTGTAGTGATCCAACGGTTATCTCTCACCTCGGTATTAACGACACTTGATCCATGGCTTAACACCCGCTTGGTCCATGATCTCTATTTAAAGAGCATGGAGGGTCATTTTTTCGGTAACCGTTTATGAGAGAAATATATGTAATTTTTCTGTTTATATTAATAAATTTCCTGAAGTGGCCACGTTGGCTCAGGCCGTGGACTGTTTCCCTCTTTGAGGGTTTTAACCACGTGATTATACTGGTGTACTAATTTGTGATCGGTTTGTGAGCGGTGACCTTTGGTTCTTGATCTACGGAACTTACCCTGTAAATTCCTACATGGTATTAGAGCTATTTTCAGGGCCGCGTCCGTTGTTGATCAAAATCCGAAGTTAGTTTTACTGCATGCGAATGCCATTTTGTATATCTACTATTTTTGAACATTTTTGGGCTTGGATAACTACTCGGTTGTGTCTGGAGCATCTGTTACAGTGATGAACGCCTTTCCTTTCATACGAAAAGGTTTCCGGCTGCCCAAGATATGACAGTTTAGATCTGGAGGTATAAAGCATCTCTTTTGCAGTTATATTTGTTAATAGTTCTGCTTATTTCAGTTTTTTTCTGTTTATTTTCGGTATTAAGATTTTATTTATTTTCCAGATCCATACCCTCTTCTCTGTGTATGCTCTTTTCTGTGCGCTGTGTGCGATCTCGGAAAATCAGAAAAAAAGGAAAAAGGGATTTTTTTTTTGCTACGTATGCTCTTTCCCTGCATGTTTGTGCGATCCCGGGAAATCAGAAATAGTGAAAAAAGTGATAGTTGTTGGTAAGGCTAACCGAAAATATAAAATTATGCCGTAAGGCTTTGCATTTCATTTTTTTTCTCGGTTTTTGTGTTTTTTTGTGCAGGAAGAGGCACGCACACCGAAGAGTAAACAAAACAAGAAAACCCCTTCCTCCTTTCATAGAATAACGTGATCCTTTTACTATCTCACTTGGTGAGGGGTTAGTTTATGAGAATAAAGGTATTGGGTTCTAGTCTCCTTCTCAAGCTTATTTTGTAAAAAAAAATTGTTCAAAGGGGTGCAAATTTTTTTTAAAAAGCTGCACTTCATCCCGTTCCAGTGACTATTCGGCATCTACAACTCAAATTTTTCGAAAGGCATAACTTCTTCATCCGGAAGCCGTTTTTTGAGCCATTTTTTTTAAACGGCCTAATTTTTGGACATATTTCCATTGGAGTAGTTAGTTTGAGCTTTTCTTAGATTCTTATTTTTTTTAAATGGAAAGTGCATGCCCGGTTATTCTTAACGGCACCAATTATTTCCAATGGCTACCTCACATGGTAGATATACTTAGAAGTAAAGGGCTTTATAGAATAGCCACAGGACAAGAAACTAAACCTTCCGATGATGATAAAGCTGCTAAATGGGAAAATAAACAAGATCAAGCATGAGGGTTGATAGGAATGTCCATTTCTCAATATTTTCGATTTCATATCCTTGACATTAACACCCCTGATGAAGCCCTGGAAAAGCTAAAAACTATTTTTGGCATTCAAAATAAAATCAGGGCCCACTAGCTTAAAAATGAGTTGCTTACTTTGGACACCAATAATTTCTCCTCCATTGAAGATTTTTTGTCCAAATTTAAGACCCTCAGAATTCTTTTAGAATGTTGTAAGATCAAAAAGGACGATGGTAGCCTCATCTATTGCATTCTTGCTAAGTTTGGCCCTGCATACTTTGTTTTTGTTTTCGCCTTCCAATCCACCAGAGAAGCCATCATTTCTTTAGGAACCACCTACAAGAATCCCTCTTTTGATTCCTTTTGTGATTCTTTGATAAGAGAACAAGAAAAAATTTTACACCTTGGTCTTATCGTTGTTGGAAATGCTTCTAACAAAGCCTTAGCAGCCCAACAACAACCATATCAAAATAATCCCAAGAAGCAGTATCCTAAAAAATATGGTCCTAAACCAAACAAGGGCCCTAAGCAATTTCAGCCACAAACTAAAAAATCAAATCACCAAAATTATAAGGCAAATCAAAATAAAAGGAAGAAGACAGATAGACATTGCAACTTTTGCAATCGGGATGGCCATATAGAGTCCAAATTTTTTAAGAAGATGGAAGCCTTAGAAACAGCAATGAAGAAACACAACATCAATTTGGAGCACTCTTCACCTTCATCTTCAGGCATGGCACTTTCTGCTTGTGGTTTTCAAGCATCAATATCTGGTTATGTATTAAATGTATCTTCTTCTTCTCCTTCTCATGAATGGCTCATTGATTCTGGAGCTTTTTACCACATGGCTAGAAATAAATCCATGTTTTCTTCTTTAAATGATTGTAACACCAAACATATTTATGTTGGTGATGATAGATCTCTTAGTGTTGTAGGATCAGGAACCATTCATCTAGATAATGGTCAGTTTAATGATGTACTATGTGTTCCTACCTTTTCATGCAACCTTCTATCTGTTTATCAGATAACTCATTAAAGTGAAGGCAAAATAGTAGAATTCTCACCTCATGATGTTGTAATCAAGGACCTCAAAGATCCTAAACATATTTTAGCTATTGGTGTTGCTGATGATTCCACAAGGTTATATAAGTTTGGCAACTTTGGGTCATCCTCTCTTCCCTCCGTTTTTTTTTATCATAATGACGATGTGAGAAAACTTTGGCATGAGCGATTTGGTCACTTAAACTATCGCTCTCTTCAAACTCTATGTAAGGAAAATATGGTGACGGGTCTTCCTATGATATATTTCCGAGATGGTGTTTGCTCCAGATGTGTACTCGGAAAACATCATCGGGATAGTTTTGACAAACGTGCCTCTTGGCACACTTCAGTCCCTTTGCAGCTTGTGCACAGTGATTTATGTGGTCCACTTCCTGTTGTTTCTTTCTCTGGTTGCAAGTAATTCTTAAATTTCATTGATGATTTTTCCAGACACACTTGGGTATACATCTTAAAACTCAAGAGTGAATTTTTTAACATGTTCTTGGCCTTTAAGGCCTTTTTTTAGAAACAATCTGGACATCAAATTCTTAAGTTAAGATCAGACAATGGAGGAGATTATGTTAACAAAAAATTTATCAACTTTTGCACTGAGCATGGCATTCAATTGCAACATACTGTTCCATATACTCCACAACAAAATGGTGTAGTTGAAAGGAAGAATCGCACCTTAAAAGAAATGGCTAATTGTATGCTTCAATCTAAAGGACTTGGTCTCAATTTTTGGGCAAAAGCCATTAACTGTGCAAATTACATAGTAAATCGCACTCCTACTAAGGTTTTAAATAATATAACTCCAGAAGAAGCTTGGAGATCAATCAAACCAGATGTAAGTCACTTTCGTGTTTTTGGAAGTGATGCTTGGGCCCATATTCCAGATGCGAAACATAAAGCCTTAGAACCTAAGAGTGAAAAATGTATTTTTTTTGGATATTCTGAAGATGTCAAAGGATATAGACTTCTTCAACCAAAATCCAAAAATATTATCATTAGAAGAGATGTAAAATTTGATGAAAATATATCAGCCAGCGAGCCTAGTTCAGCAAGTGTGCCACCTTTAGCCTGCGAGCCTGATTCGGCATATGTACCACCTCTCTCTCTCTCTTCTATTTGTAATAGCATTCCTTCTAGTTCAGATGATGACAGGGAGGATGAAAATCCTCCTCCACCTTGTGAAATTGTTCCTTATACTCCATCGCTTCCAAGATGGGTCCGCTCTACTCGGGATGCAGCAGGTTCTCTTGCAGGTGACCCTGCCGATTGACGATGTACACGTTCTCAGTTCGAAAGAGCTTCTTCCTTATTGGCTCAAGTTCCAGAAAAAATTGATCCAGAAACCTTTGAAGAAGCCATTGGTCATCCAGATTGGGATGAAGCTATGAATGAAGAATATCGTTCCTTATTGGCAAATGATACTTGGGATCTTGTTCCTCTTCCAAAAGGAAGAAAACTTGTCAGATGCAGATGGGTTTACAAAACAAAGTTTGGACCAGATGGAAAAGTGGATAGACATAAAGCTCGTCTTGTCACTAAAGTATTTTCACAAGTTGAAGGCATTGACTATACTAAAACCTTCTCCCCTATTGCCAAAATGAATTCTATCTGCCTTGTTCTTTCCCTTGCTGCCTCCTTTAAATGGGAATTCCATCAGATGGATGTTAAATTCGCTTTCTTACATGGATATTTACATGAAGAAATCTACATGGAAAAACCCCCTAGATTTATCCAAAATGACTCTATCCTTGTTTTTCACCTTCATAAGTCTCTCTATGGTCTCAAACAAGCTCTGAGTCAGGCTTGGTATGCCAAAATGGATAGATTTCTCTTAGATAATGGCTTTTCTAGGTGTCATTCTGACAACACTATCTACACCAAGAAAGTGGGTAATTCCTTCACCATCCTTGTTCTTTATGTTGATGATATTATCCTTACTGGTAGTGATCCAAACCATATAAACCATGTAAATTCTAGCCTCAAAAAGAAGTTTGAAATGACAGACTTAGGACACTTGCATTATTTCCTTGGTCTTCAAATATTGCAATCCAAGGAAGGCATTACCCTCTCTTAGTCCAAGTATGCCTGTGATATTCTACACCACTTTCACATGGAAGACTGTAAGCCAGCCCCTTCTCCCTTTCAGTCTGGAGTCAAGCTTTCATTCAACTGTAATACCCTTGAAGTTGATGCTACCTTATATCGTCAACTTGTTGGTAAACTTATGTATCTAACCCATACTTGTCCTGATCTTTCCTTTTCCATTGGTCTTGTCGCTTGGTTTATGCACCAACCTCATGAAATTCACTAGAAAGTAGCTAAAAGAATACTTCGATATATTCAAGGTACAATTCAATTCGAGATTCATTACAGTGCCGGAGCATCTCCATTGTTGATTGGTTTCACTAATTCTGATTGGGCTGGTGACCCTGATGATCTAAAGTCTACTGTATGATATGTATTCACTCTTGGATCAGGATCTATTACTTGGTCTTGTAAGAAACAAAGTGCCATATCTCTTTCTTCAGCAAAAGCAAAGTATCGTGGTGCAGTTGAAGCCAGCAAGAAATCCATGTAGCTTTGTCAGATTCTGTCTGAATTTGGTCTTCATCAACAGCATCCAACTACACTTTGGTGTGATAATCAGCGTGCCAATCAGCTATGTAAAGATCCAGTTCAGCATCAGCGTATGAAACACATTGAAATCCACATACACTTCATCAGAAATCTCATTCATGATTGTGTTCTTGAAGTGCAATATTTTCCAACCAATGATCAATTAGACGATATCTTTACAAAGGCTCTCACAGAAGCGAATTTTACCAAACTTTGATCCATGATTGGAGTTCAGGAAAGTTGTCATTAAGGGGGGATAGGCTCTAATGCCTCCTTCCTTCTCCTATTGTGTCACTTTTGTAAATCCTTCAATCTTATCCCAATTTTTTCTTAAGGGGGGATGTTAGGATATTTCGACACATAGGAAATAGGCTCCTTTTGTGTCACCTTTGTAAATCCTTCAATCCTATCCCAAGTTGTTCTTAAGGGGGATGTTAGGATGTTGATGGGATTTATGCGAACATAATAGAATAAACATATAACCATAAATATAGAGATGCGATTGGAAATAACATTTCATTTCATTAATATCAAAGAACTGAAATTTGCTTACAGACGGAATGGAAATAAAACTAGCTAGGGCGCTGGTAGCTATCTCTGAGAAGAGATGTGGCGGCTGAGCCTTTTGGCGGGATTCTGATGAGGCTTCGGGAGCCTGTTATTATTTCGAGGCGCAATTGGGAAATCCTAAACAGCCAAAACCCTAACCCTAGGAGATGAAGCACCAAAACTATAGGCCCCGTTTGGGTAAATTGGTGTTTCAACTTCCCAGGGGCGTAACTTTGGCATACGATCTCTGTTTGACGTGTACCATACCTCGTTATAAATATCTATTCGAGGACTAAAAATTTGGAATGAGCAACATCAATCCATGGACCCATGTTGCTCTCCGTTTTCCCAAAAAACGTCGTTTAGGGCCTCAAAACGGCTCCGGAAGTTTAGGACCCGAAAAACTGCTAAAAATAGTAAATTGTGCCGAAACTGAAAAACTGAAATAGACAATGGTGGAGCCCCAAGTGGAATAGGTAGGTGACCACCAATATCCACCTGGATCATTCCTCCCCCCTTAGGAAGCAATGGTCCCATTGCGTTAAGTTCCTCCATGAGATGAGAAAATTTCTGCTAAACTTGGTCCCTGGTGAACCACTTTCCTTGGTGTAGGAGTTGGCCAGCTTTGACAACCCGATATAGTTGGATCTTCTGCTGGAGAGTGTTCTTGATTTGCATGTCCATGATACAATCTATGGTGGCCTGTTCCATGCAGTCTGGATTTAACTCTGTTGGTGTGATTTGTTCTATAATGTCCGAGGTGTCTAGTAGAGGTGGGAAGTAAGGACGAAGGTGATCCACATTGAAGAATGGGTGCAGACCAAGGAATGGTGGAATACTGAGCTCAAAGGCATTCTTCCCTACAGCCTTGGTGATGGTGTATGGCCCGTATCGGAGCGGGTGAAGCTTTCGATGGGGTCCAGTGAGGCGCTCCTTCTGCAAATGTAGCCATACTTTGTCGCCCACCTGGAATTTGTGTGGCACCCGGTGTTGATCATGGTGTTTCTTGTACTTGGCATTGGCTCTGTCCAATATATCATGAACCTATTGGCGGATGTGTTGAATGCGCTCGATGAAGCTACTTTCTTTGTCAACTTTAGACTGGACATGAGCTGAGTTGGCCTGAGCAGCTGCAAATGGCATGGCTACGTCAATGGGACATAGTGGCTGGAATCCCAAGCCCACCTGAAAGGGGCTATGGCCAATTGAACTGTGGAGAGCCTGATTATAACTATGTTGTACATAGGGGAGGCTCTCGTCCCATGTGCGTGGATGCTTTGAATTGTACATGTGCAGAATGTGTACAATCATTATGTTGATGACCTCTGTCTGGCCATCTGTTTGGGGATGGAAAGCTGTGGACTTGGTGAGCTTGGTATCCAACATCGACCAGAGGCTGGACCAAAATGTGCTGAGGAACCTGCTATCCCGATCTGATATGATAGACTGCGGGATCCCAAAGTGCACCCACACTCGTTCAAAGAAGATTTTAGCAGTGGCTTCTGCTGTGATATTCTTCTTGCAGGCCGCCATAATGGCCATCTTCGAGAATTTGTCGACGACCACAAAAACACAGTCATTTCCCTGCTTAGTAGAAGGCAGGCCCGACATGTAATCCATGGAGATGGATTCCCAAGGTCGACTAGGGGTAGGTAGAGGAGTATATAGGCCTTGCTTCTTCATGGTCGGTTTGGCAATGGCACAAGCAGTGCAGGATCTGATGTGCTTCTCGACATCCTTTCGAAGGTTCGGCCAATAGAAATACTTCTGCAGGATTGCTACTGTTTTCTCGACCCCAAAATGCCCAGCGACTCGACTGTAGTGTGCTTCCCATATCATCTTGGCACGCTCGCTTGAAAGAACACAAAGGTGTCCCATGTGACATAAAAGTGCATCTTGGAGGTGAAAATTTTGAACTTGCGTACCCCCCAAGAGTGCCTTGTAAGTTTGGCCGAATTCTGGGTCACTCTCATAGAGAAGTGGCAAATCAGAAGTCTCGTGCCCACAAGAGTTGAGCACAGTGGTGAGCGCCATGATCGGTGGTCGGCTGAGGCAGTCTGCAACATGATTGGTGCTACCCTTCTTATACTTGATGTTCAAATGAAACTGTTGCAGATATGTAGACCACTTCTGATGGCGATCATTCTGCAACTTCCCTTGTGTCTGTATGAGCTGCAGGGGCCTGTGGTCTGTGTGGATGATTGTTTCCTTCCCCAAAATGTAATGCTTCCATTGTCGACAAGCTTGCACAATGGAGTACATTTCTTTGTCATATGTGGGGTACTTGCGAACTGTGTCAGACAATGTCTCATTGTGAAATGCCACTGGATGTCCCTGTTGAGTAAGAACTGCCCCAATAGCATAGTCAGAGGCATCTGTCTCGATCTCAAATGGCTGTTGCAAGTCTGGTAAAGTGAGCACTGGGGCAGAACAAAGGCGATTTTTCAATTCTGTGAACGCCTTATGTTGAGGTTCCGACCAAAAAAAAATTTCTCTCGCTCCTCCCTTGGTGACTTGACTCAAGGGCCAAGTGATATGAGAGAATCCCAACACGAACCTCTGGTAGAAATTAGCAAGACCCAGAAAGCTGCAAAGCTCTGTTATAGTGGTTGGGGCTGGCCAATCCCGAATGACTTGGATCTTGGCTGGATCCACATGCACCCCCCTTTCATCAATAATGTATCCCAGATATTGAACCTGGGTCATGCCAAACGTGCACTTCTCCAAATTGGCACACAACTTGTGTTGCCGCAGTGTTTGGAGGACTTGTCGGATGTGGTGAAGGTGCTCTTCCCAAGTCTTGCTGAAGATCATAATTTCATCCAAGTACACCACTACAAATGAGTTGGTGAATGGCCGCAAGATGTCATCCATCATCCTCATGAAGGTTGCGGGAGCATTCGTCAACCCGAAAGGCATGACCAGCCATTCAAAAGGGCCTTCCTTGGCTTTGAAGGCAGTCTTCCACACATCAGAGGGTTCAATTGGTACCTGGTGATACCCAGACTTCAGGTCAATCTTGCTGAAATATTTTGCACCTTTGAGTTGGTCCAGAAGGTCATCAATCCATGGGATTAGGTACCTATTCCAGACAGTGATCTTGTTCAGCGCCCGATAGTCAATACAGAGTCTCCACGTCCCATCCTTCTTCTGTACCAACACGATCGGGCTCCCAAAGGGCGATGAACTTGGTCTGATGTGACCTTTCTGCAACAGCTCCTGAATCTGCCTCTTGATTTCATCATTTTCCAGAACAGAGCGTCGATAGATCGGTCCATTAGGTAGTGGCGCACCTGGGGTCAGATCAATCGGGTGCTTGACCTGGCAGTGCAGAGGAACCCCTGTGGGTGAGGTGAAGATGTCCCCGTACTCCTCCACGACCTTATCCATTTGTTGCTGTCGTGCAGAGGGGCCCTGTCTGGAGGTCGTGGCCACAGTCTTCTTCTTGCCCTGGGGGCGGATCATCAGGAAAACGAATTTCCTGGTTTGGGAAATGAGCTTACTACATTGTTTTGCGGTAACCAAAGAGATAGTCGTAGGAGGTGGTACCTCTGGTATCCTGTACAACTTATTTCCCAAAGTAATAATAACAGCACGAGGTCGAGACTCATACACAGCATGACGCTTCCACAAGTATGGTTGTCCTTATAATACATCAGAAACATCAATAGGAGCAACATCACATAATACCTCATCCGTGAAGGGCTTGATGCTATAGGGAAGGCGACACTGCTGGCTGACGCGGAGATCTCTTCCTTGGTGAAGCCACCCGATGGTGTATGGATGTGGGTGAGCTGTGGTCGGCAAGCCCAACCGCTTCACGGCGTCTGCTGAAATGAGGTTCTTTTGGCTCCCATTGTCGACAATAAACTGTACCGGGGAGCCCTTTACCCACATCTGGGAGTGGAAGAGACGTTCCTCCTCCTCTGGATCTTCCGGTTCCTCCTTTTGGATCTTTGCAGTGGCAACAGTGGCGTTGGGCTCCGCATCAATAATCTGTTTCCCTTTTTCATTCGCCTTTTCAGGTTCTGATTCGGAGTTAGAGCATGCATCTGACTCAGAAGCCCTCATCTCGGCCACTAGCGACTGCTTGGCCTGACACTCACTTGTGTTGTAAGTGGAGCTCTTATGGAACTCGCACCACTTTCCTATGTCCTTCTTTGGCTTTGCGATGTTGTTCTTTTCTTGTGGCTTCGATGAGTTGTCTTTAGTCGCCATGCCTTGGCTCTGTCCTTTGTTCTGCGGTTTGGAAGCACCTTTCCCTTGCTTTTGATTCGCAGATCCAAAGTCTCGCTTCTTCTGCTTGAATTTCTGCTCAATCTTGGCAGCATACCGGTATGCCGTACCAAGCGAGGAGATGTCAAGGAACTCCATTTCCTCCTGAATGTATCTATGCAGATAGCTGCGATACTTTAGCACCAGATGTTTCTCTGAATCTTTGATACCCAACTTTGTGCGCAGGGTATGGAACAGATTCGTCAGCTCATGCACATCTTGATCCCTTTGTTGTCGCAGCGTGGTTCATTGTATGTACTTGTCCTCATAGCTCCCCACAGGATAGTACTGTTCCTTGACGGCGTCTCGGAAAGAATTCCAAGTTGGTACGGCCGAGAACAGAGAGGGTTCTGTCTGGTCCTTGTTCTCACAGTAGGTTTCCCACCAGTCCTTAACATGGGGGGTAGCTTTGAGGAGCGCAAAAATAATCTTCTCCCGGTCTGAAAAGTCATGAACCGAGAAATATCCTTCTAACAGATTCAACCATCTATCTACGGCATCTGCGTCTATTTGACCCTCAAATATGGGAATGTCAAAATTTACTTGTACCTTAAAAGGAGTCGCACTCTGCAGTGGCTTGATGCAGAGCAGCCACGGCAGCTTGAAGGATCTGAGCAAAGTTATCCATCATCGCATTCCTTTGTTTTTCGAGGGCCTCCTCGAGCAATATTTTGATAGGATCTCCCGCTCCCTCATCTTTCTTTTCGTCCCCCATGGGCGTCCGTCGAGGTTTGCGAGGCTGATCTTGCAAAGGTTCCACCAGATCGAGCCCTAGCTCCTTATACCCCGACCTCGTTGGGGACATGAAAAGAAGGATCGAGAAAAAGCAGACCGCTCTGATACCACTGATCCGGATTTATGCAGGAACGCAACAGAATAAACATATAACCATAAATACAGAGATGCAATGGAAATAACACTTCATTTCATTAATATCAAAGAACTGAAATTTGCTTACAGACAGAATGGAAATACAACTAGCTAGGGCGCTGGTAGCTATCTCTGAGAAGAGATGTGGCGGCTACAGGCCTCTGAACTAAGTTACAATGAGGCTCAAGGGCCTATTTATTATTTAGAAACAATGGGAAATCCTAAACATCCAAAACCCTAACCCTAGGAGATGAAGCGCCAAAACTATGGGCCCCGTTTGGGTAAATTGGTGTTTCAACTTCCCAGGGGCGTAACTTTGGCATACGATCTCTGTTTGATGCGTACCATACCTCGTTAGAAAGATCTATCCGAGGACTACAAATTTGGAATGAGAAACATTGATCCATGGACCCATGTTGCTCTCCGTTTTCCCAAAAAAACGTCGTTTAGGGCCTCAAAACGGCTCCGGAAGTTTAGGACCCAAAAAACTGCTAAAAATAGTAAACTGTGCCGAAACTGAAAAACTGAAATAGACAATGGTGGAGCCCCAAGTGGAATAGGCAGGTGACCACCAATATCCACCTGGATCAGATATTCCGACACATAGGAAATAGTTAAGAATAACTTAGCCTAGTGTCGAGTTAGGTAAAGTGTGTTTCTTTACCATGTACATTTGTAACTTATAATCCGACAGTCACGATTTGTAGTGATCCAACGGTTATCTCTCACCTCGGTATTAACGACACTTGATCTATGGCTTAGCACCCGATTGGTCCATGATCTCTATTTAAAGAGCATGGAGGGTCATTTGTTCAGTAACCGTTTATGAGAGAAACATATGTAACTTTTCTTTTTATATTAATAAATTGCTTGAAGTGGCCACGTTGGCTCAGGCTATGGACTATTTCCCTCTTTGAGGTTTTTAGCCACATGATTATACTGGTGTACTGATTTTTGATCTGTTTGTGAGTGGTGACCTTTGGTTCTTAATCTACGGAACTTACCCTGTAAATTCCTACACTTCCATGGAGCGGGATGGAGGCTCGTGGGCTTCATCCTTCCGAGATCAGGTCGTCAGGACCTCTCACTCGCCAGGAATATCCTTCTTCATGCCCTTAACTAACTCATCCGCTTCCCCTTGCTCCTATCAGAAGCTTCGCCCCATCTCCTCTTAGCAGGAACCTGACAAATATGCACTTCCTATTCATTGAGACAGCATCCAAGGTAGCAGATCAAGACTCCGAGCACGCGAAGCAACACACCATGCCCTCAGAAGGGACTGAATCAGAGGCAATAGTAAATTCTCAAGAAAAAACCAAAAAGATGAATGCATGCAACCCCAAAGCTGCAAAGATCCCTAAAATATTCATTCAAGAGCCTGATATCACAGTCTACAGAGAATATATGAAAGAACATGTAATAATCTGCAAGTTCATGGGAATCTGGCCTTCTAAGAGGGCCCTCAAGGGTTGGATCCAAGAAAAATGGAACCTTAAAGGTGGAATCAAATTATAGCTCCGATCCAAAGGCTTCTTCAGGATTGTATTTGCGCTCTTGGAAGACAGGGACGGGATTTTTGAGGGGGGGCATATTTTTCCAACTCCGCAAGACTCTACATGAGATAATGGAAGGAAAAATTCACTCTAGAGAAAGAATACTTTACAAGGGTTCCAGTCTGGATCATACTATATTCTCTTCCTACGGACTAATGGGTGCCATCAATCCTCAAACCCATAGGGGATAAATTAGGAGAATATATAAAGATGTCTGAAGGTACAAAAAACAGTCACTATATCTCCTATGCTCGTATCTGCGCTTACATCGATGTCTTCGGAGCCCTTTCAGAGGCCATCAAGCTGAACTTCAGAGACGATATATGGACCCAGATATTGGATTACAAACACATACCTTTCCACTGCATGAAATGTCATGAACATGGACATCTTTTCAGAGATTTCCCACAAAACAAACCCCTTCCAAAAGAAAACTAGGCTAGCAGGAAAGATGAGCAGGGATTCATCAAAGTGGGAAGAAGAAGTAGGCAAGGAAAACGAAACAACACAGGAAGAGAAACCCCAAATCTTTCCCAGAAAAACAAATATGACATGCTCTCCACGCCTCAAGGGGAAATAGGCCAACACAGAAAAAACAAGGAACAGACAACAGAGCAGGAAAATACCTTGAACACCATTGATACGAAAATGGACAACACAACCTCTCTACATGCCTCAAGATGACACAGACATGGAATTCATTCAGGATACACCAACACCAGAGGAAAAGGCGATTGAGGATATCCTGATGGGCATGGACTAGCAAAAAATAACAAAGGATTGGAACACCAAAGGAATAGAGGGAATAACAGAAGAGCATATACAAATTATTGAGGAAGCCTACATCTTACAACAAATTCTACAAAAGTAGAGATAACACCAAACCAAAGGGAAAAATCTAGCAGGAGGAATCAAAGAAAACCTCAAAGCCAACCATAAAATCACCAATGGGCCGACACGAAAAAGAGGTCGGAAGAACAATAGCCAGCACCTTTAAGAGCTTGGTATTCGTCTCATCAATTAAGGAAAGGTACGGGTGCTCTCTCTCTCTCCCAATACGTTATTATGATTTGCACATCATGTAACATAAGAGGACTAAACAGTCCCACAAAAAAAGGACCTTAAAATCCAAGTTCACCTCAGAAAATCCTGACATTATACTTCTACAAGAGACTAAAAGTATTCTCTTTGATATGGACTCCACACAAAAATCATGATTCAAAAAACACTACAGCCATTTGGCCATTTCAGCCTCTGGCACTGCCAGATGTCTAGCTACGTTTTGGAAAGATTCAAAGTTCCATCTACTAGAATCTCTTGCTTCCAAGAATGCTCTCAAAATCGTCCTCCAAATCACTGGCACCAAATACAAGCTTTGCATCACCAATGTTTATGGTGCCTACTCTGTTTCGGAGTGTATTTCATGGCTCAACGGCCGTAAGAATCACCTCTAGCCCCTTGACCACCCCTACAGTCTTTTAGCATGATATTTCAATATGATTCTTAATCTGGGGGAAAAGTAGGGGGGCCTTCGTAGACTGGATTTGGACTCCTCTGCCTGTTACACCATTTTTTGGTCATCTAACCTACTATCATTAGATGGACCCAAGTACACCTTGTAAGACCAATTTTACCCTAAGTAAAATTGCCTTCACTATGTAAAATAACTTAATAAAACACATTTATTAGGTTGTTTATGGTCTAAACAGGAAACCCCAAAATGAAATATTAAACAAACCTATATTTGTTTGATTTTCCTGGTCATGTTTAACCTAAAACAAAGAAATTAATTAGATAAATCTTTATTTATCTTATTATTTTCTAGGAATAATTATTTAAACCCTATTTAAATAATATTCCTTGTTAAATATGACTAAATCACCCATAAATAATTAAATAAATCATTATTTATTTGATTATCTTTTAACCACCTCCTTAAAATGATAAATAAATCATTTATTTATTTATTATTCACAAATAAAGGGATTTGACCCAAGTCAAATACTTTTTCCCTCCAACAAATATAATAAAATACTCCATAAAAGGTGGATCTAGATTTGGTTAATGTTATTTTAATCATGCACCAAGATCTAGAATGACCCAATATTTTGTTATAAATAGGAGGGTTTCTCCTACCATTCTTCACCTTTTGTTGCCTATTAGATCACTCTGGATCTATACTCTTGGTCTGACTTTGAGCCATTATCATTGTCATATTTTCCATTATTTGCTATGTGAGCTCCCTTTGAGTTCTATATTTGTCTGGGTTTTCTACACCAACAGAAGAGAGAAATGCTAGATCTGAAGTGCCGAGGACTTCCAAGAACCCATCCCATTGAGGAGAATTGGAAACATCTTCTTGTTTTCCTCCCAGGTGCCCTTAATACAAAAAATTCTTTCAAAAATTGTTCTTGTCTTGTCTATTGGATATATGGAGCAAAACCTTCTTTTTACTGCTTAATGTCTTTCTATGCATAGATCTGGTTTTTGCATCTCTTGTCTTGATCAACTAACTGCAGATCTGAAGATATTGGCAACCATATTTGATGTTAGGGCTATTAGTTATGCGTAGCTAAAGTGGTCATTTTTCGTACACTTCGACAAAGGATTCATACTAACAACTGGCGACTCCACACGGGTTTTCAATTAAGACCGCTGTCGTTTTTCATATTCCTGCATATCCAGCTACTTCAGCACCTAGGGTTTCTTTTCAGCTTTTTGTTTTTCCTATTTTCATGTTGTTTTTCACCTATAAAACCCTAAAACATTACAATTTCTAACTTCCGCGTGTTTCTGGCCCTATTGCGCAAGTGACAGACATCAGCCGCAACTGAGACGGAAAATTTTCTGCAAATCTGCCGCCGGGACAACCAGAGTTGGAGGTCGCACTTTTCAGCCCAAAAACTGCGACCTGGACCTGTGTCGCATTTTCCTACCTCTTTTTTCTGTTAACTGGCTGAGGAAAGAAGTTGAATCGCGTAATTGCACTTTTTTTCTCGTTGTTTTTCTCGCACTTGGGTTTTGTCAAGCTTGTTCGTGTTTTCCACTTCTGCCTAAATTCGTTTGTTCCTCATTGATCTGTTTTGCTCATCTAAGTGGGAACCTAGCCCCTATGGCTTCAGTACCCTCCACTTTCGGTGGAAGAGTTTTAGTTGTTTCAGCCTTCCCTTTTTCAGATCTGATACCTCATCCTCAAAAACCTCTAAATCAGCTCTTCTTCCTTTCAAATCACCTCTTGTAGTTTTGTTTGGACCTCCCTTTAGGACCTCCTCCCTGTCCTTTCCGCTTTTTGCTGATTTCCTCCTTTTTCCAACCACCTTGCCTCTACCTCTTGGCTGTGATCTACACCTCTTTTCAACAACTTTCTCCTTTAGATCCCTATCCCTTTCGACCCTAGATCTCTTGGCCTCTTTTTAGTGTGTTTTGACTAGATTTTTTCCCTCTTTTAGATTAGTTTTGAGAGACCCGCCTTCTTGGGTTCAATCGATGCACTAGTAGCTGTTAATTTTCTGTTATTTCAGCATTATATACTGTTTTTGCAGCATTATTTTCAGTTACGCAGCACACTTTTTCTCTTGCTCTCAAAATGAAAAGGGTTTAAAAATTAAAATTAACGCACACCACACACTCACCCTAAGTGAAGAAGAGCCTGGTTTACACCGCCAGGAAAAGACTTTAAAATCAATTGACACTGCACCTTTTTGCCCTTGTTTCGACATTGTAATCACTTGATTCTGCACCTCCCTGCCTTTGTCGGTCGTTCTTCTTCCCCTCATGTCGTGTTTGTGTTGTCACCATTGCACCCCCAAGGCGCGCTTCCTGGAGACTTCTTGGCCTTCAACCTCAGTTTCCGGTCGGTTGACCTGCTCCGTCCCGCCGTCGTCGAGCCAGTCCTCATCCGAGTCCGCATTCTGACTCCTCTTCTAATTCATTGGGTTCTCCTTTTACTTCTGGTTCTCCCCCTGTCACCTTCACTATGTCTGGTCCAGGGCCTAACGCTAGCGGTAATCCCGGCCCTAATGCCGGAACTACTACTAGTGGAACCGCCACAGGAACTACCTCGGCTGCACCCTTGCTCCCGTATATCGCAGGCCTCAGCCTCCCCGATTTCAATCAGTTGATCAATGACCCTATCCGCCATGATGTTGGTTGGCCTGCTATGCCAACCAAGCTCCCCTCCGACATCCCTAAGTTCGAAGGCCTTGCTGGAGAAGATCCAACCAATCATGTCCGATCTTTCCACATGTGGTGTTCTTCCAATTCCATTACCGATGATTCCATCCGTCTTCAGTTGTTCCAATGCACGCTTACTGGTGAAGCTTTTAAATGGTATGTTGACCAAGCCACCTCTTCCCATACCACCTTTGTGACCATTGCCCAAGCCTTTTTATCTTACTTCCAGCTCCCTCTCCGATACGATACTGGTACAGAGCTTTTGACCTCTTTCAAGAAAACCTCTTCGACCCGCCTTTCCACTCATGTCCAGGAATGGCGACGAAGACGAAGCTTATGTCGAGCTCCCCCCTTCGAAGATCGGGTTTATATGGACTGGTTCCTTTGCACTCTCTTAGCTCCCATTGGCAAAGATGTCGCCTCCCATTTCCCTCAAACCGAAGAAGTCGCCCTCCAAATAGCCTTGAAATATGACCTAATCTATGCTCAGTCTGGTTATGTTTATACCGTCCTTCCTGACTTCCCCAGGCCCGGAGGCACTAACGCCCCGGGGGCCTCTCATTCCGCCGACGGTATCGTTGGAGCCCTTTCTCATCCGTATGCTCAACCTCCTATGGGCTATGGTCTCCCTCAGGGAGGGGCCAGCACCTCTAGCACTTTTCCCCCTCCAGGTAGCATGTATCCAGGATACAGCATGCCTCATCCTTTTTCCCAACCTCCTGCTTACCTCAATGTTGCACAACCTAACCATTACCCTTATCCGCAGCCTGGTGCGCCAGCTCCTCCAGCATATGCGCTTCCACCTCCCTTGCCTCCTCCAACCCCGCAACAACACCTACAGCCCCCTCCAGGGCAAGTATTTGCACAGCAGGGCGCGACTAATCCCCCTTCTTCTCAAAGAAGGCAGAGAGGCAATCCAAACCAATCTTCCCCTGGTACTCGTGGACCCAATCCTCAAGGTATTGACCCTAACACTGCTAACCAGCAACAGGGCACTCAGCCCAAGCTGGAAAGGCCTCTTCGTACAAATAAGCCTTGTTCGTGTTGCGGTGTTTATGGTCATTACACCCACGATTGTCCCCTCTTACCACAGATGCGGCAGATGTGGGAGTCTCAAGCCACATTGCGAGGACAACATGCCTCCCCTCATGCTCCCCCTAATGTGGCCACTACTCAACCAGTTGTGTTTACTGATCCTTTCCCTCAGCAAGGATTCGTGGCTGCCCAACCACCTGACAGAAAGGTCGCCACTCAACCTTCCCCTTCTGGTTCCTCTGATTACCAGATCCTCATGATGAACTCGGATCCATCCCCAACCGTCGACCTTCACCTTCCAACTTGGTCTCGCCAGTACCCCAAGCCTCCCGCTCAGTCTGCCCCTGAGTCCCCTTCTTCAAGTTCTACAAAGCCTCTTTCGACATCCAATGGCCCCTTACATATCCCTCAACCCAAAGTTGAGGTTCATACCAAGATTCCTAAGGGACCATTACGTCGAAATTCTGCTTCTGGTCGAGCTGTTCATTCGTATAGCATAATAGATGATTTGGTGCAATCTCCTACTGCCATTTCCACATTGGAACTCCTCCAGTCGTGCCCTTCCCAAAAGAAGGCTCTGCTATCTGCCGTGGGCGTTGTAGATCCTGCTGATGACCAAATGATTGTTTTCGACGCCCTTCAATCAGAAAATCCTCCTCTTCCTGCTTCCGTCGCCTTCCAAATCCCAGTCAAAATCCGGAATGCCAACGTTTCTCGGTGTATAATTGATGAGGGGGCATCCACCTGTGTGATGTCCGCTTCGGTTTGGAAGCAACTCGGATCTCCTGACTTGGCCCGTTCCACGGTCACCCTTCGAGCGTGGGACGGCCACGCCTCCCAGCCCATTGGCCTTTTTCGTAATTTTCCTATCACCCTTGCCGGTAAGATTGTTTGCATTGACGTCGAAGTCATCGACGCCCCTGTCGACTACAACATTCTATTGGGGCGAAGCTACACCTATGCCATGTCTGTTGTCCCATCCGCGGTTTTTCGCAAGATGTCTTTTCCTCACAATGGAAAGATAGTCACCATCGACCAGTTGACTTATCATGAGCCAAAGTCTCAGACCTCCCCTGAGACGACCATCTCTTCTGTAGCCAATAAGCAAACCGTTGATTCCTTGACCAGTGTCTCTCCCGGCGTCTCTAAAGACTCCTCTTTTCTTGGAACTTTTCCTGGTCTCCCTCCTCCTCCTATCTCTGATCCCAGCTTATCGAATGTTTGCATGATGCAATCGTCTCGGGTTGCCCTTAAGCGACCCGCCTCGGCTAGTCAGCAACCTCAGCCGCAACCTCACCCACCGCAACCCACTCCTAGCCCTTCATCTCTGCCAGCCGGACCTCCTCCTTCTGGCCCTTCTCCTACAGCTGGTATCCCTGAACCCATTTACCCCCCTGGATCGGTTCCCCCAGGCCTTAACCATCTCGGCGCCGTCCCTCCTAGTCATTACCCCGCTGGTCAGATACCTTTCCTGGCTCCCCCTCCCAGAGTCTATTCGGTCCCCGTCATGGCCACCCTCTCTCTCCCTAACCTGACCCTGGGTATACCCATCTAGTACCTTGACCCTCCAGCCTCTACCCCTCCTAGTCACCCCAAACCCTATCTTGCTTTGACACCGGTTCAACCGGTCCCCCTCGCTTCCTCCGTTGCTACCATGCCCCCTGCACCTCCCCAGGACCCTACCCCTGAGGTGACAGCTCCAGGAAAGAAAGGCAAAGCTCGCAAGGGGGCTTCCAAAGACAAAGTCACCCCGACTGACCCGGTTCCTCCTCCGCCCGCAAAGCCTTGCGCCTTGTGTGATGTCGTCGGTCACGCCACCCATACTTGTCCCGAATTTCCCCGCATTCAACCCATGGTTAAAGTCGCATTCCCTGAGTCTACGATCCCTGACCCCTCTCTCCCGCCCTCGTCTGTAACCAAGAACCCAAAAACTATTCGCACCAGCAAACCCTGTGCTTTGTGCAGTGTCCATGGCCATTATTCCCACCATTTTCCTCACCTTACGCATTACCGCACCTCTTTAGAAGTAGTTCGAGATTATGAGGTTGAACAAAATCAGTTCGCCTCTCCCATACTTGCGCAGTATGCTTCAGGACAGCTTGACGATCCCCCCGCTCCCATTGACATTCCCCCCCCCTGATGTCCAGATGACGGAGTCTACTACCACCATTATTTACCTATCATCCTCTGTGAGACCCTTGGAGCACATTCCCCTTGAATCCTCCCCTGTTGTTTCGCTTGACCCCCCTTCAGCGACCACCCTGGGCTCCCCATCTTTTAACCATTTGTTTCCCTATTCTTCTGTCATTCCCCGTGACGATCCGTATGCGAGCCTTTCTTCCCCCACGAATGATTTAGGTAACTTTGCCGCATCATGTAATGTCCTTTCCACCCTTGACCCCCTCTTTTCCGCCCATACACGAGATAACTCCACCCGTATCTCTGTTGACCTCCGCAGCCTGAGTCCCCGCCATACCTCCTATAGCCCTCATATACCACCCTCCAATTTGTATCTGATTCATAGCCATCTTGCTCATCGCACTCCCTCCCGCAATTTCCGCTCGATGTCTTCTGTACACTCACGCTGCCGTCATTGTCCCTTCCCCCCCCATTTGTTGTCTTGTAACATTGTTCCGCAGGACCTCCCGTCCCCACCCTATATCGGTTACGCCGATGGTGCAAGTCGTTACTCCCAGAATCTAGCCTTAGCAGGTTGGGCCATTTTCACCCCCTTGCATGCCCTTGTGCTCTCAAACGGGGTCTGCATTGGTACGGCCACCAACAATCAGGCCGAATATGATGCAGTGCGTGGTCTCTCAGTCGATGCCCTCTTTCATCGCATCCTCCATCTGCATGTTCGTTTAGATTTCCTACTGCTTGTCATGCAACTAAATGGTGTCTATCATGTGCGTAATACTATGTTTCTTAGACGATATTTACGAGTGAAACTCTTGATACGTGAATTTGAAACCATAACTTTCAACCATGTACCTCGAGAACAGAATCACTATGTAGATAGTATTGCAAACCATGTTCTAGATTGGCATTTATCACACGCATTTCATACAAGAAAATAACATTCATAATCATTAAAAAAGATGCATATCCATAATATGTGTCGCAAAACATGTGTTTAGAGTCCATCTACTCTGATACATATGACATGCCCATAGCATGTTACAAAAAACTCAAAACTGGGGGCACCACTCGCCCCTACATACATACTAGGGGGCACCACACGCCCCACACCTAATCACTATCTGGCGGATCCTGAGCCAATGGCTTTGCTCCTGCAGCTCGTAGATCACGTATCCCCTGACCGGCCATCGCCATGCGCCGCATGACCCCTCGCCATTCCGAGGGTAGACCAATACATGGCTCTATGTACTGGTCGTCTAAGTCTTGCCACCCGCGCTCTGAAACACCGATCAGCAACCTCTCACATCTACGGCGGATGTCCTCCAGGAGGGCGGCTGCATCCTCATTATGTGCTGCTCTCGCTCCACTCGGGCCTACAGCTCCTGATGCTACAGGTCGTCCCATATATCCGGCCGGTTTTACCGGAGCTATATCTGCATACCAAAATTACATGAATCAGTACCCTATCTACTGTTCAAAAACTTTAACATGCCCAAAAATGACTAGTCACTTGTCACTTACCATCGGGCCCCCATACTTGACCAGGCGGCAGTGGCAGGTTCGGATCCCCACAATAACTCATCCCACTATAGGGATATTCGTCTATGTATAATGGCATCTGATCCCAATGGGAAAAGAACTCCAGTTGAAACACCCGTCCGACTGCCCCTCCTCCTCCTCTACACAGTAGTCGCCCCCACTGGCGCATCCTGGGCTCTCTCGGGCCCCCATCTGGGAGCTGTATACGAGGTCGTAAGGTCGGGATCTTCTCAAAAAAGAAGGAGCACAATAAAGTCCCATACGAGCAATCGTGGTTCACTTGCCGCTTGCAAAGCGACAACTGTCGTTTTAACGACACCAACATCATTTGGGCCCACCCATAGTAGGTCCCACTCAACACACTCTCTACAATCATCATCTTCCCCCTAGTGATGTGATGGAATTCCTGGTTGCCCAAGATCCGCAGCACCGCTGCGGCCACTGCACGGGTCTCCAATCTCTCTAGGTCCCCGATCGGTATCCGCGTCCCTTTGACTTGGAGACCCGGTTGACAATGCCGCTCCACAAACTCCATGATGTTCTGCCCCCGCAGTAACACTGGCTGCGTATTTCCCACCATCCCAAGTGGCGGGAGACCTGTCAGGAAATACACATCCTGGACTGTCAGTTCGATCCTGTGCCCCTGCACTACAAAGACCTCATGCTCTGGATCCCAATAACTGATAATCCGGGCCAACAAGGGCTCTCCAGCTCTCATCAAATGGTTCTCCAAAAACTTCAGAACCCCAAACCTAGCCAACACACGACGGACACCCTGATCTGCCTGGATCTCTGCCCGTAATGTACCCAGGTCTCTCTCTCTCTAGTTCACCTGTATATCTGCCATATCTGCACAAAAACATCATCTTTTTCAGCCTACAGATAGGGAATACTATAACCAAACACAAAAAACCCAACTCTCAGCCATCAAACAGCACTAAAACCCCCTCATCTTCCAGGTCGCACTTTTTTGCCAAATCCTGGGACAGGTCGCACCTTTTGGCTCAAAACCTGCGTCCCAGGTCACAAATTTTGGCCCAAAAAGTGTGACCCATCTAAAAATATGCAAAGGGGGTTGTTCCTGAGATTCTGGGCCCTAATCTGAACTTTCAATCCATAAAAATGAAAGAGTAAGGTTAGGCCTCTTACCTGCAACTGACGGATCTCGATTCCAACGGTCGGGTTGTCCGCTACGCTCGCCGCAAGATTTAGGGCCTTCTCTCCTCTCTACATTCACCACAGCAACACTAGAAAATGAGTGGATTTGGAGGGAAGACTGCCTTATTAAAAGAGAACCTTTGTTTCTTCTTTCGCCTGCTGTGACCATACCGTAGCTCCGTTTGACAAACCTTCTGCACCGTTGGAAAGCTCTCACCGAGCCCTCAAATGGGTATCTGTTAGTTTTTTGTGATTTGATACTTCACCAGGACACATTTTGTCCAAGATGGGTCACTTCACCTCTCCTTAAAATCGCATTTCTTCACTTACAACACTTGTACTTGGGGCACCACTTTGCCTCCTTACTTGTCTTTGTTCGTGTTGATTTTCGTTGTGAGTTACCATCTTGTACTCATGTTTTCATGGTCCCCCATTGGACCTTTACTGTGTGGCAGCACCATCGAGTCGCCCTTGTTTAGAGCATCCAAGTGGAGTCATCATTGCATTCATGGAGTCTATCCCGAGTCCCTTTGTACCCCACTATAGTCCTCCATCCTTCATTTCTTGGTTTCTCCCTTGTGTCGCACATTATGGCCTTCAGTCCCATTGTCCCTTATCCTTGATGATATTGTGTCAGTCGCTGCCATGTCATTCATGCCCTTTATTCTCTAGCAAGGGAAGTCGTCCATTCGCTACTCAGTCCCCTCCATTCCACCATCATCATTGGTATTAGTCTGTCCGTCGCTCTACTATTTTCTCTCGTGCCTTAGTTGAGGATCTCTCATTGCCTCACCTATGGCGGACCTCCTTCTATCGACATCAGCTCATTCATTCCAGAAGCTAGGTCTAGAGGGCGGTGTACCTTGGTTCCAGCTTCCACTCTTGTTCGGTGCCTCGGATCAGGAAAAGGGATCTCTCATTTCCCTTTGACTTGATTGTTTCTCCACTCCAGCTCCTTTCAGCATGATCGAGATCCGTATGCTTGATGGTTCAGCGATGCAGCAGCAGCTCTTGGTGATTCCCGGGTGTGTGTGAGATGTCTCGGCCCTCATGAGGGGGTGGCCCTGCAGGTAGCCCCCCACATGCCTGGATGACCTCTTCATTGCAGCCTTCGATGCAGCTCCATATATTTGATGATGTCGGCCTTAGCCGCTTGCAGCGCCTCTTTGATTTTCATGTATCAGTCAGATTTTGTGAGCCCTTCCCCGCTTGTAGGGGGCATTTGGGTTGTATTTGTATCTCATGTACTCAGATATTATTGTATAAGTCCTGGTTGTTATCCCAGGCACAGCATGTATATGGGATCCCTCATTGTATTTCTATCTGGCTCATGTTTATGCCGGCTGTACTTTATGGTTCGGTCCCTTGTTTACTGGACACACTATTCTTTTGTACTTTGTCTCGGCGGTCATAGGTATGCCTCCCCCGCCGCCTTTAGCATAGGTACCCTCTCATAAAAAGAGACTTGTTGCACCTGCAAGTCTCGTCTCCTCAGGGTCTAGTTCTTCAGCACATTAGTCTACCTTACATTTCTCTCTTTGACTTCCCTTTTTGATGTCTGGTGATTGAGTTCTTACAACGTACTTCGGTCATATGATTTGCTCCTAACACTCGCACGCTGGGGGGAAATCTGTTACACCATTTTTTGGTCATCTAACCTACTATCATTAGATGGACCCAAGTACACCATGTAAGACCAATTTTACCCTAAGTAAAATTGCTTTCACTATGTAAAATAACTTAATAAAACACATTTATTAGGTTGTTTATGGTCTAAACAGGAAACCCCAAACGGAAATATTAAACAAACCTATATTTGTTTGATTTTCCTGGTCATGTTTAACCCAAAACAAAGAAATTAATTAGATAAATCTTTATTTATCTTATTATTTTTTAGGAATAATTATTTAAACCTTATTTAAATAATATTCCTTGTTAAATATGACTAAATCACCCATAAATAATTAAATAAATCATTATTTATTTGATTATCTTTTAACCACCTTTTTAAAATGATAAATAAATCATTTATTTATTTATTATTCACAAATAAAGGGATTTGACCCAAGTCAAATACTTTTTCCCTCCAACAAATATAATAAAATATTCCATAAAATGTGGATCTAGATTTGGTTAAGGTTATTTTAATCATGCACCAAGATCTAGAATGACCCAATATTTTGTTATAAATAGGAGGGTTTTTCCTACCATTCTTCACCTTTTGTTGCCTATTAGATCACTCTGGATCTAAACTCTTGGTATGACTTTGAGCCATTATCATTGTCATATTTTCCATTATTTGCTGTGTGAGCTCCCTTTGAGTTCTATCTTTGTCTGGGTTTTCTACACCAACAGAAGAGAGAAATGCTAGATCTGAAGTGCTGAGGACTTCCAAGAACCCATCCCATTGAGGAGAATTGGAAACATCTTCTTGTTTTCCTCCCAGGTGCCCTTAATACAAAAAATTCTTTCAAAAATTGCTCTTGTCTTGTCTATTGGATATATGGAGCAAAACCTTCTTTTTACTGCTTAATGTCTTTCTATGCATAGATCTGGTTTTTGCAGCTCTTGTCTTGATCAACTAACTGCAGATCTGAAGATATTGGCAGCCATATTTGATGTTAGGGCTATTATTTATGCATAGCTAAAGTGGTCTTTTTTCGTACACTTCGACAAAGGATTCATACTAACATTGCCTTTCAAGACCTGGTATATGAACTAGGCCTCATAAACACACCCATAAAAATGGCAATTACACCTGGAACAACAAAAGAGGGGGCGACCGCCAGATAGCCTCAAGGCTCGACCTCTTTCTTCTATCCAAGGAACTCTTCCTTTCGTCCCTGGAAATGGAAGCCAGATTATGGGATTTTTTTTTGAGATTCAACAAGATGATGAGCTTAGTGAAAAGAGTTGCCTTCACTAAGTGAGCCCGCAGGCTATTTTTGGTGCAAGTCTATTTTTAGACTATGTCTATTTTTAGACATAGTGATCATATTTCAGAAGTTGCAGAATGTTATTTGTGGATGGTTGATCAAGTTGGAAAAATAGATGAAATTATATTTTTAGTATATTGGGTGAAGTCTATTTATAGATCGATGATCTAAAAATAGATGCATGTCGATTATTATTAGCTCTTAATAATAATCAGACACTAAACAGCAACTTGTTCTCTTGGAGAACTTTGTTTCAGTTCACAGATGTGGCACATCAGTGGACTGAGGGAATTACACAATTCCCAAGGGTTTACTGGAGCTAATGCATGGAGGAATCAGTTAGAACTCAAGTGGCAGAGTTATGACACAGTTGGAAGAGCAGTTATGGAGTTGTATTCAGTTTAACTCAATTAGACTCAGTTGAGCTAGTTGTATCTAGTCTAACTGAATGATACACTAGTGAGAGTGGAGTGAATTAATTAGTTAATTAATTCACAAATAATAACTCATTAATCAGCTGAAAAATACAACGGTTAACTATAGTTCATGGCGAGTTCGGTGGAGACCCGGTGGAGAAATAGGTGAAAGGGAAAGATAGAATATTTGTTGTGACTATAGTGATGCATTGATTACATCACACACACATTGGAGTTTCAATGAGGATTGCGTAGTCGAGGAAAGGGTAATTCGAATTCATTCGGAGGCTATTCTTCGGCGGGGATTGCCTGAGTGGAGGCGAGGCTAGCGAGGAGGCAAAGATCGGTGCATGGATTTACCAAGATTGTTCACGGTGGTGTATGGCGATTTCTTGTCTTGAGAGCTTGATAAGCTTTGTATGAGGATTGTCATATGATTCCATGATACATAATATATAGTTGGGGTTTTCAGCTTCAGGCTTTCCTAGTTAAAAACAACTGTGTTATGTGCGATTATTTTTATTTATGCTTTACATGCATGTGCAATTAATTTTCCGCAAAATATTAACAAGTGGAATGATTCATTATTTTGCAAGAAGTTAAATATTGTGAGATCAGGTGAATCTAGGACATATGCATTCTTAGTGCATATAATTTCTACATGGTATCAGAGCATTGTTAATTTAATATTGCAATTTTAAAGTGAGTTTGTGCTGGTGGACAATTCGAATTTGCTACAGAAGATTCTTGGTGCAGAAGTTGAGTATACATTGAAATGGCTTTCAATGGGTTGTGATTGGAGTATGCCCTTGATGGGAGCTTGAATTACATATCCTGGAAGGACAGGATGGAGGCAGTGCTAGATGATAATGGACTGAAGGAGTTCATCGATAGCGATGTTCCTAAGCCGAGATCTAGCGATGTTGAATTACTTGACGCATGGCAAAAGAAGACAGCAAAGATGAGAAGAATTTTTTTGGAAGGTGTGAAGGAACATATTGTGTCTAGCATTCACGGGAAAGCCACTCCATTCTTAATGTGGAAGGCTTTGACAGACTTGTTCCAAAGCAGAAGTGACAATAGGAAGTTGGCGTTTAAAGACAAGCTCAGAAAAATAAAAATGGAGAAAGGCGACAGTATTCCAAAATACCTCACGAAGTTTGTCCACTACAAGGATGAACTAGGAAGTGTGGGGGTTACTGTTGATGATGAAGAATTGGTGAGCTTGGCTCTCCTTGGGCTTCCGAAGAGTTGGCATAGCTACGAAGGCTCTGTCAATGAACGGGAGAAACTGCCAGGATGGGAGCGACTTTGGTCGGATCTTGTGCAGGAGGAGATAAGGCGAGGTACCAGGGATGGATCTTCATCGAAGAATGAAGATGAAGAGAATTGTGCTTTGGCTTCCAAAGCAAGGAAAGGGAAGGGGAAGAAACATCCTTCAAAATCCGATGCTAAAGACAAGAAGCAGGATTTTTCCAAAGTGAAATGTTTTCACTATCACGAACATGGACATTTCACCACTAACTTTCCACAGAAGAAGAAGAACAAGAAGGTTGCTGGATTTGCATCTGGAGAGGCCCTAGCCTCGCAATTTGAACTTGTTTTCTCTTTGATCTCATGCTTTGTTTCAAGTTGTATGGGATCGGTGTGGTATCTTGATAGTGGTGCGTCTTTCCATATGACGGGAGATAAAGAGTTGTTTAGTGACTTCGAGCAGAAGGACCTCCAGATGCATATAGAGATGGGCAATGATGGTCGGCACAGTGCGACTGGCATTGGGACCATTACCTTTGAGAGGGATTCTGGTAATCCATTCTTTTTGAAGAATTTTATGCATGTTCCAGGTCTGAATAAGAGCTTGGTCTCAGTCGCAATGCTGGAAGATAAAGGTTATGACGTTGTTTTCAGTGAGGGAAAAGCCTTCCTTCAACATAAAAAAATGGTTCAAACCAAGAAGATATGGGTTTGAATTAAGAATCTCTACAAGCTGGAGGTAGATGGTTGCACTGTAATGGTGGGCAAAGCAGAATAAGTGGTGAGCCGGGATGGGGGTGAATTATGGCACAGGAGATTAGGCCATCTTCACCATGGCACTTTGAATATTTTGCAGCAAATTTCTACTGGACTTCCCAAGGGTACTCTTTTGCATTCAGATCAGTGCAAGGGATGTACTATGGGTAAGTTTGTGAAGACCACCTTTCATGAGAAGGAGAATCGTGCTTCGATGATCCTGGAGATAATTCACACAGACGTGTGTGGACCTTTCTCGGTTGCTTCAACAGCAAAACACAAGTATTATGTTATATTTTTTCATGACTATTCTCGTATATGCTAGATCTTCTTCATGTAGAAGAAGAGTGAAACGTTCTCAAAGTTCTATGAGTTCAAGGCATTGGTGGAGAAGGAGTCGGGGAAGCAGTTGAAAGCTCTACGGAGCGATAATGGTGGTGAATACATCTCGGGCGAATTCAAAGACTTCTGTAGCAAAGAATAAATTTGAAGAGAACTCATAGCGCCTCATAACCCACAGTATAATGGGGTCACGAAGAGGAAGAACAGAACAATCATGGGTGCTGCATGACTAGGGCCTACTGATGCACTTGTGGGCGGAAGCATGCAACACTGCAGTTTATGTGAAAAATTGTTGTCCTCATAGAGTACTTGGCATGAGTACACCCGAAGAAGATTTTACTGGTAAGAAGCCTGATATTTCTCATTTGAAGATTTTTGGCTCACCTGTTTACAGTCATGTGACAAAGGACGCCAGGAAGAAGCTGGAGCCGACTGCAGAAGTTGGGATATTTGTGGGGTACACAGAAACACCCCATAATTATCGTGTGTATTTTCCAGACAGTCGGATGACTGTTGTGCGACGGGATATAAAATTCAATGAGGTGAAAGCCATGAAATTGTCGCTTGAGAGGGAGCTACACTCGCATGCGGAGGAGGAACTTCTTGTTCCCAAATATGAGGCTCTATATGTGGATCAACCACATGAGGAGATTCATGGAGTGGAGGAGTCCACCCATGCAGAGCCAAACATCAGACAAGGCAGAAAGTGTACCACAGAAGCTGAGAGACTGAAGCTTGATGCAGCACAGAATGTAGGAGTCCCTACATCACAGCGCAGACAGAGACAGTGACCTGATCGATTTACTGGATATATGGCTCTTATGAGCAAGTGTATCGTGACAGAGCCATATTATTTTGAAAAAGCAGTGCAGGAGCCCACATGGGTAGATGCCATGGTGGAGGAGTATGACTCCATTGTCAAAAACAGTGCTTGGGAGATTGTTCGAAGGCCAATGGGAAAATCAGTTGTAGGATCAAGATGGATCTACAAGGTAAAGCAAGTTGTTGATGGGAGCATCGAGAAGTATAAGGCAAGATTTTTTGCTCGAGGCTTCTCACAGATTGAGGGGATTGACTATGAAGAAACCTTTGCACTTGTCGCACGGTATTCTTCCATACGGACCATCTTTGCTCTCTCAACGCAAATGGGTTGGCGCATTCATCAGATGGATGTGAAGACTATGTTCCTTAATGGGATCATTAAGGAAGAGGTGTACATTGAGTAGCCTGGAGGATTTGAGATCTTCAACAGCGAGTCACATGTGTGTAGGCTCAAAAGAGAGTTGTATGGGCTGAAACAAGCACCACGTGCTTGGTGCACTCAAATCGACAACTATTTCACTGGAGTTGGCTTCACCAAGAGTGAGGCGGATGCAAACCTGTACCAGATTGTGGTGGAGGGTAAGCTTTTAATCATTGTACTTTATGTTGATGATTTAATACTAACAGGTGATGAGCAGTTGATACGCTCATGCAAGGCATATCTTGCAAAGGAGTTTGAGATGAAGGATTTGGGCCTCCTTCATTATTTCCTTGGATTGGAAATATGGCAGCGGGAAGGTTAACTGTTTGTGTCTCAAGGAAAGTATGCCCGGGAGATACTGGAGGAGTTTCACATGCAAGGCTGCAAGCCTATCGACACTCCTCTTCCAGTAAATTGGAAGAAAGAGGATGCTACATCGGCAGAGGTAGTGGATGCCACTGTTTATCGACAATTAGTGGGTTCGCTCATGTATTTAGTCAATACAAGACCGGACATATGCTATGTGGTGAACCAACTTTCACAAGCGATGGTTATGCCTACCAAGCTCTTTTGGAAGGCAGGAAAGCATGTCCTGAGATATCTCAGGGGCACATATGAGTATGGTTTATGGTACAGACAGACGGATGAGGTGAAGTTGCATGGCTTCACGGATGCAGATTGGGCAGGAAGCCCAACAGACAGAAAGAGCACATTAGGAGGGATTTTCAGTATTGTATCTACGGCAGTTTCTTGGTACAGCAGGTAACAAATATTCGTGGCACTCAGTTCAACGAAATCGGAATAAATGGCAGCAAGTCAAGCTACATGTGAGGCTATCTGGATGAGGAAGATCCTGGTTGGTTTATTCGGTTCACATTTATATCCCACGGTGATACATTGTGATAATCAGAGTTGCATCAAACTCTCAGTTAATCCTGTATTTCATGATAGATCTAAACATATTGATATCTGGTATCATCATATCAGAGATTGTGTACAGTGAAAGATCATGTTGCTTCAGTACATTCCTACGGAGGATCAGGATGCAGATATTCTGACAAAGGCGCTCACCAGGAGCAAATTCGAATACCATAGAGGCAGGATCGGGGTGAAGGATAATCCCTATCTTGTTGAGAGGGAGTGTTGAGATTCAAAAAGATGATGAGATTAGTGGGAAGAGTCGCCTTCACTAAGTGGGCCCGCAGCCTATTTTTGGCGCAAGTCTATTTTTAGACATGGTGATCATATTTCAAAAGTTGCAAGATGTTATTTATGGATGGTTGATCAAGTTGGAAAAAAAGATGAAATTCTATTTTTAGAATATTGGGCGAAGTCTATTTATAGATCGTTGATTTAAATATATATGCATGTCGATTATTATTAGCTCTTAATAATAATCAGACACTAAACAGCAACTTATTCTCTTGGAGCACTTTGTTTCAGTGCACAGATGTGGCACATCAATGGACTAAGGGAATTATGCAATTCCCAAGGGTTTACTGGAGCTAATGCATGGAGGACTTAGTTAGAACTCAAGTGGCAGAGTTATGACATAGTTGTAAGAGTAGTTATGGAGTTGTATTTAGTTTAACTCAGTTAGACTTAGTTGAGCTAGTTGTATCTAGTCTAACTGAATGATACACTAGTGAGAGTGGAGTGAATTAATTAGTTAATTAATTCACAAATAATAACTCATTAATCAACTAAAAAATACAGCAGTTAACTATAGTTCATGGCAGTTTCAATGGAGACCTAGTGGAGAAATAGGTGAAAGGGAAAGATAGACTATCTGTTGTGACTATAGTGATGCATTGATTACATCACACACACATTGGAGTTGCCAATGAGGATTGCACAGTCAAGGAAAGGGTAATTCGAACTCATTCAGAGCTATTCTTCAGCAGGGATTGCACAGTGGAGGCAGGCTAGCAGGAGGCAAAGATCGGTGCATGGATTTGCAAGATTGTTCCTGATTAGTGTATGACGATTTTACTGTACTGAGAGCTTGATAAGCTTTGTATGAGGATTGTCATATGATTCCATGATACATAATATATAGTTTGGGTTTTCAGCTTCAGGCTTTCCTGGTTAAAAGCAACTGTGTTATGTGCGATTATTTTTATTTATGCTTTACATGCGTGTGCAATTAATTTTCCGCAAAAGATTAACAAGTGGAATGATTCAGTATTTTGCAAGAAGTTAAATATTATGAGATCAGGTGAATCTAGGACATATGCATGCTTAGTGCATATAATTTCTACAATTTTGAGGTCTAAAATGGGCCTCCTAAGCAAAATGTACAATCAAAATTCACTTTATGAGAACCAATCACATTTTAGGGGATGACATCATCCCCAATGATTGAGGTGGCATTTCTTAAGTTAAATGTAATTACTTGTTAAATTCTCAATGGTGGATAAAAACTCATGGTTAACCATGGTAGTGCTTTAAGTACTTTTAAATTCATAAAGTAAAGTACTAATAATAAATGTCATTTCACACTTTTTGAATAAAATATTATTATTTTCATTTCATATTTTTTGAAAGAAACAATGCATATCCTTGCACAATCTTCATGTCTTTACACATTTTTCATTAAATATTTTCATATATTTATTTTCGAATTATATATTCATCTCATTTTATTTAATATTATAATTTCAAATTAATTATAATTTATTTTAACTTATTTAAGTACAAAGGACAAATGCATTAGTTGTACAATGATAATGGCATTTTATTGAAAAGTTAATTCTTATTTATAGTCACATCAATACAATTTTTTTATTAATTTTATTTTTGTACACCTTTCCAATTGAATTTAACCATGGTTACATGGATTTTGGTGAAAAAATTAAAATCCAAATTCATAAATATTATTTTATTGGTTTAGCTATTATTTTATTATTTCCTTGGGAGGCCCATTTTAGACCTCAAATTCCCCTAATGATTGCACCTCAGGCAGGGTCCGATCACTAGACGATTGCTCTGACTCTCAAACTCTCTGAAAGACCATAGAATGCTCCCTTTTGGTTTGAGGCATTCTGGATCTCTCATCCAAAATTCCAGGAAAGAATGAAGGAGTGGTGGTTTATCACACTCCCTCGACAAGGTAGCAAGATGCACAATTTCCAACAAAGACTAAAGATCATCAAACAGAAGTTAAAAAAATGAAACCAGTAAACCTTTGGATATATCACAGCAGATAAAAATATTTTAGAGCTAAAAATGCAAGCCCTCCAATAGAATATCATCCACAATGGACTGACAAAGGAAAAAAAGCAAGAGGAAGCAAAGCTGCAAAAAAAGTGGGATGACCGGGAAACTCAAGAAGAAACTCTATGGAGACAAAAATCCAGAATCAACTGGCTCAAAGATGGGGAAAAGAACATGGCCTTCTTTCATAGGTCTATGATCCAGCACCGCAAACAAAATAGAATTCTCAACCTTAAAAATCGGCAGGGTCTCATTTTGAGCACCCACAATGAGATTGAAGAAGAACTGCATCAGCATTTTGAGAACATCCTCAAGGAAAACAACCATGACAATGAGGCTCACATCAAGAAAATCACAAGCAATATTCGCACCATCCTATCAAGAGAGCATAATCATATGCTTCTTAAAAAGATAACAATGGTGGAAGTGGAAGTTTTTGTCCAGTCTATGCCCAATGGAAAGGCCCCGGGTCCTGATGGTTTCACCATTAACTTTTACAAAGCTTGCTGGCCTCTAATAAAAGATTATTTCTATGATATCGTTGAGGAATCGCGCCTTAAGAAAGCCATCCTTCCTTCCCCCAATGCCACCTTTCTGGTGCTCATTCCCAAGTCAGACAAGGCAAACTCTCTAGATCACTTCCGACCGATTGCCCTATGCAACTTTATCTACAATATCACTTCCAAAGTCCTTTCCAATCGCATCAAATTTCTCCTTCCTCTCCTCATCTCGCCCCATCAAACTGGCTACGTTGAAGGAAGGAAAATTTTGGACAGTATCATCCTCTCTCGGGAATTCATTCACTCTCTCAAGGACTAAGGGAAACCGGGCATGTTGGTTCAACTGGACCTGTCCAAAACCTCCGATAAAATCAACTGGAACTATATTAGTCATATGCTAGCAGCCTTTGGATTCAACAACGATTGCATCAAATGGATTATGGATTTGGTCTTAGGAGCGTTCTTCTCCATCCTCCTCAACGGTTCTCCCTCCCCCATCATCAACCCCTCAAGAGGCATCAGACAAGGGGACCCTCTTTCCCCCTTCCTCTTTGTAATTATGATTGAAGGCCTTGGTCGTTCCATCTCTGTTGCCTCCTCAGCAGGCCTCATCACTGGTCTCAACCTCTATCCTCCTAGCCCTCCTAACACTTACCAGTAGTTTGTGGATGACACGCTCCTCATGGGCTCTCCCTTCGCCAAAGAAGCCTACACCTTTCGGAAAAATCTTGATGACTTTGCTCTGGCCTCTGGATCCTCTGTCAATAATTTCAAGTCCAAAATATTTTTTCTTAACACTTCCAATTCTATCCAATGAAATATTACTCGAATCCTTGGCTTCCAGCACAGCAGCTTCCCTTCGAAATACTTGGGTGTTCCACACACTGACAAACCTTTAGCTAAATCAAATTGGGAACCCCTAATATCCAAGCTCAAAAAAAATATTTCCAACTGGACCTTCCGCTTCCTCAACTTCACAAGTAGACTGGTCCTTGTCTGCTTTGTTCTTCAAGCCATGCCTCTGTACCAAATCTCTGCCATTGCTGCTCCTTGATCCATCTCCAATTAGATCAGATCAATTCAAAGAGATTTCATCTGGAAAGTTAAAGCCTACAATGGAAAATGGGCCCTGGTAGCTTGGGACAAAATTTGTGTGCCCAAAAAAGTTGGTGGTCTTGGTCTTAAGGACCCGGATCTTCTCGAAAAGGTCATGGGTGTCAAGACCTGGTGGTGCTGGATCACCACCCCCACCACCCCCTGGGCCATGCTCTGGAAGGCCAAGTATGCCCCTTTGCAGCCTCAGGACTCCTTCATTAGACTCTCAGGAAATCTTAAGGGCTCTCCTATCTGGAATCAGGCTTGGGACAACCGATCCATCATTAAAAATCACTGCTTCTGGGAAATATGCAATGGAGAAAATGCCCTATTTTGGAAGGATGCGTGGGAGAAATGTCCTAAAATCAACACTGATATCTTCCTCCCAATCAGAAGGCAACTGGAAAGACTTAACAAAAACACAGTTAAAGACTTATGGAAAACTACTAAAAACTCAGACTGCAGGGAGTGGCTGGATCTCAAAGAGCTGACTCAAATCCAACACCACCAGTCCACGGCAACTCTAGAAGAAGAATTAAACAAAAGACAAATTCAAATAGAAGAGGGACCGGACAGACTTCGTTGGGACACCAATGCGGCTAGGCGATTCAATATAAAAGAGGCATACAATCTCCTTCAGAATCCTAATCTCGTTCCATTAGATGGCAAGTGGAAAAGGCTTTGGAACAAGAATCATTGGCCGAAAATTTCTCTATTTATTTGGTTAGTAATGCACAAGAAAATTATAACATGGGAAAATCTGAAAAATAAGGGTTTTATAGGTCCTTATGTTTGCACGTTATGTTATTCCAACTCAGAAACAACCAATCACATCCTCAATGATTGTCCTTTTGCCTCCATCATCTGGAACTGGATCCACCTTGTCTTCAACACCTCTGATCGCAATCCCTCCTCCATCCTCTCTTAGTTGGACGATTGGCACCCTTCCTTCTCCCCCAAACCTCTCATCAACCTGGCTTGGAACCTCCTCCCAGGTATTATTTACTGGGATCTCTGGAAAGAGCGGAACTCCCGCATTTTCAAAAATAAGGCATCCAAAGAAGAACGGCTCCTTCATCTAATCAAACATACTCTGCATGAATTTGTCTCCATTACCAGGCTCCCTGACCCCCCCAACCCCCAACCTCGGAGGACTGCAGAATTTTATCCCTTCTCAATCTCCCCTCCCCTACCCTCCTCCCTCCTATTACTACCTCCCCTTCCTCCCCTCCATTGTCCATTTGGCTCCCTCCGGAACCCAATTTCATCAAGCTCAATTATGACGGTGCATCCAAGAAAAATCCAGGCACAGTAGGCTTCGAAGGGGTCTTTCACAACAATCAGGGTTCGGTCCTTTGGATTTACTATGGAAATTTAGGTCACACTACCAACAATGTCACGGAGCTTCAAGCGTTAGCTCATGGCCTAGTAATTGCCAGACTTAACAATTTATGGCCCCTTCTGGTAGAAGGTGACTCCACTGTCGCTACCCTAGATTTTCAGAAACTCCAGCAAGGGCGCAGTGTTTGGTAGGTTTCTGAATGCTGGCGCATCAACAAAATTCTCCAAAAAATCAAAGCTAGCATTGTCGAGGCCAGAGATATCTCCTTCACGGCGGTCCGAAGAGAGGCCAACAAATTGGTGGATTTCCTCGCTAATCAAGGTGTGAATACCTCCAACAAACTCTCCTCTAAGGATTGGGAATCCACAAGGGAGCCAATGGTTAAAACTACTTATCTCCATATCAAATGTCATGATCTTCAGCAGGCCTGTTCGCCCTCCATCTCGACATCCCCTCCCATTAGTAGCCATCATCATGACCAAAAAACTCACCTCCCTTCTCACGAATAAACGCTATGGAGGCTCTCCATTGGAATTCCCACCCCAGTACAATCCCACCCCTGGAAATTACTCCCTGCAGGATTTCACTTACTCCTCAGGCATGCGCTCCAGTTGCTCCCCTTATCCTTCGCCCCTCTCACTGGCCTCCTTAAATTCCCTCCCCCCTTCTCACTTCCCTCACTATTCTGTTATGTTTGGCTTCCTCGCAATATCTCTCAGCTCTGTTCGCTCTCATCTCCCTGACCTCCCACTTTATCTCCATTTCTGCCTTGATTCCATGGCCCCACGTCGCCCTCATCCCCCTCCCCCTGCTCGCCGGGGTCGCCAGGCTTTCTAGGCGAACCCTTCCCACCCGCCGGTCACTCGAGCTGAAACCTCTGCAAGGAATGTCGCCCTCAACTTCGCTGACATCACAACCCCGATTTTGCAGAGGAAAATTTTTGATATGGAGATGGAGGCCCGTAGCCACCGTAGAGCCATTCCTTCGGAGGTGGTGGATACCTCCCTCCACTAGATCCTTGATCCAGGCCTCACCAGAAGCCGCAAGAATTTGTACAGTCGAGCCATCAACTTACACTGGCACACAAAAATGCTCTTAGCTATTGCTCTACAGGAGGAGCACAACGCCAGCAAGGAGCTGGAAAATAAAATTGATTCTCTGTCTGAAATATTCACGGCGTATGTGCGGGAGGTTCACCATCTGCATTTCGTTGACCGCACTTCACCCCACTATGACATGTTGAAATGTAGCTCAGCAAAGCATCAATAGCAGGGTCCCAGGATTAAAGAGGAAGCTCCTCCCAAAGTAGATGGTCAGGAAGCTGGTCCTTCCTCACTTCACCACCAGTTCTTCAATCTGGAGGAAGGCACCCCAAACCGACAAATAAGCGTCGATGACTACCTAAATGAATATGAGGACGTGTAGCCCTCTCGGGGGTCCTGATTCTTTGCACTTCTCTTGTTTTTTTGTTTCTCTATGAATCTCTCTCTGTATTCAAGACCTAAAGGTATTATTTCCGGCACCTTTCGGTGCTTCAGCTTCTCTAGTTTTCTCCTGTGTTTTTATTTCTCCCCTCAAAAGAACTCTCTTGTAAACTCCTTCCCTAAGGGCGAGAATTACTCTATGCTTAAGAACAGTTACCTTCTTTAGCCTTTTGAGGTTGCGATGTAAATTTTTTTTTGTATCAATGTGAATAGCTCCTCCCAACTTACAAAAAAAAAATATTGCAATATCAAACCTTGGGATATGCATATTAATCAAACGGTGGAGCAAATTTTATTGCATTTAATATCCAAAGTCTATTTTACAAAGGTTTATATGGTGTGTTTTATATTATGGTGCAAAACAAGTATGGAGGGGCAGAGGTCGGGGTTTGACCCTGTGACCTCCCCCCAACCACTACCGCCCGATACCAATGGGGCACACACTTGTTCTTTGAAATGGTAAGTGGCCCAAGTATATTTGAAGCTTCATCAAGACTCTGATGGCAAGAAGGAGGGGGCCAGCCCTCCTCCCATGTGGCCCTTCCACATGACCACACACCAAGTGCCAACCAAAACATGTTTAGTGTGCGCTTACCCACACTGATCTCGTATTAAGCCTTAATTAACTCTTAGTTTAATCTGGTGGCAGTTTCAGTGGTTCCTCCATTTTCGGTGGATTGGCCAATTTTGGTGGAGCTATCTCGAGTCCTCTCTAGATTTGGAGGAGGAATCTATGGGAAAATTAAATGAAGCCTATCTTGAGCAATTTTCGACCAATTTTAGCTCAAGAATAGCCATTCCTAGCAGATTGGAATGCTCTGAATCCATTGGAACAGCTTGTAGAGTTAGAGGATCAAATCTACAGGTGTTTTTGGTCACTTGAATAATTTTTAAGCCAAGGGCCACAAGGAGGGAAGGCCATGCCTAGATCAGTTGAAGGCCAAATGGAGTGAATAAGCAGTCATTTTTGGATGTATTTGATGCTCTGAACACAGTGGTATAGTTTGGAGAGGCGTTGGATCACATATAAAGGTGTTTTTGTCACTTTGGAGATTAAACAAGCCCATGGCCACCAGGATGAGAGGTCAAGCCTAAATCAGCTGGAAACCAATTTTAGAGATTGAATAGATATTTTTGAGGTATTTGATCACTTTGAAGCCAATGCAGTGGTTTTAAAATCCATTGGAGAAATACAGGTGCTTTTAATCAGACATTTAACTCTTAATCACAACAGGGCCTAGCTAGTTGAAGAAGGTCCATAGAGATGTAGCCCAAGAGGGGTCAACTCCGTTATCATCCATGGTATTATGTGATTATTGTGTGTTATTTATATGCATTTCATTTTTTGTATATGTGGTTTAAAAATTTAATTAACTCGTAATTTGATCACCAAAAACACATGAAACTTGACACATAAACCCCTTCACAATTGGTTAACATGAGACGATCCTAATCACACATTTTAATACTAATGAGGGATCTAGCATACCAGTAACTATTTTTCCCATATTCATACCAAGTTGGTATCAGAGAAAATTTTTAGCTCATTTTATCCAAGGTTAGCTAGAAGAATTAGTGATTTGTTTATGAATTTGTGCAAGGAGAATTTTACTGTGTGCGAGTTTATGTGTGAAGGAGAAGATCAAAATTGAGAATTTAATTCTCAAATCACAGCAAAGAAGCTTTGTATGCATTGCAGGTGTGATGGCAGTTTCATTAAGCAATGTTTCTAGTAAATCTTACTTATAAAAAATCTTTGATAAAGAGTTGTTACAGAAACTCTAAATCATGATTGATAAGATGCAAGAGAAGTATGAAGATAAGAGGGAGAGCATTAAAATTCAAGAGAAATTGATTTCCATGAAGGAGGAGAAGCAAGAGCTTCTTGAAAATATGCATGAGATGGAGACTCAGCTCCATAATGCCAAGGAAGCGTTAGCCATGTATGAGCATGAAAAAGAGGTATGCAATTAAATTTTGTCTTCAATTTCCTCTCAAATTGAATGTGTAGGTGATTTTTAAAGACACAATAGAGGAATAGGATCCAAATTATTGATGAAGATGGGCTACGAAGGTAAAGGATTAGGAAAACATGCACAAGGAATAGTTGAGCCAATTGTTGTTGAGGAAAGGGCTAAGTATTTAGGTCTTGGTTATGGACAACATGATGGAGAAAGCTCTAAAGCCAAGGAAGCACATGAAAGTGTTCCAAGAAGGATTTTCATTTCATTTTCATTACCTCAAGCTTGTGAATATTGTGTTCATGAGGAATGCAAAAGTTTTACACCCACTTTGCAAGAAGGTGCTCATAAGCATGCAGCTAATGAGAATGGAAAACAAGATGATGTTGAAAGCTCTAAAGTCTTTTAATGCATTGTTGGTATTCTGAAGAGAGCCATTACCTCATCAAATTCACCTCCTTAAGAAGGAGACAAAGGTGAATGTTCAAGGTATAAATATGCTTTTAATAAAGTTGTTTTTTATTATGATAAACATGGAAAATTCTCACATAAGATTTGGAGAAAGTTTGCATGTTCCTTTTGTGGTTTGGATAACCATAATGTTTCAATATGTTGGAAGAAGATAGCCATGCATAAGAAACTTTTAAAATAAAGGAGGCAGCAAGCCAAAGGTCCATTGGACAAAGAAAACCATGTTGAAAATAAGATGCAATTGTTTTGCACTCATTTCCATAAGCAAGGTCATATTATAGACAAGTGTTGGACTTTGTATCCAGAAATTCATCCACGAATTTTGAAGAAGGTGGAGAAAGAGAATGGAAAGAATGGAAAAGATGATTCCATAATTGATGTGGGTCAAGATTATTCACATGATAATGATGTGCAGCTGAAAGAAGCGTCATTGAAATGTTTTGGTAAGAAATGGTTAGATTTCTTATCCAATTAAGGCTTTGAATGTCTTTTGATGATTGATGCATTTCTTTGACAATGGAATGCATGTTTCATGTTTACGCCAAGAATGTGTTTGAAAGTGGAGTGTGTTGACTCACTTTATTGTAGCAAAATTTGTTCATTTTAGCTCTTTAAGTACATGTACATATGAATGGGGTTCTTGTACTTATGATTGTACTTGTGAGAGAGTTGAAGAATTGTATATATGCATGATATTTTGTGTGTATGAAAAATGAAATTTCGATGGTTTCATTGTGCTTGAACATGCATGAGTAATTTACTTTTGTTGGTTGATTGCTTTGTTTAACATGTATGTTATCAACTTGAGAGTGTTGATCATTTGCACATGCATGAGTGTCGACTTTTGTTGATCAATTTTGTGTTACATGCATGTCATATCGACTTGGAAGAGTTGATTTTGTCTCCAAAGATGAAAAGGAGATATTGACAAAGTGTTTCATTAGATGTGAAATTATTTTTGTTTTGGGAAAATAACCGTCAAATTATTACACATGCTTATGCTTGACTTGAGAGTTAGTTATTTGAAGAGGCATGTTTTGTCAACTTGTGTTTGGTCGATGAATTTTGACACCAAGATGTAAGAGTACATGGTGATGTTCACATGATGTGAAATTTATTTATTTGAAGGAGAAATAGGATATGTTGTCAAGTTATGTTTCTTGCATGATGTGCTTTTCAAATTGATGGTTGTTGTTTGTGACAACGAATATATGCCCCAATGAGTAGAGAACATATCCCTGGGTTTCCACATAAGATGCCCCAGGTATTATGGGACGATAACCTTCCTGTTTTTCAGGGTGGAAATTTTGATAACCCACTGTTACATCTTATCAAATTTCACATACATGTGTGGAGGTTAAAGGTTGAATGGCATGAAGATTGCCTAATGAAAATGTTCATGTTAACATTAGAAGGAAAAGCTAGGGATTGGTATGAGTGGTTGAAATCTGATAGTTTGTTTTCTTTAAAGGACCTTGAATATGTGTTTTATGAGAACTATAAAGGAAACACCACATCATTATCATGGGGCGAAATACATTATGATCCATCACAAAACATCACCCAACACATTATAGATAATGATGAGGATTTGGAAGAAATACATCCTGAAGATATTTTAACAGCCATTCATGAGTTTAATATCCTATTGAAAAATTATAAGAATATAGATGAATCAGTTGAGGAAGAAATCAACCAAGAAATAAAGGACATTCCTCAAGATATACCTGCAAGAAAAAATACGGATTCATCATCCCTTTTAGCTAAGGCCCAAGAAGACATCCAGCCTCAAATTCAGTCTTCACAAAAAACAGAGAGCTGCTACACTTCTAGTCAAAGAAACACAAGAACACCTTCCCTTTTGACAGAAGAAGGAATAGATCAGATCATCAATAGTTAGCCAACCTCTTAATTTTTTTGAAAAACAAACACTCTTGCCCACTCATCCACTGAGCTTTGTTGTACAAATTTAGAAATTTCCCTTGTAAATCATAATAAAGAAAGACCTATTGATAATTCAGTATGTTTGATGGGTAGCATTACTTACATTAAAGATTTTCCTAATTTTGATCTGTCTAATGATGATGTTCTCCAAACAGAAGTTAATCTTGTAGGGCCATCATTAGTAGATTTGCGGGAGGAAGATCAGTTCCATCAACTTCAAGAAAGTAATGAGCCCATGCAGGCTATTTATGATACTGATGAGGAAAGTTATGAAAGTCTAGTAGCAGGTGAAGATTCATTGAATCTTCACTTTTTTTTATCTCAGATCATCAGTAATAGTTTCCATGCATCTGGAAATCAGCAGCCTTTCATCTCAAAGGGTGAAGAGGAAAACAATGAATAAATATTTGAGCAGGTTGAAACTAAGGAGCCTTCTCTTGAAAAAGAGGAAGCAATGGAACAAACCCTTGCTCAAGAATACATTGATATTTTCACAGAGCTCAGCCCACCAAATCAAAATATCTCAGAGCTACAACAGGAAAGCACTACAATATATGATGATTCCTCCAGTTCAGATGATAACGAAGATGAGGAAGTTTTTCTTTCTCAAGAAAATATTTATCTCGATCTAGTGGAGAAAGAATAGGTAATCCTGGTTGAAACATATCTTCCAAAAATTTTCAACCAGGTATTATTTCAAGATCCCTATGCTCATTTCTTGAAAATTTTTGAAGAAGGGATCAAGGTTGTTAGCAGCAAGTGTTACCAGAAGCAAGAAGATTTCTTAACACTGCTGCTAAAAAACAAAGAGAATGGGAGTGGCCTTGCCTGTCCAACATGCTCAAAGAGATGAGTAGAAACCAGTCATGGTATCATCTGATTGACTAGATGTATTGGAAAAGAGATTTTGTCGGCTAGAAATGTAAATATTTCAAGTTAGAATAGGGTAGGTATGAATCTCAATAAAGCTCAGCCTGTGAGCATTTAGTTAGTTGTTGATTTTACTTTGAAAGAAAAATAAAAAAACATTAGAAAATAAAGGTTCAAACATGCTCAAATCCTGAACCTGTGAAGCATTTAAAAAAGGAATGGCTCTAATTCTCTCAAAACTTGAGCCAAAGAGAAGAAGAGAACTGGTTCTAAAATGCTCAAAACTTGAACCAGCCAAGAAGGAGAAAACAGCTCTAACAAGATCAAAACTAGAGCTGAAATGAAAGGAAAGGTGGCTCTAAAAAGCTCAAAATCTGAGTCACAATAAGAAGGAAGAATGTTTGGATTTCATATCTTCAGCCTTCAAAATTTTGGTTTCGAATTTCTGCAAGTTTCAGTCCTCGTGCAGCTTGTCTTTATGCCATGGACCCATAGAAAATCAGACAGACTAATCCTGGTTTGGTTGTGTTTCAATTTCTGTTTTAGAATGTAGAGAATGAAAATCTGCCAGACAGTTTAATCTTGGAAGATATTAGTTTAGGTAGAGAAGTTGATGAGTTCAACTGTTTAATCTGGACTCATGGAGAAATAAGGTTAGATTTAGAATAGTTTCTTACTTTCAATAAAAATGATGATGCGAAAGGTTTGCAAGTCCAAGTGCACCTTGAAGAAGAAAAAATGTTAGGAAGTAGGTTGTGTAGGTAGTTGTTTGGGGAAGAATTTTTCTACTGATATCAAATGTTCTAATAATCTTTCAAGAAGCTAATCAGAGAACAGGAAAGGGTTGTCGAAAATGCAAGATATTGATCTACATTCCAGAGATGAATTTATGTGGTTCTTGACACCTCCAAGGAGCTGCCATCCCAAGTTGGAGCCATTGTTAGCCACCCATAATTTATGGCATAGAAAACAGGTGGCTAAATATGTTTCTGAGCCTTCAAGAGAAACATTTCCTTTGTAAATCTATCATTCTTGAAGTCCCATATGTCTCTTATCCTTTGAATTAATCTCCACTGTTGTTTCACTATAAGCCCTCAAAAACCTGCTGATTACCAAGATAAAACTTCTTATAAATGCTCCATTTTCCACCATTCACCTCTCCATTTCACTCCCACAAAATCTCCATTTCCATCCTTATTCCCTTCAGAAATACTTCTAACCCTTTCATTTAACCTCCAAAAACATCAAAACCCTCTTAAAACCTTATATTTCCCCTTATTTGGTTTTAAAAATCCCTTCTTTCATCTATCAGAACTCTCATTGGGCCTTTAAAATCCTTGTTTTAAGCCTAAAAATGGTCTTTTGCACTATAAGGCAATTAAGCTCCAGAGGACTTATATCCTTTAGCCCTTTCTCTCATATGTTCTAAAGCCCTACAATCGGTCACTTAAATACATAAACCTTCGTTCCAAAACCCCTATTCCTCTTTTATTTCTCCATTTCCGACATGTGGTCTTGATCGAATCTCGACCGTTCATCTAAAACACATCAACGGCTGTCGCACCTTTTCCCGATCTCCCTTCCACCCAAATCCCATCATTTACTCACCCTTGCGAGTGAATCCTATCCGTCACTCCATTTGATCTAACGGTCCGCATCAAACCCAAAAACCCAGTTCCGTCGGGGCCTACCTTTCCACCACATAAAGCACCTGTCCAATCGCATGCTGCCACCTGTATTCCACTATCACTCCCATCGCGCTCACTCTGCATCATTGGATCTGGGGCCTCCGATCCAATGGTTGACGATGCGTATCACAAAATATTTGCGCCTAAAGTTTAACGCTTAAAATTTTTGCGAAATAGGCGGTATTAAAAATCCACGTGTCGAGCGATGTATGGAATCGCATTCCCTCCGACTAATACCGCTTACCCCCCAAATGCCATGCGAAAACTGCTGTCGGTTTTTCGAAACCACCCTTCCTCATTTTCGCGCCATAATTCAAATCTTAACCTGGTTAGTTGTTTATGCCAGGTTTCTTCCTCTACTGGTGCATTCCATCTATCCTCAAGCATTTCCGCCGCCTCCATTAAAACTCCTGAAACGTAGTTTACCATATCCGTAGGGTTTCTTAACGATTTGTTATGTTTTTGCAGGGTTTAATGGCGGTTATTCTGAGAATTTCCACAGTCACAGTCAAGAGAAATTTTCGGCCCAGAGTGACGATTATATGGCTTTTATCATAGGAGAAAGGGAACTGTAGGTTTGAAATCCAAGTTCGAATCGATTGGATCACGATCCAGGGTTTAACAGGAACCCTCCAATAGCAGAAAGCCACCTGTATAAACAAAGAACAAAAAAGTGTATCAGCAATAAAGAATCAACGATAAAGGGATTAATGCCTAAGATTAAACATCAGAAAGCTAATCTAAAGAATAAAGTGATCAAGTTAGTATTAAAGAATAAAAACCTGAAGATGAAAACAGAGAGCCTAATCAGGCGTAAACACAAATATTAAAGTAAATCAGTGTTTTAAAGGAAATGAAAGATAATAAAACAATAAAGGACACCTCAATGCCACCTCAGAGGGGCTAATTGAATCCCCAGCTACTCAAATGCCACCTGCAGATCTGTTTTTACAAAAGAATGCACAATGAATGCACAGTCAGAGATATTTTGCCAAAAACAGCTCAGAATTTATGATCAGCCTACTAAAGCCTCCAAAGTCAACAATAATAACAAAGGTTGATGAAATCTAATGTAAAAAAATTAAAACAGAGATGAGCACTCGACATTTTCTCCCTTAGGCCTTCCAAAGGTCAAGGCACCATTACTCTGTATTAATTGAACTAATGAAACCTTCTTACACTCCACCTCCTCATTCTTCTATAAATATTGTTGTAGAAGACATTATAGAGGTTGGTCTTTGGATATTTGTTGCATGTAAATAGCTTTTGAAGCTGTTGTAGCTCTGTTTGTAATTGAAGACACATAAGCTGAGATGAGAAGTTTGAAGTTGTAGAGACCCACTAGACTTGAAGATTGTAACTGGTTTGAACATCAAATATAAATAGCTGATTTATGGGATCCTAGTCTATGTCAATGGTGATGTGTTTCTCACTATAAAATTGTTATTTTCTTTTTTTTTCCATTCTGTCCGTTTTTCTCTGATAAAGAACAGCAAATATAGATTAGGATCTACTTCTGAAGTACCCTAAATCTCACTGAAAATATTTATCCTTTATGTTTTCTGCTAATTGTTTATTTAAAGATGACTCAATAGAGTATAACCAGTAAAGTGTTGGTGAGCCCATATTTCCTGAGTACAACTTGAGATATTGACTTTGAATGTGCTTGATAAGTCTCCTAATTAAAGATTGAGCTAGGGAAGTCTATGGTTAGCCTTGTCCTCTAGTTTCTTCTCCAACAGTTGCTTTGAAAAGTTCCCTAAGAGTATGCCAAAAGCAGGATAGGTTCAAAGTCCTTACCTGATCCTAGGTTGTTCTTTGTTTATCTTAATTTTTTTCTTGAAAAGTTTGCTAATTAGAGTTGAACTAGGGAAGTCTATGGTTAGCGTTGTCCTCTAGTTTCTTGTCCAACAGTTGCTTTGAAAAGTTCCCTTAAGAATATGTTGAAAGCAGGCTAAGTTAAAGGTCTTTACTTTATTTTAAGCTATTCTATGTTTTTAAATGTTTTTCTATAAAGTACATCAAAAGCAGGCTAGTTTCAAAGTACTTACCTGATCTTAGATTACTTTGTGTCTTTCCTTAAGCGCATGCCAAAAGCAGGATAGTTTCAAAGTACTTACTTGATCTTAGGTTGTTCTTTGTTTCTTCATGTGTTTTATTTCTTCCACTTCATTTCTTATTGTTTCATCCCATAAAATCAACTTAAAGAGATCCTTTGACATAGATGACTTGCCCCATGGACCACTCTTGAACCTTGTTGTTTCAATTAAACCCTATTATGACTCCATAGCCCAATGGATTGATGCTGCTCCTTGCCTATCTTATTAGCTGAACCATTCTTTCACCTACTTTCACCTTCACCCTTCATAAAGACTTCCTTCATCTTCATTATATCCTTGCCCAACCAGAACAAACAAAAACCCCTGTGCTTCATACCTAGCCTAATACCATAAACTGACCTTAAAGATATATCATTATTTACATTTATAGAGAGATCCCTCTCCAGATCCAGGAGGGCTAGATCCTAGGATCCCAAAGTGGTTTGATGTTGTCTTGTCTTTCAGTCTTGCCAATTTGGCCAAAACACAGGAACCGTGGAGGTAAAAGAATGGTCATTTATTTTATTTTTTTTACTGATGTTGGAACTCATTTTTGTAGTTCACTCAGATGGGCTTAATTTGGAAAAGTGGTTTCCAAGGAGAAGCTTGCATTGAACGTATGTATGTGCAAAGGAGGAACATGATTCTCAATGGGAAGGTAATCAGATAGTTTTCCAAGCACCGACGAATCGCTTTGGTACAGAAAAATTGTTATATCAGTCAGCAAGCAACCAGCAAGTGTTTGATTGGGTCAGCATCAAAAGGAGAATAGTGTTTGAAGAGCCAAGCCATTTGCAAGGCAAGGCATCTCAGTGAACCGAAGTGGTTTTCACAGTGAATTTTTCAGGTAGAATCAAGATGATAAAACTTGGGAAACAAAAGAGTCTTCAGCTCTCATGAGATAACCATCTTTTGTGGATCCAAGAGCATGTCAGTGGGAAGGAGGAATCAGAATCTCGATCAGGGTAAAAAAATTTCTCAAAAATGAAAGTTCTCAGAATTGCACCAAAATAGAATGAAAGATATCGGCCCATCGCCAGGAATCCAACGCAACTCGTTTCGTCGAAAACCAAGTTCGGATGAAGAAGTTATAGTCTGTTGATCGTCGTTCAGAACACGCAAAAATTTAAAAAATAAAATAAAATAAAAAACATTTGTAGAATAGGTACAGGCTGATGACATGGTAGCCCAGTCAACATGCAGAGAATATTCTTCAGTTTTTTTCCAATAAGGCTATGACAAGTTTCACTACAGGATTCGCCAATTTGGTTTGAGAAGGTGAAATTTGTCCAATGTCCTCCAAGGTTGAATTTGGGTTCATGAATTTTTATGTGTGGGAAATTATTTTTTATTATGTATTAAGGTTGGATATATATATATATATATATTATAATTTATATGGTTTTATTATCGTATATTATATTATATTTATATATGTATATATTAATATTTAATTACAAACCTTATATATAATTAAATTTCCGCATATTTATTAATCCCTAAAGTTTGAATCAAATACATTTTACAGGATATATTAAATGGTGGAGGCACACACTATATATCATACAGTGGTGTATTTTATTATTGAAATATCAAACATTGGGTTATGCATATTAATCAAATGGTGGAGTGCATTGTATTGTATTTCATATACAAATTATGTTTTATAAAGGTTTATATGGTGTGTTTTATATTATGGTGCAAAACAAGTATGGAGGGGCAAAGGTCGGGATTCGACCCCATGACCTCCCCCCAACCACTACCTCCCGATACTAATGGGCCACACACTTTTTCTTTGAAATGTTAAGCGGCCCACATATATTTGAAGCTTCATCAAGTCTTCGACTGCGGGAAGGAGGGGGCTAGCCCTCCTCCCATGTGGCCCTTCCACATGACCACACACCAAGCACCAACCAAAATATGTTTAGTGTGTGCTTATCCACACTAATCTCGAATTAAGCCTTAATTAACTCCCAATTTAATTTTTTGGCAATTTCGGCGGTTCCTCCATTTTCGGCGGATTGGCCAAGTTTGGCAGAGCTATCTGGAGTCCTCTCCAGATTTGGAGGAATCTAGGGGAAAATTAAATGAAGCCTATATTGAGAAATTTTCGACCAATTTTGGCTCAAGAATAGCCATTCCTAGCATATTGGCATGCTCTGAATCCATTGGAATAGCTTGCAGAGGTAGAGGAGAAAATATACAGGTGTTGTTGGTCACTTGAATAATTTTGAACCCTAGGGCCACCAAGAGGGAAGGTCGTGCCTAGATCAGATGAAGGCCAAATGGAGTGAATGAACAGTCATTTTTTGATGTATTTGATGCTCTGAACACAGTGGTGTATTTTTCAGAGGCTTTGGAGCACATATAAAGGTGATTTTTTCACTTTTGATATTAAACAAGCCCATGGTCACCAGGATGGGGGGTCAAGCCTAGATCAGCTGGAAACCAATTTCAAAGATTGAATAGTCATTTTTGGGGTATTTGAGTGCTCTGAAGCTAATGGAGCATTTTGAAAATATATTGGAGCAATACAGGTGCTTTTAATCAGACATTTAACTCTTAATCCCAAGAGGGCCTAGCTAGTTGAAGCATGTCCATGGAGATGTAGCCTAGGAGGGGTGAACTTTGTTATCATCCATGGTATTATGTGATTGTTGTGTGTTATTTATATGCATTTAAATTTTTGTATATGAGTTTCAAGAACTTAATTAACTCATAATTTGATCATCAAAAACACATGAAACTTGACACATAAACCCCTTCACAAGTGGTTAACATGAGACAGTCATAATCACACATTTTTAATACTAACGAGGGATCTAGCATAGAAATAACTAGCTTGCCCATGTTCAAATCAAAGGGACACATGTGGAATATGAATGGCCACACATTGGAATGTAATGAGTCATATTAGAATATGAATAGTCATAGAATTCAAATAGTCATGACGAAGTTCAAAGGTCATTGTACTTGTTATAAATAGCTCCTCATGACTCAAGCTAGGGGATTTTTGGAAGGCTAATATTTTGGAGGCCTTGCCTTGCCTTCTCCTGTAATACATAGGAGATAGATAATTCTTTGGAGAAGCAAGTTGTGGCTTCGTGTTCCACTATTGGATACATTTTTTCATTCATGTAACAGTGTACTTGGGATCTTATACTTATAATCAAAATCTCAATGAGTCAGCATTCCTTCATATATGTATTGTAGATGTATTTGGACTATTTTGGTTAATTTTATGGTATAATTTTATTTATTTACATACTAATTTAATGAACTAATATGTTTCTTAGCTATGGCTTTTATTGAATGAATGTTGTTGTGCTTTAAATATTGTTGTTTATCATGTGGACTAATATGCAAGTATCAAACAAGTCTTTCTCTTTCTTCTCGGCTCCCCCTTTAGGATAGTATTATTAATTATTTAACTGATCGCTCATTTCTCTCACCAGTCGTGGAAGTCTCCCTCATATAAATTACATTGGGTGTCTCACAAATATCACATTATTTCTGCCCCAAAGAGGTGTTATGTTCTCTTGTGTTTGATCATAATCAAGGCATGTCCTGGAAAACCATTCTAACGGTGGTCAGACTGTATGACTAGATGGGACTCCTACACCAAACACTATGGGGTCTAATTAGGAGTTTCACATCAGGGAGATCCCCTTATAACATTAGTGGCATCCAGCACTGTCAACACACCCTTATATGGACCACACTATGGCATTGGTTGTAAGGCAGTCATGTCACTTTCCATTTTCACTTTACCCATTTCATAATAGTGCATATTGTTAAAAAGTGTAACTAGGTTAGGTTTTCATAATAGATTATGTTTATGTTTTTATGTAAATGAAAAAAGGTTAAATAAGATGTCATGTTGCACTTGTCAAAATCATGTGAAAGACTTCGCTCCGAAAACCATGTTATGTCGGCCCTCATCGAGTTAATGGAATTCGACTATTGGAATATACATGTCGGCTTAAATAGAAAGGAACGGCCTTTATATATAGGCTCACGTGGGAAGCTTCAAAGATATACATTCGAACACACATTCGAACTTTGACTTTGATGGATGCGAGTTAATAAATATGTGGTTATGTATACAGCGTAATATTATTTAGAAGAAAACGATTATCATCTTCTCGGACCTACACAAGAACAATGGCAGAATTTCACATTCACCAGGTACACATAAATTCAAGATTGCAGAGATTCTAAAATACCGCATATACCAGAATAACAAGAAAATTCTAAAATTTGGAATCTATAGAAGTTCAGAAGTTTCGAAATACGAAGTATGCCTCAAGTAAGTTTCATCACATCGTTGTTGCTCTGCTTTAAGGTCACAATCAGTATTTGTGAAAGCATAAAACAGAGACCGAGTTTCTCTGTGAAGAACAATAATTAATGACAAGTGGCTTTGGAGAAAATATCAACATTCATTAGTAAGGGGTCTTGCTCTTCATCTATTGAATAATCTATAAGAAGAGATTTGCAGGTTTTTGACCCTGGCATATAGTCTATATTTTGTGTCTTTGTTCTTTCTTATTCAATATTTGTTTGATGTATATCAATGGTTAAAGATAAACGAGTTAAGGAATAACACAAGCAGTTATTGAGAAGATAATTTGAATCAAACGTTGCCCTACTGAATTCTCAATATGGTATCAAAGCTAAGGTCAATCAAGGGCGTCATGGAGATCATCAAAAGGATTGCAAGTCAATTAAAGGAAATGTTCAAGAAAATCTGGAATTTCCTATTTTCTTCTAAAATGATCTTTTTTATAGAAAAGGATGAAGGTTTTTTCTCAGCTCTAATCTGGAACTTTGCAAGACGAAGATTCCTGGGTAATTGATAGTGGAGCCTCAAGACATATGACTGGGAATTCAAATTAATTGAAGACCTTATCAAAAGGAAAGTCCACCTATTATTTGGAGCTTGGAGATAAAAATAGTTATCCCGTAAAAAGCATTGGACCTACATCAATATAACTTGAATATGGTAGCAGCATTCACATCAACAATGTTTTATTTGTTCCAGGTTTGCAAAAGAACTTATTTTCAATTTCAAGTTTAGAAGACAAGGGAGATAGAGTAGCTTTTATTGATGGAAAATTTGTTGTTTGGGGAAAAGACTCACATATAGACCAAGCCAAAACTATTAGCATTCGAGAAGGAAGACTTTAAAAATTTACAACCCCCTTATCCCAAGCCTTAGTTCACATTGAAGTCAGTCCATGTGAACTATGGAATCAAATATTTGGACATTTACACTTCAAAATCATTCCTTCCCTAAGTTCCATTGTAGAAGGAATTCCAAATCTCAAATAAGATCATGAAGGTATCTTCAAAGGATGTGCATTAGGTAAAAATGTCAAAAGGCCATTTGGAAGCAGTGCTTCACGATCAAAATACATTCTTGATCTAATTCACTCTGATGTGTGTGGTCCTATGGACCATAAATCTCTTGGAGGTAATCTCTACTATGTCACTTGTATAGATGATCACTCACGGAAGACCTGGGTTTATCTGTTAAAATCCAAGGATGAAGTTTTTACAAAATTTCAAGAATTCAAAGCTGAATTCGAAAATCTTACAAAAAGAAATATCAAAATATTAAGATCAGATATTGGTGGTGAATATACATCCAAAGAGTTAATTTCATTTTGTAAGGAGTCAGGGATTAAGGGAGCTTATAGTTCCATACAATCCTGAACAAAATGGTGTTGTAGAAAGAAAAAATAGATCCATTGAAGAAAGTTTAAGAGCAATGATTCATGATCAAGATCTGCCAAAATTCCTGTGGGGTGAAGCAACTAAAACAACAGTATATATTCAAAATAGATTTCCTCACAGATCTCTTGATGATAAAACTCCAAAAGAAAAATTTACTAGAAAGAAGCCATCTGTAGACCACCTTCGAATTTTCGGATGTCCTGTATATATCCATATACCAAAGGACAAAAGAAAGAATTTGGATCCCTCTGGAATAAAGGGAATTTTTGTTGGATATAGCGACTCATCAAAAGCATATAGGATCTACGTGAAGGATGGTTATCGCATAGAAGTTAGCCGCAATTTCTTATTTGATGAAAGTATAGCTTTTAAAAAATAAATAGATCTTCCCATAGACTCTGAAGATGAATAATTTCCCACTCTTAGGGAAAATTAAATCCAAGAAGAAATCAACCAAGAAGGAGAAGGTCCTAGCAATCATGTTCAACCATTAACCATTCCTAAAACAAGAAAAATGCCTAATTGGTTGAAATCCACATTTCTTAATGTTGAATGTGATGAAGCACCCAAAGGAACATTTAGAGAAAGCAAGAAACCCAAAAGATATTTTGGGTACGCTGCATACATGACAAAATTGATAGAAGCAGATTCAACTACATTCGAAGAGGTTGTTCAAAACTCTGAATGGAAGAATGCCATGAATGAAGAGTATCAATCTATCATGAAGAATGGAGTATGGGAGATCATGTCTAGGCCTAAGGATAAATCTGTGGTCACTTCCAAGTGGATCTAAAAGATCAAACATGCCATTGATGGAAGTATAGATAAATATAAAGCAAGATTTTTAGCCAGAGGTTTCTCTCAACTTGAAGGCATTGATTATGAAGATACTTTTGCTCCTATAGCAAGATACACCACAATTTTATCTCTGGTTTCTTTGGCTGCATCAAAGAAATGGAACATCCACCAAATGGATGTCAAAACTGAATTTCTAAATGGCACTATAGATGAAGAAATCTACATAGAAAAACCCTTAGGTTTCGAAGTCAAGGATAGGGAGACATATGTATGCAGATTAAAGAAAGCACTCTATGGTCTCAACCAAGCTCCAAGGGCATAGTATGTTAGGATGGAGGCTTATCTTAAAAGACTTGGATTCAAGAAATTTTCTGTTGACCCTAACCTATATGTCAAGATAGTAAAGGGTGAACCTGTGATCATTCTTTTGTATGTAGATTATCTTCTACTTACTGGTGTAGAAGGTCATATTGAAGAAAGCAAGAAGCATCTAGTAGCAGAATTTGATATGAGGGATCTTGTACTAATGCATTACTATTTGGGACTAAAAGTCTGGCAAGGACCTAATGAAATTTATTTAGGTCAAGGGAAGTATGTGATCAAAGTGCTAAAGAAGTTTGACATGTTGGATTGCAAACCTATGTCCACTCCGATGATCACAAACTTGAAAAGACTGAGGAGTTCTGAATCATGTCTGGTAGATCCTTCTAGATATAGACAATTGATTGGCTCACTGATGTACTTGGTAAATACATGACCAGACATATGCTTTGCAGTAAATTTTCTCAGTCAATTCCAAGTAGAACCAAGGCAAGATCATTGGATAGCAGCAAAACATATTTTGAGATATCTTCAAGGGACCATCCACTACTGCCTAAAATATGAAAGAAGGAATGATGTCCAATTAAGTGGATATATTGATTCCAACTGGGGAGGCGGTGAAAAATATGGACGAAGCACTACTGGTGGATGCTTTAGTTTGGGATCCTCTATGATTTCATGGATAAGCAGAAAGAAAGACACTGTTGCCTTGAGTAGTGTTGAGGCTAAATATGTTGTAGCCTATGAAGTAAGAAAAGAAGCAGTCTGGTTGAGGAAGTTGTTATGTGACTTATTTGAAAAACCTATGGACCCTACTGTGATGCAATGTGATAACAACAGTTGTATATTTTTGTCTGAAGATTCAGTTTTTCATGGAAAGACAAAGCACATTAACAACAGATATCATTATGTATGTGAGCTAGTACAAAATGAAGTGCTACAACTTCAGTATATTCCTACTGATGAGCAGGTAGCTCACATATTGACAAAATCACTTCCAAACAAGAAGCTTGGGTACTTAAGAGACAAGCTTGGTTTGGTGGATATGTCCTCCCTATATGAGAGGGAGAGATAGACACTCATTCTTTACTTCATTGGAAGAAAGAATGGAGGATTTGGTAAACATATGGCGTCTGATACTTCTTGAGAATGTAGTAGTGCATTCAAGAAAGGAGTAGTCATGGACCGATATTCTTTGAGCGTTAGCTACCCAAGATAAGAATAGTCCAATGAGGTCATACTTGGTGAACACCTGGGTGGATTATGTACCTTGGAGAGACAATGACGATGGTGTCTATAAGTCATTGGTCTCGCCAGCATTGTAGCCCAGTGTCTCTTCGGGAGATGGGACTGTTAGTCAAAGCCTTGCACTATGAAAATGTTAGTTGATATGATGCTATAACAGATGGGTTACAAATCCAAATCTTCTTATGATATCTCTTTAGATTGAGAATGACCAAGTACCATTATGAATACCTCCCTAGTTAAGAGGGAGTGTTGAAAATTGTAACTAGGCTAGGTTTTCATAATAAATTATATATATGTTTTTATGTAAATGACAAAAGGTTAAATAAGATGTCATGTTTCACTTGTCAAAATCATGTGAAAGACTTCGCTCCAAAAACCATGTTATGTCGGCCCTCATCGAGTTAATGGAATTCGGCTATTGGAATATACCTATCGGCTTAAATAGAAAGGGACAGCCTTTATATATAGGCTCACGTGGGCAGTTTCAAAGATATACATTTGAACACACATTCAAACTTTGACTTTGACAGATGCGAGTTAATACATCTGCGGCTATGTATACAGTGTAATATTATTTAGAAGAAAATGATTATCATCTTCTCGGACCTGCACAAGACCAATCGCAGAATTGCACATTCACCAGGTACACCGAAATTCGGGATTGTAGAGATTCTGAAATACCGCATATACCAAAAGAAAAAGAAAATTCTAAAATTCGGAATCTACAGAAGTTCAGAAGTTTCTAAATAAGAAGTACGCCTCAGGTAAGTTTCATCACATCATTGTTGCTCTGCGTTAAGGTCACAATCAGTATTTGTGAAAGCACAAAACAGAGACCGAGTTTCTCTGTGAAGAAAAATAATTAATGACAAGTGGCTTTGGAGAAAATCTCAGCGTTCATTAGTAAGGGGTCTTGGTATTTGTCTATTGAATAATCTATAAGAAGAGATTTTCAGGTTTTTTTACCCTGGCATACAGTCTATATTTTGTCTCTATGTTATTTCTGATTCAATAGATGTTTGATGTATATCAATGATTAAAGATAAATGAGATAAGGAATAACACAAGTAGTTATTGAGAAGAGAATTTGAATCAAACATTGCCCTACTGAATTCTCAACACATATCAAGTAGATAAAAAATGTAATAGAACAATGTGCATCATACCATTACTCATTGGATATCTCGGAATCCCTTAATCAATAGCATGGACCTTGGCTATAACATATTCATTTCCAATCTACAGGTTATTTCTCATTCATGCATATACATAACAACAAAATATATATATATAGAAAAGTGATCATAATCATCATGTTATTAGTTCTGGTATCTACACAATCATTTTTTTTCAATAAATATCAGGCGGCTGGAAGTAAATCTTACAATAGATAATTCATAACTTCGGTAAGTTATTCATTAGATAAATCATATCCAAATAATCCATACATAAATATATCATATCTTTGATCATTCATGCACTAGATAAATCATAACTATGTAAGCTATAAATCGGGTAAATCATACATCAAATACTTTAATCAACAAAACATAGTACATCAAGTGTTTTATATAAGCAATTTCATATGTATAATTGAAATAAATATTGTTCATATATGAAACAACATGAAAATACAACTATGGCCTCAACATAGGTAGTTGTCTAGGTCAAAATGGGCATCACATATAATCCAAAAGTAAGGAATAGTTGTCACATATAGTCTTTGCATCCTCCCAGGTAGTATATTTTGTGTTATACTTGTCCCACTAGATGTTATGAGTACTTTTTATTGCGTTATCGATAATTTATGTTATGTGATGGGGATTTTTATTTATTACCAGGTCGTTTAGTTCTTATATTCAAATACCCCATGTCTTTTGGACCCTGATATTTAATGATTGCATGCTCCATTCACCAAATGACACAACGATTGTTTGAGAAATATCATATATGTAAAATATTATGCTAAATCTTTGTAGAAATTATACAACAAACATGTATATCATGGATTCAATCCGATCTAACAATGTGCTAAAGCTAGATACTGAATCACTTCTACAAATCAATTGCGGAATTAAAAACACAATCGTCAATCACATGAAGCAAAGAATAATCAATCAAGCCACAACACAGATAATTTCCCGGCGAAAGCTTGCTGCTCAAAACCCCACTATCTTCTATTGTATATTAATCATGGATACATGAAACAATTACATACAACTCTTCTCACAAGAGCCCTCATGTACTCAGCTAACTGCCTCACACTGTCTTAGATAAAACTGACCAATACTTAGCCAATTTTCTGCCTCCTGACAACCTGCCTTGCTTGCACAATCCATAATGAATGAAATCCCTATTATTTAGGAATTTCATCCTTCCTTTACTTTGCAAGGATCATGGGCAATCTAATGGGTGTTTGGTTGCATGGTTGCAACCCAATAATCCTACAACTAATAGTCAACTTCCCTTTCACCTAGATCTCAACTTGGTCTCCACTGGATCTAACATGCATGCAGATAATAATAGTAAATCCTCAGTTGCATGTGAGATCACTGATTGTGAATCAATTAATATTTAATTCCCTTGATATCTCACTAGTGTATCAAACAACTACAACTAGCACAACTGAGTTTAACTCATTTAACTGAGTTAAACTGATTACAACCTTCATTAACTAATGCACCACTGCACTTCAAAATCTGTTACAACTATAATTACTCTGCATGCCTCACCAACTACCCTCAACTTGAAATTCATGATTTAAATAATTTTATCACACTTAGTTAACTATTACAAGTTATTTTGAGATTAGATTACATTTTATTTTCCATCTTAATTAAGGGATAACTAAAACATATATGCACCAAATTTATCCCACACTAGTGTAGGTGCTGCTAAGACCTGTGGTCCCACACTAGTGTAGGGGCTGCTTGGACCTCCTAGTCACACACTAGTGTGGGTGCTGAAATTTCTTGTTGAACTTCAACACTCCCTCTCAACAAGAAAGGGATTATCCTTCACCCTGATCCTGCCTCTATGGTATTCGAATTTTCTCCTGGTGAGTGCCTTCATCAGAATATCTACATCGTGATCTTTCGTGGGAATGTACTGAAGTAACATTATTCGCCTCTACACACAATCTCTGAGATGGTGGTACCGGATATCTATGTGCTTGGACCTATCATGAAACATGGGATTAATCGAGAGTTTAATGCAATTTTGATTATCATAATGTATCACTATCAGATTCATCTGAGAACCAAAAAAACCAACCAAGATCTTTCTCATCCAAATAGCCTCACATGCAACTTGACTTGCTGCCATGTACTCTGCTTTCACTGAACTAAGTGCCACAGATCGTTGCTTCATGTTGTACTAAGAAACTATTGTCGATCGTATGTTGAAGATCCCTCCTGATGTGATCTTCCTGTCTGATGGATTTCTTACCCAATCTGAATCCGTGAAGCCTTGAAGCTTCACTCCCTCTATTTGTATGTACCATAATCAATACCCTAATGTGCCCCTCAGGTATCTCAATACATGCTTCCCTGCCTTCCAAAATAGCTTGGTAGGCTTAAACATAGCTTGACTCAGCTAGTTAACTGTGTAGCAAATGTTTGGTCCGGTGTTCACTAGATACATCAGTGAACCAACTAACTTCCTATAGACAGTAGCATCCACTACGTATCCAGAAGTAGCACCCTCTTTCCTCCAATTTCCTGGAAGAGGAGTGTCCATGGGTTTGCATCTCTATGTGTGAAACTTACCCAGTATCTATTTGGCGTACTTGTCTTGAGAAACAAAAAGTTCACATCCCGATGCCATATTTCCAAACCAAGGAAATAATTAAGGAGTCCCATGTCCTTCATTTTGAACTCCCTTGCAAGATCCTCCTTGCATGAGTGTATCGATGCTCATCATGTTGAGATTCAACAAGAAGATCCTAGTGAAAATTATGCACCTACACTAGGATGGAGCCTCGGGCTATTTTTAGGTGGATGTCTATTTATAGATGCATGAGAAAATTCTATTTATAGATTAGGTCTGTTTACAGATGTATGTGCAAGTTATATTTATAGATTGCATGTCCATTTATAGATGCATGTCAGCTATTATTATCCATTAATATTAGTTGGACAATAAACAATAATATGTTCTCAATGAGCACTTGGAAATAGTTAACTGAAGTGGAAAATCAGTTATCTATAGGAATTTCAATTTGAGTGGTTGGTTGGTGGGACATCCAAGTGGACTTAGTTGTAACTGAGTGATCAAAGTTGTAACAGAGTTGGAAGTGTAGTTATGAAAGTTGTAAAGTAGTTTAACTCAGTTAAGTGAGTTAAACTCAGTTGTCCTAGTTGTAACTGAAGATACACTAGTGAGAGATTAAGTGAATTAATTATTAATTAATTCACAATCAGTGGCCTCACATGCAACTGAAGATTTACTACTGTTAACTACATGCATGTCAGATCCAGTGGAGACCCAGTTGAGATGTAGGTGAAAGGGACATATTGACTATCAGTTGTGACATTATCGATTGCACACATGCAACCACACACACATTGGATGTGCCCATGAGGATTGCGTAGTCAAGTCAAGAAGGATTCCATTCATTCAAGGATTTCTATCAGTTGGGATTATGCAGTAGAGGTAGGATGTCTGGAGATAGTAAATTGGCTAAGGAACTTGCCAATTTCTGTATGACAGTGTGACACAGTTAGCTATTGTACTGAGAGCTCTTGGATTGGAGCTTTGTATGTAATTTTTTCATGATCCATGATATAATACATAATAGAATATAGTGTGGTTTTTAGCTTTATAATTTCCCGGTAAATTATCTGTGTTATGTGTAATTGATTTTTCTTCATGATATTATGATTAGTGATTGTTGTTCAAATTCTGCAAATATTTTTTCGAAGTGATTATGTATTTAACAGCAGCATATAATTGTTAGATTAGGAGAATCTAGGCAATAGATATTTTGTATTAAATTTCTACATGGTATCAGAGCACAAGAAATTCCAATTGTGAAGCAGGAGCTGAGTTTGTTGGTGGAAAGAATTTGAATTTGCAGAAAGACTTTCTTGGTGCTACAGCTAATTTAACATCGAAATGGCTTTCAATGGCTTGAGGTTAGAGTATGCACTCGAGGGAAGCTCGAACTACATTTCTTTGAAGGATAGGATGGAGGTGGTGCTCAAAGATAATGGCTTGAAGGAATTCATTGAAAATGATGTTCCTCAGCCTACTTGATAGATGTTGCATTACTTGATGCATGGAAAAATAAAGTGGAAAAGGCGAGTAGGATTATGTTCGAAGGAGTACGAGACCACATTGTCTCAAGCCTTCATGGGAAAGCCACACCATATGCTATGTGGAAGGATTTGACGGATATTTTCCAAAGTAGTAGCGACCATAGGAAATTTGCACTCAAATATAAACTCAGGAAGATAAAGATGGAAAAGGGTGACAAGGTTCCAAATTATCTCACGAAGTTTATACAATGTCGAGATGAACTATGGAGTGTGGGAATAATTGTTTCTGGTGATGATTCTGTGAGCATGGCTCTCTTGGGACTTCCTAAGATTTGGCACAGTTATTAAAACTCTATCAACGTATGGGAAAAATTTCCGGATTGGGAACGACTGTGGTCGGATCTGGTGCAGGAGGAGTTCAGGCGAAACACCAGAGATGGCTCTTCATCAAAGCATGATGATGAAGAGGATTTTCCTTTGGCTGCCAAGGCAAGGAAGTGGAAGGAGAATAAATTCCATTCTAAATCCTAAATGCAAGAAGCTAGATTTGTCCAAGGTGAGGTGTTTTCACTGTCACGAACATGGGCATATCGCTACTAATTGTCTGCAAAAGAAGAAGAACAAGAAGGTTGCTGGAGCTGCAGCTGGTGAGGCCCTTGCCTCGCAATTTGAACTTGACTTCTCCTTGATCACATGCATGGTTTCAAGTGCATTTGGAACATTGTGGTATTTGGATAGTGGCGCTTCCTTCCACATGATGGGAGATAAGGAGCTTTTCAGTGACTTGGAGGAGAAAGATCTCCAAATGTATATAGAGATGAGAAACGATGGACAATACAATTCGACTAGAATTGGTACCATTACCTTTCAAAGGGATTCAGGTAAACCATTTAAATTGAAATATGTTATGCATGTTCCAGGTCTGAATAAAAACTTGGTCTAAGTCACAATGTTGGAGGACAAAGGCTATGATGTTGTTTTCAGCGATGGAAAAGCTTTCCTACGACATAAAACAATGGGTCAAGCCAAGAGGATAGGGATTCGAGTTAATAATATCTACAAGCTGGAGGTAGATGGTTGCACTACCATGATGGGCAAGGCGGAAAAAGTGGTGAGCCGGGATGAGGGTGAATTATGGCACAGGCGATTGGGTCATCTTCATCATGGAGCCTTGAAAGTCATGCAGCAAATATCTATTGGACTTCCAATGACACTTGCTCATTTAGATCAGTGCAAGGGTTGCACCATGGGGAAGTATGTAAATTCCACCTTTCATGAAAAGGAGAATCGTGCTTTGAGGATCCTTGAGAGAGTTCACACAGACGTGTGTGGACCATTCTTGATTGCTTCAACAGTGAAACATAAGTACTATTTTACTTTTTTTAACGATTTTTCTCGTAAATGTTGGATCTTCTTCATGCGGAAGAAGGATCAAACATTCTCAAAGTTCTGTGAGTTTAAAGCATTGGTGGAGAAATATTTAAAGAAGCAAGTGAAGGCTCTAAGGAGCGATAATGGTGGAGAATACATCTCTAACGAATTCAAGAACTTCTACAGAAAAGAAGGAATTCGAAGAGAACTCATAGCACCTCATAACCCATAGCAAAATGGGGTCATAGAGAGGAGGAATAGAACAATCGTGGGTGCAGCACGAGCGATTTTGCATGATCAGGGCCTACCAATGCATTTTTGGGTGGAAGCATGCAACACTGTGGTTTATGTGCAAAACCATTGTCCTCATAGAGTACTTGGCATCAGTACACCTGAAGAAGCTTTCACTGGTAAGAAACTAGATGTTTCACACTTTAAGATTTTTTGCTCATATGTTTATGTGCATGTAACCAAGGACGCCAGGAAGAAGATGGAGCCAAATGCTGAAGTTGGGATATTTGTGGGGTACACAAAAACACCCCATAATTATCATGTGTATTTTCCAAATAGTCGAATGACTGTGGTGCGATGGGATATAAAATTCAATGAGGGGAAAGCGATGCGGTTGTCGCTTGAGAGGGAGCTTGACTTGCATGCAGAGGAGGAACTGTTGGTTCCCAAAGATGAGTCTCTAGATGTGCATCAGCCACAGGAGGAGATTCATGGAGTGGATGAGTCCACTCACGCAGATCTAACCATCAGAACTGGTAGAAGGCGTACCATAGAAGTTGATAGGCTGAGACTTGATGTTGCACAGAATGTAGGAGCCCCTACTTCATAGCACAGACAAATACAGTCTCCTGATCGATTTACTAGATACATGGCTCTCATGAGAAAATGTATTGTGACTGAGCCATCTTCCTTTAAGGAAGCAGTGCAGGAGCCCACATGGGTAGATGCTATGGTGGAGGAGTATGACTCCATTGTCAAAAATAGTGCTTGGGAAATTGTTCCAAGGCTGGTTGATAAATCAGTGGTAGGTTCGAGATGGATCTACAAGTTAAATCAAGTTTTTGATAGGAGTGTTGATAAATACAAGGCTAGATTTGTGGCCCGAGGCTTCTCATAGATCGAGGGGATAGATTATGAAGAAACCTTTGCACCTGTCACAAGGTATTCTTCCATAAGGACCATCCTTTCTCTCTCAGCACAGATGGGTTGGTGCATTCATCAGATGGATGTGAAGACTGTGTTTCTTAATGGGATCATCGAGGAAGAGGTGTACATAGAGTAGCCTAAAGTATTTGAGATCTTCAGCAGTGAGTCGCATGTGTGCCGACTCAAAAGAGCATTGTATGGGCTGAAGCAAGCACCCTGTGCTTGGTACACTTGGATAGACAGCTATTTCACCAGACTGGGCTTCACCAAAAGTGAAACGGATTCAAACCTATACCAAATTGTGTTGGAGGGTAAGCTTTTAATCATTTTTCTTTATGTTTATGATTTAATATTTATTGGTGATGAGAAGTTGATACACACATGCAAGGAGGACCTTGCAAAGGAGTTCAAGATGAAGGATATGGGCCTCCTTCATTATTTCCTTGGACTAGAAATATGGTAGCGAGATGGGGAACTTTTTGTGTCTCAAGGCAAGTATGCAAGGGAGATATTGGGTAAGTTTCACATGGAGGGCTGCAAACCCATGGATACTCCTCTTCCAGGAAACTAGAGGAAAGAGGATGATACTTCTGGAGAGGTAGTGGATGTTACTATCTATCGAGAGTTAGTGGGTTCGCTAATGTAGCTAGTGAACATGAGACCTGACATTTGCTATGTGGTTAACCAGCTGAGTCAAGCTATGGTTAAGCCTACGAAGCTCTTTTGGAAGGCAGGCAAGCATGTCTTGAGATACTTGAGGGGCACATCTAAGTATGGTTTATGGTACAGACAGACGGATGAGATGAATTTTCATGGCTTCACGAATGCAGATTGGGCAGGCAGCCCATCGGAAAGAAATATCACATCAGGGGGATCTTTAGCATTGGATCTACAGTTGTTCCTTGGTATAATATAAAGCAGAGATATGTGGCACTCAGTTCAGTGGAAGCGGAATACATGGCAGCGATTCAAGTTGCATGTGAGGCTATCTGGATGAGAAAGATCTTGGTTGGTTTGTTTGGCTCTCATTTAGATCCGACAGTGATTCATTGTGATAATTAAAGTTTCATTAAACTCTCAATTAATCATGTGTTTCATGATAGATCTAAGCATATAGATATCCGGTATCATTATATCAGACATTGTGTGCAGAGGAAGATCATGTTGCTTCAATACATTCCTACGGAAGATCAGGATGCAGATATTCTAACAAAGGCGCTCACCAGGAGAAAATTCGAATACCATAGAGACAGGATCAGGGTGAAGGATAATCCTTTTCTTATTGAGAGGGAGTGTTGAGATTCAACAAGAATATCCTAGTGAAAATCATGCACCTACACTAGGATGGAGCATCAGGCTATTTTTAGGTGGATGTCTATGTTGTAAAATGTAACTAGGTCGGTCTTCATGATGACTATGTAATTATGAAAAGAAGAAGACAATGATAATAAAAATGTATTTTTGTCTCATGGGTTTCATGAGCAATATTTTATGTAGATAGACTTCTTCTTGATGTCTATTAGGTTCATGTCTTCTAAGTATAGTATTAAGTGTCAAATTCATGAAGAATCCAGACCTTATAAAGAAGCTCACAACAGCCCTCCAAAAGTGTTGGAAGACAAGCTCAAAATATGGCGGAAACAACCTTCAAACAGTCTTGGAATATATGAGAAGTAATACCTCATAAAAATTCAAAGAAGATAAACTTCAAGTCGGCCTAAATTGAAGTTATAATGTTGGCCTAAGTATCAAGATGAATGGTCGGCCTAATAGCTGATTTGTCTCCTATATATATGTATATATTGTGGCTCATTTGGTGAATAGAATTGCGGATCTGTCTGAGGTTACATAACATCTAAAAGTTGTGGATATAAGGACAAGTTCAATACAGATTGAAGTATAATTTGCGGAAGTTACACGATGACTGAAGGTACGATATGATGACTGAAGGTACGATGATGACTGAAGGTACAATGATTGAAGGTGCAAGAAGGGTACAGTAATAACATCTCTAAGTTTAAAGTATCTACGGAAAGAATTTGTCAAAGTCAAGACAGTGATCTAAAGGTGGTAGAAAGTGAGGAAGTTAAATCAAAGATTTACCTTCCTAACTAAATTTCAAGATGTTTAGTTACAAGTGAAAATTATTTTGTCTCTACATTTGACTAAGTGCTTTGATAATTGACTTGATGAAATATTAACTAAGTGAAATAAGAGAATACATAAGCAAGCTCACAAGTAATTATCAAGAAGATAATTTGAGTTAATTACTTGCCCTACACATTCTCAACATGGTATTAGAGCTATGGTGCTAAAATTAAAGAAATGGAATTTAAGAGACACTCAAGGTACACGTCCATAGAGCTCGAACATCCTTGGAAACTTCGAGTGAGATGACAATAAGACAATGCAGACATTGAAATAGGTTCGATACCTCAAGCTGGAGGGAACACAGTCTCGGAAAAATTACAGTTCGAGCTGCTCATTTAAGATTGTTGTCATGATCACAATATAACTTCGTGTTATAACTGTATGGCTCATTGGTAATATAGTATGTTTTTTTGGTATGCTACAAGTGTTACATAATGCAAACACTGTAATCTCAAGCAATATCATAGTGACAACTCCTCAGCGTTTCGGCACTATATCACAGCAAAGATTTTCCAGTGTAGTTTTGTTGTCTTAAAACATAAACTACAGTAACATAATAACTCAATGAAGTGATACTCAGTAATATGATAATCTCTGTATTACAGTGGTGACTTGGTACCAAAAGGTCTAGGTGGATCTACATTGAAGAAGAAAGGCTACCTCCAGAGGAAATTCGAAGTAACTTGAAGACTTGAAAACTAAGGAGGCTAAAGGCACTATCATCATCTTCAAAGGTTATAAGACAAGTTTCCTCTCATTGAAACAAGAACCACTTATTTATCTGGAAGAATATCATCCAAAAGGAGAGCACTAATACATATTTTCTCCACCACCATTGAAGCAATCAAGCTGAAGAATATTCACTTGTCAAGTAAGTATCTTTTATTCTATAATCAATTTTGGTAACATGACTTTCTTTATGTAGGGAGATCTATAAGCTGGTTGGGTTACCAAGAATCCTTGCATGAGGAAGATAGTCACAGTCCTTGAAGAAAGTAAATTCATGAAAAGCTTATGAAGGATTGGAGACATCAAGAGAATATAAGATAAGCTGAAAGAACTATTCTATGCAAAAAATAAGGTTATGTCACTTAGACTAGATTTACACAAAATTGAGGTATCAAAGAATGAAGGGATATCTTCATAAGATCTCAACTGTGTGATCTGGAAAATATGATAAGATGGATAGCATAACAAATAGACAATAAAATTACCTCACTCAACTTTTGGTCTCCATGCTAGATGGAAAAAGACAATCAAGGGAAAAAATGTTGAAGGATAAAAAGAATCAACATTTGCAGAAGGAAAAAGAAAGCTTAGGAAAAGTGGAAGACTTATGGACACTACAAGAAAGTTGGTCCTAAAGGGACAATCTCAATAGGAGAAAGAAAAGAATATTCAAGGAAAATCACACAAACTTATGAATAAGGAATTGACTTTTGTTGGTTATATGATAGGAAGCAATGTAGCATTATGATCTAAGCATGGCAAGAGCTCCTGATGAATCAGCTCCGGGAAAAACCTCTTTGCAAACTTTAAGAAAGTAGTCATCAAGAGCAAGGGTCATCATAGAAACATACTTCTGGGATGTGATGACATATTTATGAAACAAGCCAAGGGAATGAAGATATTCGTTCCTAAAAATTGCTACAAGATGACTCAAGGGGAAAAGGTATGAGGCATGTATATATTTATATGTTGACATTGGATGTTGTGATGTCATGCTATATGGTTGCAGGTAATGAGATTTTGTATTTAAAAGTATGATATATGGAGGAGTATCTCTCAGTGCACGGACATATGAAATCAACATAATATGTTCTCATGGAATATGAGTTGGTTGTATATGAACTAGTAACCAAAAAGGTTATAAGTTCCTGGGAATAAAGAATGTGCAGAGAGGAAGAGATCATGACATGCAACCATATGAAAAGGTTGCTACCATTTGAAAGACAAGAATATATGACTAGGAGATCTCCTGGGAGGATATGTAGACTCTGACAGAAGTCTAGTAAATAAGAAGACTCTTGAAAAATCATATGCTTAGGAGATGTGTCAATCTGTATGAAGAATGTAGATATCTATAGGAAGATGTCATGGTGAAATATCATCACTAAGGTAACTTTTATTCTAAAATTTAATATGTATATGTTTATCTGGATAAGTTGGTGCAGGGATGCCAATCATGAGAAAGGATGTATTATCCTTGGAAATGATTCAAAGGAAAGCAGCATGGCATAATAATGGACCAGATGAGAAATACTATTGAATCACTTTCTAACAGCTGAAATGACTCGGGATGGAAGTGATGGATGAACTGTGCCCTATGAAGCTAAAAGTTTGAGATTCCTCAATATCGAAATCCATGACATCGAGAACAGGAATTATTCATGAGCAGCTGGGTGTCTCACCATTACTGCTGGAGGTCCCTGATTAAGAGGGAGCCTGATGGTAAGTTTCTTACTTGGAAGAAAATTGGTAATTCCTAAGGATGAGCTTAGGTACATTCTTTGTATAAGAATGAGTACATTCCCTTGTGGAATAAGGTCCTCCCTGGGAGGGAGAGATAGACACATCATTCTGGTATTGGGAAGACAGAATGGATGATTGGGTAATCATCTGGCATTCGATACTCTTTGAGAATGTGATAGGGCATTCAAGATAAGAGTAGTTAGGGACCGATATTCTTTGAGGGCTAGCTACCCAAGAGAAGAATAGTCCAGGAAGGTCATACTTTGGTAACACCCGGGTGGAGTATGTACCTTGGAGAGACAATGACGAAGGTGTTTATAAGTCATGTGTCTCGCCAGCATTGAAGCCCATTGTCTCGTTGAAGAGATGGGGTTGTTAGTCAAGGCCTTGCACAAGTACAATGCTAGTTGAAATGATGCTATACATATGCGATTACCAATCCGATTTTTCTTATGAAATTCTTTAGTTTGAAAATGAACATGTAACTATATGAATACTTCCCTAGTTAAGAGGGAGTGTTGTAAATTGTAACTAGGTCGGTCTTCATGATGACTATGTAATTATGAAAATAAGAATACAATGACAGTAAAAATGTATTTTTGTCTCAAGGGTTTCATGAGAAATATTTTATGTAGATAGACTTCTTGGTGTCTATTAGGTTCATGTCTTCTAAGTATAGGATTAAGTGTCAAAGTCATGAAGGATCCAGACCTTATAAAGAAGCTCACAACATCCCTCCAAAAGTGTTAGAAGAGAAGCTCAAAATATGGCGGAAACAACCTTCAAACATTCTTGGAATATATGAGAAGTAATACCTCATAAAAAGTCAGAGAAGGTAAACTTCAAGTCAGCCTAAATTTAATTTATAATGTTGGCCTAAGTATCAATATGAATGGTCAGCCTAATAGTTGATCTGTCTCCCATATATATATATATATATATATATATATATATATATATACTGCGGCTCATTTGGTGAATATAATTGCGGACCTGTCTGAGGTTACATAACATATAAAAGTTGCGGATATAAGGACAAGTTCAGTATAGATTGAAGTATAATTTGCGGAAGGTACACGATGACTGAAGGTACGATGATGACTGAAGGTACACGATGACTAAAGGTACAATGACTGAAGGTGCAGGAAGGGAACAGTAAGAACGTCTCTGAGTTTAAAGTATCTAAGGAAAGAATTTTTCAAAGTCAAAACAGTGATCTAAAAGTGGTAGAAAGTGAGGAAGGTAAATCAGAGATTTACCTTCCTAACTACATTTCATGATGTTCAGTTACAAGTGAAAATTATTCTGTCTCTACATTTGACTAAGTGATTTGATAATTGACTTGATGAAAGACTAACTAAGTGAAATAAGAGAATACATAAGCAAGCTCACAAGTAATTATCAAGAAGAGAATTTGAGTTAATCACTTACCCTACAAATTCTCAACATTCTATTTATAGATGCATGAGAAAATTATGTTTATAGATTAGGTCTATTTATAGATGTATGCGCAATTTCTATTTATATATTGCATGTATATTTATAGATGCATGTCAGCTATTATTATTCCTTAATATTAGTTGGACAATAAACAATAATCTACTCTCAATGAGCACTTGGAAATAGTTAACTGAAGTGGAAAATCAGTTATTTATAGTAATTTAGAGTTGAGTGATTGGTTGGTGGGACATGCAAGTGGACTTAGTTGTAACTGAGTGATTTGAAGTTGTAAAAGAGTTGGAAGTGTAGTTATTAAAGTTGTAAAGTAGTTTAACTCAGTTAAGTGAGTTAAACTCGGTTGTGCTAGTTGTAACTAAAGATACACTAGTGAGAGATCAAGTGAATTAATTATTAATTAATTCACAATCAGCGGCCTCACATGCAATTGAAGATTTACTACTGTTAACTACATGCATGTCAGAGCTAGTGGAGACCCAGTTGAGATGAAGGTGAAAGGGACAAATTGACTATCAGTTGTGACATTATCGATTGCACACATGAAACCACACACACATTGGATTTTCCCATGAGGATTGTGCAGTCAAGGCAAGCAGGATTCCATTCATTCAGGGATTGTTATTAGCTGGGATTGCGCAGTAGAGGCAGGTTGTCTGGAGACAGTAAATTGGCTAAGGAACTTGCCAATTTTTGTATGACAGTGTGACACAGTTAGCTACTATACTGAGAGCTCTTGGATTGGAGCTTTGTATGTAATTGTTTCATGATCTGTGATATAATAAATAATATAATATAGTGGGGTTTTTAGCTTTATTCTTTCTCGGTAAATTATTTGTGTTATGTGTGATTTATTTTTCTTCATGATATTGTGATTGGCGATTGTTGTTCAAATTCCACAAAGATTTTGTAGAAGCGATTATGTATTTAACAGTGGCATATAATTGTTACATCAGGAGAATCTAGGAAATATATATTTTGTATTAAATTTATACACATCACCAGTCAAAATTAGATCATCAACATAAAGAACAATAATCAATAGCTTACCCTCAAGCACAATCTGGTACAGGTTTGCATCAACTTCACTTTTGGTGAAGCCCAATCCGATGAAATAGTTGTCTATCCGAGTGTACCAAGCATGAGGTGCTTGCTTCAGCCTAGACAGTGCTCTCTTGAGTCAACACACATGTGAATCACTGTCGAAGATCTCGAAACCTTCCAGCTGTTCTATGTACACTTCTTCCTCAATGACTCCATTGAGAAACGTGGTTTTCACATCCATCTAATGAATGTGCCATCACATTTGTGCTAAGAGTGCAAGGATGGATCTAATGGAAGAGTACCTTTCAACAGGTGAAAAAGTCTCATAATAATCGATCCCCTTAATCTGTGAGAATCCCTGGGCCACAAATATGGCCTAGTATTTCTACACACTCCCATCAGCAACTTGCTTTACCTTGTATATCCATCTAGAACCAACCACTGATTTGTCGATTGGTCTTGGGAAAATCTCCCATGATTTTTTCTTGAAAATGGATTCATATTCCTCCACCATTGCATCAACCCAAATTGGTTGTTGCACTGCCTCCTGAAAGGAATATGGTTCAGTCACAATACATTTTCTCATAAAATCCATGTACCCAGTAATTTTTTCTGGAGACTGTCTCTATTTGCGTTGTGAATTAGGGGCTCCTACATTCTCTGCAGCATCAAGTCTCAATCTATCAGCTTCTATGGTGCGCCTTCTACCATTTCTGATGGATGGCTCTGCATGAGTGTTTTCCGCCACTTCATGTTCCTTCGAATGTGGTTGATCGACATCTTGAGGCTCATCCTTGGGAACCAAGAGTTCCTCCTCTGCATGCAAATCCATCTCCCTCTCAAGGGACAATCGCATGGATTTATCCTCATCAAATTTTATATCCCGTCGCACAACAGTCATTCTATTGTTTGGAAAATACACTTGATAGTTGTGGGGAGTTTCAATGTACCCCACAAAAATTCCCAATCTTATTTGTTGGTTCCAGCTTCATCCTGATGTCTTTGGTCACATGAACATAAACAGATGAGCCAAAAATCTTAAAATGTGAAACATCAGGTTTCTTACCAATGAAAGCCTCTTCTAGTGTACTCATGCCAAGTATCCTATGAGGAGAACGGTTCTGTACAAATACCGTTGTGTTGCAGCTTCCGCCCACAAATGCATCAGTAGGCCTTGATCATGCAACATCGCTCTTGTTGCACCCACAATCGTTCTGTTCTTTCTTTCAGCGGCCCCGTTCTATTATGGGTTATAAGGCACTATCAGTTCCCTTCGAATTCCTTCTTTGCTGCAGAAGTTATTGAATTCGTTAGAGATGTACTCACCACCATTATCACTCCTAAGAGCCTTCACTTGCTTCCCCGTGTCTTTCTCCACCAGTGCTTTAAACTCAAGAAACTTTGAGAATGTCTGATCTTTCTTCTACATGAAGTAGATCTAGCGCTTACGAGAAAAGTCATCAAAAAATATCACATAGGACTTATGTTTTGCTATCGAAGCAACAGAGAATGTTCCACACACATCTGCGTGAACTCTCTCAAGGATCCCTGAGGCTCTGTTCTCCTTCTCCTAAAAGGTGGCCTTAACATATTTTCCCATAGTACATCCCTTGCATGTGTCTAACTTGCGCAAGTGTACCCTTGGGAAGACCCGTAGAAATATGTTGCATGAATTTCAAGGCTTCGTGGTGAAGATGGCCCAATCTCTTGTTCCATAACTCACCCTCATCTCAACTCACCACTTTGTCCGCCTTTCCCATCAATGTTGCGCAGCCATTTACATCCAACTTGTAGAGATTATTAAGTTGAATCCCAATCTTCTTGGCTTGTCCTGTTTTTTTGTGTTGCAAGAAAGCTTTTCCTTCACTGAAAACAATATCATAGCCTCTATCCTCTAACATTGCAACTAAGACTAATTTTTTCTTCAAACCTGGTACATGCATTACATCTTTTGATTGAAATGGTTTACCTGACTGTCTCTAGAAGGTAATGGTGCCAATCCTGGTAGCACTGTACTGCTTGTCATCACCCATTTCTATATGCATCTGGAGGTCCTTCTCCTCCAAGCTACTGAAAAGTTCCTTGCCTCCTGTCATGTGAAAGGAAGTACCACTTTCCAATACCACACAGATCCCAATGCACTTGACACCATGCATGCGATCAATGAGAAGTAAACCTCAAATTGCGAGGCCAAAGCCTCACCAGCTCCAGATCCTGAAGCCTTCTTGTTCTTCTTCTTTTGTGGACAGTTAGTATCATAATTCCCATGCTTGTGATAGTGAAAACACTTCACCCTGGACATGTCTCGCTTCTTGCCATATTTAGACTCGGATTTGGAATGGAATTTATTCCCCTTCCCTTTCTTTGCCTTCACAACCAAAGCACAATCTTCTTCATATTCATTCTTAGATGAAGATCGATCTCTGGTATTCTTTCTAAACTCCTCCTGCACCAAATCCGACCACAGTTGTTCCCAATATGGCATCTTTTCCCTTCCATTGACAGAGTCTTGATAATTATGCCAACTCTTGGGAATTCCTAGGAGAGCTAAACTAACCAAATCATCATCAGCGACAGTTATGCCAACGCTCCCTAGCTCATCCCGACATTAGACAAACTTTGTTAAATATTTTGGCATGGAGTCACCCTTTTCCATCTTGATCTTCCTAAGATTATCTTTCAGTGCTATTGCTCTGAAATAGATTCGTCAAAGCTTTCCACATAGCATATGGTGTCGCTTTTCCATGGAGACTTGAGACAATGTGGTATCATACTCCTTCAAATAGGATCCTCCTCGCCTTTGCCACTTTCTTTTTCCATGCATCAATATTTGAAGCAGCTGTCACAACGTGTTTAGGAACATCATTAGAAATGAATTCCTTCAAGCCATTGTCTTAGAGTACTACCTCCATCCTGTCCTTCCAAGCAATATAGTTAGAGGTTCCCTCGAGTGCATACTCCAATCTCAAGCCATTGAAATCCATTTCGATCCTGAATCAACTGTAGCACCAAGAAAGTCTTTCTACAAATTCGAATTATATCTAGTCACAAACTCAGCTCCTCCTTCACTATTGTGATTTCCAGCGCTCTAATACCATGTAGAAATTATACAACAAGCATGTATATCATGGATTCAATCTGATCTAACAATGTGCTAAAGCTAGATACTGAATCACTTCTACAAATCAATATCAGAATTAAAAACACAATTTCCAATCACATGAAGCAAAGGAGAATCGGTCAAGCCACAACACAGATAATTTCCTGGGGAAAGCTTGCTGCTCAAAACCCCACTATCTTCTATTGTATATTCAGCACGGGTACATGAAACAATTACATACAACTCTTCTCACAAGAGCCCTCATGTACTCAACTAACTGCCTCACACTATCCTAGATAAAACTGACCAATACTTAGCCAATTTTTTGCCTCTTGATAGCTTGCCTGCCTTGCGCAATCCTTGAAGAATGCAATCTCTATTATTTATGAATTTCAACCTTCCTTGATTGTGCAAGGATCATGGGCAATCCAATGGGTGTTTAGTTGCATGGGTGCAACCCAATAATCCTACAACTGATAGTCAACTTCCCTTTCACCTAGATCTCAACTGGGTCTCCACTGGATCTGACATGCATATAGCTAATAATAGTAAATCCTCAGTTGCATGTGATATCACTGATTGTGAATTATTTAATATTTAATCAAGTTGATTTGTCACTAGTGTATCAAACAGTTACAACTAGCACAACTGAGTTAAACTCAGCTAAATGAGTTAAATTGATTACAACCTGCATTAACTAATGCACCACTGCACTTCGAACTTTGTTACAACTAGAATTACTCTGCATGCCTCACCAACTACCCTCAACTCAAAATTTATGAGTCAACTGAGTTTATCACAATCATTTAACTATTACAAGTTATTTTGAGATTAGATTACATTTTATGGTCCATCTTAATTGAGGGATAACTAAAATAGACATGCACCAAATTTAGCCCACACTGGTGTAGGTGCTGCTAAGACCTGTGGTCCCGCACTAGTATAGGTGTTGCTTGGACCTCCTGGTCCCACACTAGCGTGGGTGTTGAAATTTATTGTTGAACATCAACACAATTTGACATATAAACCCTAAAAAGTGGAGCTAGTTTGAATGAGAGTATCACAATGGTATCTAACTATACATTCACATATTAGATTGGAACTTTCTAAATGGCCACTGGGTTAAGAGCTTGAGTGTATGCAAAACACAACTAGAGATTGAGAAGTGAAGCACAATTAAGCACTGAAAAGTGAGAAATCATGTCCATGGAATTGTAGTATTGAGAAAAGCACATTTGTATACTTAATGAATCACAATTAAAAACTAAGTAAAGCAATTTTAATATTTTTAAAGCATACCCTTTGTAATGATTGTGAAGCATATCGTAATTAGAGACTAAGATGTGAATAAATATGAAAATTATATTTACAAAATTACATGATTGTAAGATTGTGTGAATTATCTTTCTTAATATTTTAAATTTTGAGTTTTATAGAGTTTCCATTGTAATTAGCATTCCATAAGTCATTTTCATCGGTCATCAATCATTTGCATTTATGGCTACAATAATTGGCATTGTTTGGATTTTGTCATAATAATAAATACCAATGCTCTGGATGGAACATGATAATTTATCACTCCATCCAACTTAAACAACCAGTTTATTTTTTTTAATCTTGATATTGTCTCCTCTGGGTTTTTTAATATTGTATTGGTGGCCTTCTGGCAGAAATGTAATGCACAACTTAATGCAATTTAAACCATGTGTTTATCACCCCTAAAAAATGATTTCCCAAGGATTCCACTAAAAGATATGTAAATACAATGAACACGGATACATTGTGGCCTTATTTAGTTGTGTTGTATAGTTGAGGTGGATGTTATTATTTCTAACATCTAATAAAATTAGTAGACTTTGGTAGAAATTTCTTCCACTTGCCACTGAGAATGGTGCAAAAATTTTCTTCTTCTTCTTCTTCTTCTTCTTCTAAGCTTCAACTTGTTCTAAACAATGATTGTTAACTCAACAAACACAACCACTTTGGTGCAATATAGAACCTTTTTCTCAACTTTATTTATGAGGCATATTAGTTTCATAAATACCTTACTCACAACCATGTCACATGGACAACCCAATATGAAAATATGCATGTGACACACTCAGTTTCCCTTTGAAATAATTCCTTATCTAATATATATAGGATTATCTTTAAGAAACAATAATATCCATAAGAATGGAAATTAAGTAGCCATTATATGTGCATGAATTAGAAATAGTGTAAGGAAATAGCGTCGCATAACCGAACATAACAAGTAAATAATAAGAACACTTATCTTATTCAATACTATCTATAGTGATTGTTTGAATTGAATTTATTCACCACTCATCCATAGTTTTCCAACATAAGCACCACCTCCAATTCAAGCTATGAAGTAAGAAGGGTGAAGGATGAAGTTCATAATCGACTGGATAACTTATGTCTACCATCCCTTGTTATGACTTTCTTATTTTCTCCTTGCTAACCATTTACTATTGCTATCAAGTCAACTCCACACAACATTGTAGATTGATTGTGGCATCACATATTCCCAATCAATTTATTTATCTTCGAGGTTTTTTATTCGATTCAATTAGCTTGTTTTAATTTGTTTAATTTGTATTATTTCCCCTCTTTAATGTTACCTTGAAAAGGTCATGATTCTCTTAATCTATGTCATGTTTCCTTTCAAAGACTTTATAATTCACCAATGAATTTATTATCACATATTCAATCTTATCTTACAAATGGTTCATCTCTAGTCCATTTTATTACTATTTTAGATTCGTGTTTTGTAGAAATGTTACCCACCTTCTTATACTTAAATAACATGATCCTTATTAGGATTACACATGGGTTTTTCAATCTCATTTAACAATGGTATAGAACTCGACTTTTCTTTCCATTTAACTAAGTACCAATTATTTATCCATGATCCTCATATGTCTTCATATAAATTGTCATTTCATTTATTTTCTCTTCCCTCGTACACTTTATTACACCTTCCTTCTTATTTAAAGTGATTATTAGTATCCTAGAATGCACCACATAATTGTCGCACGGATGCTTATTGTTATAATATGTTAATAATTATTTTGAAAAGTTTGTATATTTTGTTGGTATCATTTATCCTCGATTGAACCATGTGGTCAAATAAATTTTATGCATCTTATATGAAGACTTATGTAAACTAAAATTCCAGCTTAAATTTGTGCTTTTGTGTCCACAACTTCACATTCAGTAATGATACAAATACGTCATTTTTCCAATATTTCTAATCATGCATTAATCAATCATGAATTTCATTCCCTTTTAGACTTTCTTAGTTAACCATGTTTTAAATCAAGGGGAAATTTGCATCTAACATTCAATGAAAATTTTCATTCATTAATAAAGCCTAAGAGGTTCCTTCCCTTACTTTTTTGTTTTGACACAAATTCTTCTTTGAAATCTATTTTCCTCATTCCAACTATAATATAAGTTGTCATCACCGGAAGGATGTATAAATTAATATATTGTATTAGTTTTCCATAACTTGCTATACACCTATCAACACACTACTCTTCACTAGGGTAAAACAAAGATGGACGTTCATTTCTTCATACTATTACAACACTCGTGTTGAATGAGTCTACGCATCTCCAAGTTAATCTCATTAGTATATAAGGAAAATGCAACACCCATAATACCACAACTCAAAATATATATATATATATATATATATATATATATATATATATATATATATATATTGAAGTACAGATGTATAATTATCAAGGAGCATTTTCAACTCAAAAATTTTTATTCCTTAGGCTTTTATAATGGAGTGGTTTTATTATCAATGTTCATCTAGACCCTAATATCCACTTTAATTACATAATGAGATCCCTTCTATCTAAACTTATCATTCATTGATAACGTGATGTTGTTGTCAATATAATAGGTTTAAATTATTGATAGCTTGTACATTTAAATCTCATATTCTTCATTTTCAATTTACTTTCCGTCATTTATCTCGTTAGGTATGAATATTCCATTTTAACACAATATATGCATACCTATGTTAACATATATACCCATACTTTTTCTAGATTTTATTGTACCCATGACATAAATATAATTTACTTGAACATGTAATCACTAAAGTTTGTTAATCACAAAGGGATAAAATCAAAATTAGGAAAGTCATGAAGGTTAGCGTAAATGTTTTAAGTATTCATAGATCTTGTTTCAAGAATTTTTATTTATGTATTTATTTTGTTGTATTTATTGTTACTTTTATATTTTGGTCATTATACTAATCGGTTTTTAAGCCCATTGCAAGTTTATATTGATTTGTTTTATAATTGCCATGCGCAATGCAAGGATACATAAATCAATATGTTTTAATAATTCTAGTAAGGTTTGACAGATAAGATTTTGTTAGAATTGAGCCAATGAACCCATGACCTACCTTAGTCGTTGCTCTATGACTAGACTAAAAACCCCTTTCATGTTGGACATTTAACAAATGTGTGGATAGTTGCTTTCAACAGCATGGATTTCATTAATGCAACATATTTGCAACAAGCCCTTTGGAATGAAGGTGAATCTCTATTGCTTCTCAAAATTCAAAATTCCCCTTTCATGTTGGGCATTTAACAAATGTCTGGGTAGTTGCTTTCGACAGCATGGATTTCATTAATGAAACATATTTACAAGAAGCCCTTTCGAATGAAAGTGAATCTCTATTGCATCTCAAAATTCAAAATTTGGGATTTGCCTTCAAATAAAAAAGACCCAAATTAATCTCCACTTTCTCAAATTATGTAGTTAATGTTTGATTACATAATTTCACCCTCAATATACTTCTACTCGCATGTTGGGAAAATAAAACTAAATTTCATGATATTCTCTTTGTGATTGTACACTATGTACATTAATCATAGCCTTAATTTGGCCCAATTTCAAGGTTGGCAATACCACATTCTTATCCAAATATAATTTTTTTGAATATTAAAAAGTGAAATCCTAAATTTATAATTACAAGCATGATAGCTAAATTAGAAATTTCATAAAAAAAACCCAAAAGAGAATCGATGACACAACAAATCAAAAAATACCAGAATGTTCCTAAATCCAACACGGCTTGATATCCCATATCCCTAGTTAATTTCTTCTCTCAAGGATGCATGAATCACAGTTTCTCTATTTATCATTATAAAGCTTTTCTAAAGTGTTAATCCCTTGACTTCATGGACAACCAAATCAAAGAAAATTGAGTTGTTAAAAAACACAATAAAGTTATTCCATCAAATTCTAAAGAAAGTTGAAATCATGCACCAAAAATTAGATAAGAAACCAAACAATTCCATGCAGCTAAGATGTTTCTCCCTTTTTTTTATTTGGGTGGTTGGATGCAAAGATATATACGAAAGAAAATTCCAAAACCAAACATATAGAGGATGAATAATTTACCGACAATTGTAGAGTGAAAGAATGAAGATGCCGTCAAATCAGTCTCTATTTTGGATATGAAATAGAGATGTGCAAGGAGGGTTTGATTTGGCAGCACAATTTTCACCATTCAACCAAATCGTGCATTATGATATCGTTTCATAGGTAAATCAGATCATGAGTTGGTTCAAGATGCTCAATAAACCTGATTTTTCAAGAGTTAAATACCTCAAATGTTAAACTAGAAGCTATCAATGTTTGGTTTTTTCTTGTAAAAAAAGGCTACAAAACATTTTCGAAATTTTGCTAATTAATTTCCTGGCCAGAATCTTGGATATATGCAAATTGTCATGGCCAAATGGTTATTATGTGCAACGAAACAGTCGAAATCCAGAAGGGTTTTCCAGTTGAAGCACAATTGAAGGAAGATGGAAAATATGTGTTGGATCAGTGGAAAGCTGCCATAAGGCATAACATGACCAACAACTTGAATATGTACTTTTAGATGAAGGAAGATTTTACTCTGTTTTCGAGTTAATAGAGAAAGAAATAGATACTGCGAATTAGAATCTTACTAGTCTGCAATCACAACATTATGCCAGAATGGTAGAAATTTTATCTGTGGAAACCTGACAACTCTAATATTTCCATATTTGATGCCCTATTTCTGATGTAGAGGAGCTTGGTCCAAATATATCCATACAATACTACAATATTCCAAACACCTAGATTGAAGTGAATGTTTACAATAAGGAGACAAGGACCTACAGTGTATGGGGATGTGAATCCTGCAATTGACAGAGATACTTTAAATAAAAACATGGGAACTGGAGAAGGGATTTTTGTGTCATATATGTTCAATGCACCAGTTGGACCAAGTCAAGGGTTTCCCTCTTATGGTCATCCAGGCCCAAGATTTAGTGGTTCTATGTTCTTAAATCTTGGCATATCTTCGGAAATGAATTTTCTACCAATAGATGGGCTTGGTTCAAATCCTGGAATCTTTTTCCGTGGTCGACCTCCTCCATCTAATGGATTATATCCCCATGGTGAGTGAGCCGAGACGATGGTTAAAGGTGGAGGTTTGGGGGGGTAATGATCCAAATGTAATGATGAGAGCTGGAAAAATACACTATATGGGTGGGTTAGGATCTCTTGAACGTCCAAATTGATCTTCAAGTATGCCCTTGCGCCCCCCAGTGTGGTAGAGGATTAAGTTGAACATTTTTAGGGTGCATCATCAGTGAAAAAAGCATGATCCAGATTTCTACGCATAGAATTTTCTATGGAGTTGTCCAACTAGACAGAGGAATTGTGTGGACGGCCAAAATTGACCAGAATCTGCGCCAAAAATATTTAAAAAATTTTACAGTAACAGTGTTTGAATCATGATTTTGATGGTGGAAATGGATAGAATCTGCGCCAAAAATATTTAAGAAATTTTACAGTAACAGTTTTTGAATCATGATTTTGATGGTGGAAATGGATTCAGCGCCATCAAAAACCTCTAAGGCACCCAAAATATTAAAGTTTGATAATTATAACTTATAACGTGGATTTACAAAAATCTCTGCCAGATTGATTTTCAGGGGCAAAAAAAAAAGTCTAGTTAGACTGCGGCATTTTCTGTTAATTGCATATTTGTTTATTTTTAGAAATTTTAATTAATTTTGATTCCAAGAATTTAGATTTTTGTTCCTAGGAATTAGAGACAGCTTGTTTGATGATTGTAATTTCTATATATTGTTTCAATTTCAACGTAAAAGGGTTGGAATTTGATGTCAAAACACTGCCATTTATGTAGAGTATATAATTACATAGTTTTAATCAAGGGTTTCTTTTGCTCTTATCAATTGTTGACAATGGCAACAAGATATACTGAAAAATGGCATCCAGAAATGGTATCATAGGGAGCTTCTCGTTTAATTTCCCCTTAATTAAATTGGAAGAGAAATTGTAATTTCATCTCATGACAACTTGTATTATTTAACTGAGTGAGGAAGACTTACTTAGCTTAGAAAATTCATGTTGAAGATCAAAGAGGAGACATGTAGAGTTCTCCAATGATTTTAGGGGTCCAATTACAGTTATTTATGAGTTGTAATTAGTTAACTCAATTATTTGAGTTAAAATCAGTTTAACTAGTTCTAACTGAGAGATGAGTTAGTGATAGGTCCAGTGAATTAAATCTGATTTAATTCAAAAGTAGTGATCAATCGGTTAACAGATAATTTGCTATAAATAGTTGTTGCATGTCAGTTCTAAGGAAGGCCCAGTTGAGATTGAGGTTAAAGGGAAGATAACTATCAGTTGTATAATTAAAAAATTGTACAGGTCATGCATGAGGTCATCGGGAAGCCTTGAAGGTATTACGCAATCATTATTTGGGAATTTCCTAATTAATGGGGGATCAATTATCCCAGAAATGTGTATGCAAAGTTGGCCAAGCAGAGGCAAGAAAAAAGCTAAATATTGGACCAGCCTTGCTTAGATCTATGCAAGATTCAAGCAAGATCAGAGTGAGACAATCAGCAGAGTGCAGAGGTTTCTCAGTGAGGTAAATAGCATTGTATTGTTTCATGTTCTTGACTTTATGAAATATACAGATAGCGGGGTTTTTAGCTGAAGCTTTCCCTAGGGACATCTTGAGTTGCGCAATTGATATTTATTTCTCCTACTTATTATGTGATTATGCGATCGTATTTGGTTTCCACACATTTGTAGCAGGGTTCAGTATTTTCTTTTAATACATTACAAGATCAAGTTGAATCTTGTTGATAGATTTTATACATGGTATCATAGCTTCAGGAATCACAATAGAAGAGAAGAATTTGAGTTTGTTTTGAATAGGTATATCGAATTTGCATATTTATTCTTCAGGGCTAGCAACAGATCAAGATGTCTTTCAATGGCTTGAGACTTGAATATGCCCTTGAGAGATATTCAAATTACATAGCATGGAAGGACAGGATGGAGGTACTGCTCGAGGACTATGGACTTAAGGCATTCGTGATATTCCCAAGCCCACAGCAGCATATGCTCAACTTTTTGATGCATGGAAGAAGAATGTAGCAAAGGCGAGAAGGATCTTGTTAGAAGAAGTTCGAGACCATATTTTCTCGAGTTTACATGAAAATGCAACTCCATATGCTATTTGGAAGGCCTTGACAGATCAGTTTCAGAATAGCAGTGACTACAGAAAGTTGGCGCTGAAGGACAAGCTCAGAAAGATCAAGATGGAGGAGGGCGAGACGATACCAAAATACTTGATGAAGTTCACTCAATGTCGAGATGAGCTTGGAAGTGTTGGTGTGACAGTAACCCAGGATGATTTGGTGAGCCTAGCCCTTCTAGGCCTTCCCAAGAGCTGGTATAGATACAAGGACTCTCTGAATGGGAGGGAGAAGCTACTAGACTGGGATCAATTGTGGTCTGACTTGGTACAGAAAGAGATAAGGCAGAGCACCAGAGGTAGGACCTCCAACATAGAAAAAGAAGAAGATTTTGCATTAGTCATAAAAGGCAAGAAAGCCAAGGGGAATAAGCCCCAAAGCGAAGAGGGCAAGGGAGACTTGTCCAAGATCAAGTCTTTTCACTTTCACGAGTACGGGAACTATGCCACGAGTCCACAAAAGGCAAGCAAGAAGGAGCCTGTAGTTGTAGTAGCAGGTGAAGCTTTAGCTTCAAAGTTCGAGATTGATTTTACTCTCATTACATCCATGGCTAGCACTGTAATGGAATGTGTGTGGTATATCGACATTGGTGCATCATTCCATATGATGGGGAAGAGAGATTTGTTCAATTACTTGGAGGAGAAGGACCTCCAGCTGAACATAGAGTTTGGAGATGACGGGAGGTATAGCGACACAAGCATAGGTACAGCTACCTTTTAGAGGGAGTTTGGCTCCCCTCTTAGACTGACAGATGTTTTGTATCTTCCAGGACTAAAGAAGAATCTTGTTTCTGTAGCTGTATTGGAAGACTGTGGCTATGATGTGATTTTTAGAAAAGGAAATAATTTCCTTAGACACATCGCCATAGTACAGGTGAAATGGATCGGTGTGAAAGTCAAGAACCTATGTGCTCTTAAGGTCGAAGATGCATGCAAAGCTTTGAGGAGAAAAGCAGAGGTTAGGGACTTAGTGGTTGAGAGGGAGCATAAATTACCTCTCAACATGCAGCCTCAGAAGCAGTCTCAGAAAGTTGTGGAGCAGCCACAATTGGAGAAGCAAAGAGAAGACCAAGTGGAGGCGTCCACTCAAACAAAGACCTCCAGTAGGGGGAATTTTGAGGCAGATGGACAGAGGGATCATTGTTGATCATTGGTTGTCATTGATGTCAACCCAAGCAGCACCATGTGCTACCTCGATCTTGCATGGGAATTTTGACTTGACAACCTATTCTATTCCGACTCAAGGATATTTTGGATGGTTTCTACATGTTGAGATGTTTCCGTTGATATATGGCATGCCACATAATTCTTCACAGTTTTAAAGATATTCGTGTTTGAAGTTAGTAACCACAGTTAGTGGGATAAAACCCCATGGGGTTGTGGCATGACACTAATCATTGCTTGTGGTCATTGAATAGTCAATAATTAATAATTTTTTAAACTTCTAAAATCCCTCCAACGTTCACTTGTTGATGACCCTCTCAACCTAAGCATTTATATAAATTGTGACCCTCATATCCTCTTGATGCAAGGATTTCGCTACTTAAAACAGGTCATCGTGGCATTATCACTATAAAAAAAAATTTCAAAGCTTCAGATGCTGAAAAAAAAACCCATTTGAACCAAAATCCTGAAGCACATGACTGAATTTAAAATATCGGTTCGCTATATTTTCGGAGATATGATATGAGGAAGTTAGGGTTTTTGCAGGCTCCCAAATTTCATGTCAAACATGTGACCTTGGGAAAATCGTCATAACTTTATCTCTGAGCATTGGATTCAAATTTCGTAAAAAGTGACAGAAAGAGGACGGACTGCAATTTGTTGGATATTGTTTTCAAGACCAAAGATTGAAACAGTGACATGTGGCACTTCGTACAAGTTCGCTCTATTAAACCAACCTATAATGAGGTCATCGTAGGAGATTGAGAATAACTATTTCTTGAAGAATCCAATATTGATCAGACCTACGGGGTTGGAAAGAGGACTCAAAGGGCTAACACAGGGTGCCATTTCAGACCTTGGAGATCCAAAATTACATAGATACAACAGATTCAATATCAAGCTTCTAGAATGCAAGAAAAAATATGCATTCAAAGATCACTGCAGTAAGGACAACACATCAACAGTCAAAGGTACGTCTACTACAACAAGGTATGTATGATTAGTGTTTGAATTTTAATTTTAATATCATCTTTGACATGTGTTTTTTCATGACAGTGTATGTATTTTGTATGTATGTTTGATTGGGTTTTGTTCATAAATATTGAATGTATTTACATTTGAATTTCGAATATTTCTCTGACATATGGTTTGCAGGACAGTCTAAGTATTTTGTTTGTATATTGGTTTGGGTCTTGTTCATTAATGCATGTGTAGGAAGGAGGACACAATAGGACAACTCAAACACATACTAGAAGGACAATGCAACGCCAAAGTACCATTACTTCAAGCAAGCACAACAATACCTCAACAGCTGCTAGTGTTCAAAGAAGCAATGTCAAGTCAAGCATCAGGTCGTGTCAAAAGTCAGTATTGTAAAAATCATCATTGTAAAATTGTAAAAGAGCCATTATTGTAAAAGATTCAATATGCCTAGAGTTGGAGAGGCATTGTTGGGAGGTATAAGTGGCATTGTTGGATAATGTTATGGTTGGGTTGCAGGTCATAGTGTGATTGGGTGATTGGTCTAGTTCAAGAAAATAATTTTGAATCATATTGTATCGTGGATCATTATCCTTGGTACGGGAGTCCACACTCTTGTCTTATTTCTGATCATTATAGGGTGGAAGGGAGGTGTTAGGTTGGTGCATGAAGTCACCTACAGGTTGGAGCCTGTGAACACTTCAGGGTGGTAGGTCAGTCTAGGATGTCGAGGCATCCATTCAGTTGACTACTGAAGAAACCAAGGCATTGGGGCGTTCTTCCAATGGGAGCTGGAGATGAATGATTTTCTAGAATTCTAGGAAGTTTTAGCTTTCATTTCAGTTGGGGCTGAAGATTAAAGAATTTATTAGAAAATTGTTTCATAGTTTTTGACCCAGAGAGGGTTTTCCACCTAAAATTAGTGTTCCTATTGTGTTCTATTGTTTATTGTTGTTACTGGATAAACATCAAGAATAATTGAATATCAACTAATGCTTTGAAAAGATTTAAAAATTATAATTAATAAAAAATACTAAATCATCCCCGCTCCCCCTCCTCTTAGTATTTCCAACAATCACATGCAGTCATACCTCTAGGTGATAGGTGGGGCGATGTGAAGACATAATCCCAAGAGAAGAAATTTGGGCAGGATCCATTGAGATAGTGTGTCTTATGGATCAGACCTGGCTATGGGGGGCCCACGGTACACAGTAGCAAGATGGATCAGTAGGATTGATGCAGTCAGATATCAGAGTGACATATGTCAAATACTGGAGCACATATTAGAGTTGGGAGCAGTGCAAATGGTACAAATGCAGAGTCAACTACAGTGTCGATTTTTCAGTAGATAGTGCAGTAACTAGTAGTAGTCAGAGAATTTGATGACAAATGCATCATACTGATTCAGTTTGGATTCTTTTTCAGTTTTAGGAGTTGCAGGAGCAAACAACACAAGAGAATTGTTGCATGCAAAACATTCCAAAGGTACCAGATCGAGATAGATTGAATTCCTTTCTTGTTGAGAGGGAGTGTTGAAAATGGAAACAATATATATTGAAAAATGGCACCTAGAAATGGCACCATAGGGGGCAGCTGATTTAATTTTCCCTTAATTAAATTGGAAGAGAAATTGTAATTTCATCTCATGACAAATTGTATTAGTTAACTGAGTCATGAAGACTTAGTTAGCTTATGAAATTCGAGTTGAGAGTCATATAGGAGGCATGTAGAGGTCTCCCTTAGTTAGCTTAGGAAATTCAAGTTGAGGGTCATAGAGGAGGCATGTAGAGTTCTCCCTTAGTTAGCTTAGGAAATTCGAGTTGAGGGAAGAGGAGGCATGTAGAATCCTCCCATGATTTTAGGGGGTCGAGTTACATTTATTTGTGAATTGTAATTAGTTAACTCAATTATTTGAGTTAAAATCAGTTTAACTAGTTCTAACTGATGTATGAGCTAGTGATAGGTCCAATGAATTAAATTTAATTTAATTCACAAGTAGTGATCAATCAGTTAACTTATAATTCGCTATAAATATTTATTGCATGTCAGTTCTAAGGAAGGCCCAGTTGAGATTGAGGTTAAAGGGGAAATAACTATGTACCGGTCATGCATGAGGTCATCGGGAAACTTGAAGGTATTACGCAATCATTAATTGGGAAATTTCTAATTAATAGGGGCTCAATTAGCCCAATAATACGTAAGCAAGGTTATCCAGGCAGAGGTAAGCAAAAGGTTAAAAATTGGACCAAAATTGCTTAGATTTGTGCCAAATTCGAGCAAGATCATAGTGAGACAGTCATCAAAGTGCAAAGGTTTCTTAGTGAGGGAAATAACATTGTATTGTTTCATGGTCTTTACTTTTAAATGAAATATACATATAGTGGGTTTTTTAGCTGAGGCTTTCCCCAGATACATCCTGTGTTGTGAAATTGATATTTCTTTCTCTTACTTGTTATGTGATTATGCGATCGTATTTGGTTTCCGCAAATTTATAGAAGGATTCAATATTTTTTTTAGTATATTACAAGATCAAGTTGAAACTCATTGATATATTTTCTATATCAATGACATAAATTGTTTCTCATATTGCCTTTTCCTATGATACATGTCTTTTCCTACATATATTTGAGGTTACATAGGACACTGGGTAAGGTTGGGTTGAGTGTCAACCTCCCTGACAGCCCACCGCATATTTATTTTCATTAATGAGCATATCAGAGTGATAATATGTCACCGTTGATCCCTCATCATCAATAGATTGTTTCTTCTATATTAATTCTTAAATGTATAAATGTGTCGGTTGTAGAGATTATTCTACATGCTTCGGTTATTGATTAGATAATTGGATATTCAAGGAGGATTTCTAATTCTCTAATTTCTCCTCCATTCCTCCATTCACACCTTTCAAACTATGTTTTTTGCCATATATGATGTTGGCACTCTGATAAGGCCTCTACAAGAGAGGTATTTATTTGTAAACCAAGGATTTGTGACTCATCAGCAACCACCTATACAAATCCTATATTTGGCCATTGTGTTTCTCAGGTTGTTATGCATTGACAGTGAACAGCATTAAAATCCTCGTAACACTTAAGGGAGCCCCTCTAGGGCTAGCTTGAACCTAAAATTTGATCAAGTTGGTTTCTCGATGCAATTTCGCAGCTAAGAATTGTCTTCAAGAAACGATACAACAGTAGGGATATGTAGATATTTGGGAGTGTGTGTTCCCAGATTGTCCCGGCGATGAAGGACAACCTAGAAATACATTCACTTAGGGATTAAAACCCTCCCACTTCATGCTAAAAGGTTTGGCCTCCCTTCACCTCAGGAGGTATTCCTTTTTCTAATGTATAATTATAAATATTTTTTATTTCAACAAATAAATAAGGCCAAAATAATGATACGTGAATGTTTTAAAAGAATAGGTGGTTAAGCTTTAGATGGAAAAGAGATTTATAATAACAAAAGACCTGTGAGTCAAAAGAAAAATAAAATACACAATATGAATAATTAACAATACCAAAAATATGACATAGAACATAAATAAATACTAAACCAAAAGGAATAAAAACCAATATAAAATAATCCAACATTTTGAGTATCAGTGACACAAAGTCTAATATCATGTATTGTATTGCTTCTCAACAATGCATAAACAAATAGCATAAATCACGCATTCTGACAATAGTATATATTGATAGGGAATGAATTCATTAACAGTTATAACAAACCAGCGATGCTCACATCAATTACTAGTTTGTTAATTTTCTCGAAATAAATTGGTATTGATGATTGATGAAAACAACGATAAACTAAAATGTGTGTACATATGGTATATAATACTTGAAAGAATTATTGAAATCGGACAAAAAGCATCATGCACTAACATACCCAATTAACCAACAATTCAATTTAATACTTCAATTCGTACATCCCAAATAGTATGTATATCTATGAAAATATGTGAATCAAATAAACCTTCAGCAAACTACAAATCGATCAGTTAATGAATAGTCCAAATATTTAAATCAAAACACATGACGAACCTAGAAGAAAATAGAAGAACGAAAATATATATTTATTCAACAATGCATATTACAAAACTTCCTAATTCTCTGCAGATTGGTCCATACAACAAGTGTAATCATACCCTAAAATATAAGTCTCACAACATATGAATCCAACCCCTTTTCGAATGAGAAATCGGGGTTTTTTACACAAAAATTATGATAAATATTTTTATAATCGTCTGCATAATTAAAATGAAGATGAAAATTAATTTCAAAGCTCATTTTCGATTTTGAAGATTGTTGGGTGACCTTCACATACTCTCCTCGATTTTTTTTTAATTTATTTATTTACTATTTGTGATTTATCACATACTCTATTGTGGTGATCTCATTAATTGTTTCAAAGACAAAGTATAGATTGAATCCTAGTTATCAACTATAGTGATGGAACCATGATATCATTTTGGAAGATAAAATTGTGGTTCAAAATTTTCTTATGGCTTTCAAAGAACATTTACATAGATATACATCGGGTTGCAGAATGAAATGAAATGAAGTTTGGTTAATGTCCATTAATGACTAAAATAGGTCAATGGCACTCGAAATTATAACTTTCCGAAGTGGGGGTGATATGGGGAGTGAAAAAATTCATCTTTGAGAAGTATAAAATAAAACCTACTGCTAGAAGAACAAGAAGAGAACCAAAACACAATTTGAAAGTAGTATGTAAATTTAAGTTAGTCGTTATCTTCCATAGAGCCAAAAATGACAATGTCCACTTGAAGAGCCTATCTAATAATGTCCTTCGGAGAATGGTGTGAATATTTACAAGAAATGGAGTAGATATTGGTACAATATTGTATTTTAATTCGTTATTCTTTTAGTTCTAGAATAATCTTTCATTGTATTCGAAAAATTATCTCGATTTGCATTTTGTTTTGCATTCAAGTGAATTTTATATGGGTTGATAGTATTCATATTTATGCAAGTTAAGTTAATGGAGGTGTGGATTATTAGCATGAAACGAACTATACAAGCAACAAACATGAAGTTGAGGTGATATTGTGCCTTCTGTCAAATCTTCTTGGCGGAGCTCCTCTCAGCACAATTCCTATTTTAACATTATGGAAAGACAGGCACCATATCCAACTATATTGGAGCCTAAGCACGCATTATTTCATCATTGGTTGTATGTCAATCTCTAAATCCATTTTTTTAACCAATTGATAGAGTTCAACTTCAGTTCCAGGCTTAATAAAATGGTTGTGCAAAATTCATCCTCAATTTCAGAAATCCAAATTCTCAAGCCTCGCCAAAACACCTAAACCCATAAATCATATGTACCTTAGCTTTTAGGGAGATAGATACCCATTATACTATTATCGAAAGCAATTAGAATCTGCTCTATTAATTCTAATTATATTATTGCCACTAAGAAAGTTGCAGAAGTCAATAATCTATTGTACTAATGTAACTTAAAAATTATATGTCATGATTTTAAAGTTAATTAAACATAATCAAGATTAGTAAATAATCAAGTTTACTCATTTATTTAATTATCTAACATTAAGCTTTAGAATACTATTGTATTAGTGTAAGGTGTGGGTATGTAGCTAGCATATGCATACCTCGTACATATATTAATAATACTTATTGGAATCAAGCACAAATATTAGGTAGGGCATTACATTTCCCACAATAATTGCAATGTTTGTGTATCTTCTTACTTTTGATTTTGGTATTTTATCACCATTAAGATTAGAAGTTCGCTGAGAGGGTTTGGGAGCATTATTTTGCTTATTGTTGTGAGGATGTTGCTTATCTGGATGTTTGGTATTATCTTTTGGTTGGGCCTTGTTAAATGAACTTATAGTGTTAGTCACTCCAATATGCAATCATTATCTTACTCTCTAATCAAAGAGACAAAATATTCAAGAGAGGGTTTTTGATAGGAATCCCCTAGAGCTTCTTTAGTTGCATAAAAATATAGATACAAAAACAAAATATGTAGAACCAAGCTTCGAATGAATTATATATATATATATATATTGATTTGAACTGACATAAATAATGTTTAGTACGAGATAAATAATTAAGGCTTAAAATCATGATATGATTTTCAAGCTTGTGAGATCTAATAGCATTAGGTTCAGCAAATATAGTTTTCAACTACTCTCCGACTTCATTCCAATCATAAATTCCTTGAATGAAAATGCAAATTAGGAGAAATGGAAATTCCAATTAATCCAATTCATTCCTATTATCTCATTCGTATCTTTTATCATCATGATCAGTGTTGGTCATTTTTTATCCCAAGGTAGTCTGTTACTTCCTAGTGCATTCTCCATGTGGGATTTTCATGAGAAGTAGTTGGTTTTGGTAAGAAAAAGTTCACTTGGAGAGGCCATATTAGAATATGTAGATAATATGGTTTCAAAAGTTGAAACTACCTATATGAATGGAAAGGTCTTAACAAATATATACTATTTTTTTAAAATGGCACTAAAAACAAACTTTGGATGTGAGAGTTGTGCCTTCAAAAATAACACTAACGATAACAAAATTTGTGGCAGAGAGATGTCCTATGTCATGATGGATGTTGATTGAAAAATAAAAAAATATCTTATCCCTTTAGCTTTGCCTATAATCTCAATTTTACAAATAAATTACTTTATGATGTGACCCACTTTTATAAAACAAGTGAGAATCACTTTTCTAATGAAGTTATTTAGTAAATGAAATTTGTATAAAAAAATAACCAAATAAATATTAAAATTTATTTATAGTAATTCACCCTTATGTTACAAGTGAAATACCTTTACAATAAAGTTATGAAATAATTTAAGTTTGGCATGAACTTTGTCACACACCAAAAAAAAACCATATTTGAACTCAAGACCTATTACTAAATAAAGTAATATTTAACAAGTGCAAAAGACAACAATAAAAGTGAAAGAGAGTGGGGGTGGTGGTGCTGGTGGTGTTGGTGGAAATTTGCTTTGAAATGTGTGCTTACCAAAAAAATGTGTTCATCCAAAAACAAACAACAATTTGGAAAAATAAAAATAAAAATCAACGATAATATTGTTAAATCTCAGTTAGTTTACCGAGGAAACACAAGTTTTCTCAATATTTTTTATTTGTGGAGATAGAAAAAAGGATACATAGTCAAAAAAACTTTTTTTCTCTATTTATGATTTGTTGAGATTTCCAAAAGCACAGATTGAAGAGCATACTTAGGCTAGAAAGAATTGCAAACCAAGAGTATAAACAAAAAACCGAAATATAACTTTGTTAAAAAAAAAAAATGGTGCATTTGGAGTATATACTCCAAAATTTAAGAAAATTTTGCATTTCAAGCAAACAGACATTTTTTGGGATGAAATTAAAAGTGTTCTTGTTGATGTTGTAATTAGGTTTGGTGTTCATAATGTATATCTATTATTGTTATATTTATTATAATTATCAAGCATGTACTTCATGTTAAGAGTCAAAATAAAAATTATTGGTCATGTCCCACTTGGACATTTAAAATAGAAAAAATTTTGAATTTTTAAATTACGTTTTTGTGTCTCCAAGTTGACCAAGTCGTCCCTCCAATGAACAAGTCAGCTAGCCCTAGAGACGTGCCCCTTCGCATGGGTGAACAACTATAAATAGAGCCAATTCGTCTCCATAAAAGATAGACTTCGTATGATATTTTCTTAGGCACAAGTGTGATATTTTCTAAGGCATACATGTGAGTCTTCTCAAGAACAAATGGGACAGAAGCATACATTCAAGTTTTTTGTTGCACTATACTTCTGTGGATCTGAGCTTTCTATGAGACTATACTTCTGTGAATTTGAGTTTTTTGAGGCACTATAATTCTATAATATCTGAGCTTTCTAAAGAATTATTTCTTCAATGGAATGCAAGCTACCTGAGACACCAATTTTTCTGTATTTATGTGAGATTATATATCTATGGGACATGGTATATAAGTACATACATGTGGCATCTTGTGACCAGACTTGTTGAAGACCTTGTGGACAGAGTTGTGGCAAAGTTTGATCTATAAATGGAGGGTTGACTTGGCACTTGGAAAATTGGTTTTCTGGTGACTTGGATTTCTCTTGTTAACAAGGATTTTGTATGGAAAGGATTGTTGGGTTTTCCGTTTGCGGGTTTTTCCCTGACTGCTGACCTAATCTCTTATGGCTCTTGTCTCTTGTGCATTGTGATCTCTAATTCCTTTATATTTTGAATTTATAATTACTTGATGACATAACTAAATGAAGTGCGTGCTAAATTGAAACACATATATCAGTCACAAGTAATTATCATGATCAAAAATTCTAGTTTGCAAACGAATTTCAACATAGTATTAGAGCTAGTTTGAAGGAGTTGAGGAGCAGTACTAAAATAACGGCATCCAGTTATGAGAATCAAGTGAAATTTTGATTTATCTCTATGACATATGAGCTCTTCAAACCTAAGATCTAAATCAATAAAGGCTCATATCCAAGTGGCATATGAAATTACTTTTATGTGAGAAATCTAAACTTTCTTTGTCATAAGAAAACTTTTGGAAAGGTTCAACCTAACCCAATCACCTTTGTGTTTAAATCCTTGTAATGTGATCTAAATTATCCCTATTTGGAGGTTCTCAAGTTAAGAATCAAATTCCTCTGCATGATCTAAAATCATATTTGAAAAGCTTGAATGCAATCAAGATTTGTAATTGATCAAAGTTATGTAATACTAAGTTATGAAGTTCACCATCTCTATAGCTATGTGAAATTTCTTGGTGATCTGAGATTATATGGATGTGAAAGAGGCTCTATTGAATATGTGTGGCACTTTCATTTTGTTTATCTGTTGCATCAAACTTTTCACTGTGATCAAGGATCTAAAATAATTCTGAGCCTCTGTGACACAATGACATCATTGTGTCAAAGTACTAGTATATTGAATTTATAGTCAAAAAGGATATTGTTTCATTTGAAGTGGTATCCTAAACAGACCAAACTACATCCTTGTGATTCACAAAAGTGAAGTACGGACCTTTGTAGAACAAGGACCAGTCCAATGACATAGCATTCAAATAATTTGAACTATGACACAATATAAATATAAATATATATATGTATATATATGCTAAGTACGCATAACTACAGGAGTATTTCCTCTCACTAAAAATGATAGCACCAAATTTGAAGTCCGAAGTTTGTATCTCTAAAGCATGATCCAAGGAGAAGTTTATGTTTGTTGTAAATCCATAGTATACTTATTTGAAGCAATCCGAAGAAATTGTGATTAAAGTGTACCGAATCTCTATGTGTCATCTCTCGTAAAGACCAAATCTTTCTAAGAAAGACGATATATATCAGTTGAAGAAATTTGAATGTTCTCTATTGCAAAGGACTGAAACTCTATGAAAAGGGTTGAGCTTTTGATCTCTTGGACAGGTAAGGTTGATACTTCTCACACTTTACAAGAGGTATGTATAATATTTTGTTATCATATATCAAAAGCTAGGCATAGATTTATGTTGTAAGCCCATTTGAAAGCACATTATGAAGATATACCCACTAGTGTTGAAATTGTAATTGGGTTCAATCTTAATAATGTATATTTATCATTGTTGTATTTATTATAATTTATCAAGGATGTTCTTTATGAGAGTTGAAAGAAAAAATATTTTCCATTGTTCTATTTGGACATTTTAAAGAAAGAAAAATTTGAATTTTTAAATTATGTTTTTGTGTCTCCAAGTTCACCAAGTCGGCCCTCTAATGAACAAGTCGACCTTCCCTAAAGACTCGCCCCTTTGCATGGACGAACAACTATAAATAGATCCAATTTGTCTCCATCAAAGACAGACTTTGTATGATCTTTTCTAAGACACAAGTGCGAGATTTTTTGAGACATACATGTGAGCTTTCTGAGGCACATATGGGAAAATTTTTGAAGTATAAATTTGATTTTTCTATGGCACTATACTTCTATGGATCCAATATTTCTATGAGATTATCCTTCTATGAATCTGAGTTTTCTATGGCTCTATAATTCTATAATATTTGGGTTTTCTAAAGCATTGTTTCTTCTATGAAATGCTAGCTACCTGAGACACCATTTCTTTTGTATTGATGTGAGCTTCTATATATGTGGGACATGGCATTTAAGGACGGACATGTGGCATATTGTGGCCAGACTTGATAAAGATCTTATGGATATATTGTGGCAAATTTTTAGCTATAAATGGAGGGTTGACTTGGCACTTGGAAAATTAGTTTACTGGTGACTTGAATTTCTCTTGTTGACAAAGATTCTATAACGAAATGATTGTTGGGTTTTGTGCTAGTCGTTAGCCTAATATTCGGTGTCTCTTGTCTCTTGTGCGCTGTGATCCCTACTTAATTATATTTTGAATGTATAATTACTTGATGACATAACTAAATGAAGAAAATGTTAAATTGAAACATATATATTAGTCACAAGTAATTATCGTGACCAGAAATTCTAGTTTGCAAACTAATTTCAATAGTTCTTAATCGAAAATAGTGTTCCGCGCGCAATGGAACTAGCTTTTCTAGCCAAAATAGTACATAACAGAATTCTCAAAAATGTGGCAACATATGCTCAAATCTCCATCACCAACAAGTAGTTCTTCAAATGGACTCTAATACCATGTTCGTGTAAACAAGCTATTACATACAAGACAAACACCTTTAGTAACCACTTACACAACCATATCAAAGATCACCATGCCATTATTTTTATGTGTTTAAAATCGTCTAAGAGGGAAACAGTGATCGGCCCTAACCATTGTGGCCACTCGAAGCAATTTTATCAATGCAAAAGAAAGAAAGAAAAATCACATAACATGGTTCTCACAGTCGATTATTAGCCATGACCTTACATGCTCTTTAAAAAGTGATCATGGACCAATTGAGTGTTAGGCCATGAACCAATAGTCATTAATATCAAGGAGAATATGATACATTAGACCAAGTTGAACGTAACTAACCCCTAAGTATATAAATATCCTAATAAAACGGCTTCCTTAAATTAAGTTGGTTCAAAGTTAGTAGGCAAATTCAATTCATAATCATATGAAACATCCATATCATCTACATCAATTGAATCAGAACTATCTAAACTATTTTGGTGGGCCATTTTGGGGGACCTATCTAACATGGTCCAGGTTACACCACTAATTGACATGGGGTTGCATCACATTCCAATCCTCTCAATCATATCACTCAAATGGTCTTCCTAATATGCAGAATTGGTACAAACCTCAATGAGGGAAATACAATGCTTCAAGAAGATATTACATAGATTTATCCAAGATAGAAATCCCCCCTTCAAGACGTGGGATCTCATTATCAAATGCATAATATGTCTTTGTATGGTTGAATCTATCCAAACAATCAATTTTTTGTTCAACAATGTTGTCAGTCTTGGAAAATCCAAGAAAAAATACATCTCTAGATAGAATAAACTTTTGGTTTACCTCATCATAAAGACAATATGCCTTGGTGGTATCTAAATAGCCCAAGAATATGAAATTCCAACTCCTTGCGCTAAGATTGTTTCTTTGTTCCTTGGGAATCAAGGCATAGCAAATGGAACCATATACCTTGAGATTTCCTTATCAAAGGAATGTGGCCATACCATAAGGAGTCTTATTTTTACATACAATGCACATAAAACCACATCAACTTCATATTTTTTTTTTTAAATTATTGACCAAACTATAATAATAATAGTCATGTTCATTCTTTTAGTGACAATTTTGTTTATGGAACTGTAATTTGATGTTGAATCCCATGTAGAAAAAATGGTTTTCAAATTCAATAGAGGTGTATTCTCTTCCATTATTAGTACGAATTGAGCCAATATATTATTGTGCTTCATTTTCAATCCATACATGAAAAATTCTGAAGTTTCAAAGCTTAAGATTTACCATTCAACAAGTACACCTAACACATTTTGGTGTAATCATCAATAAAAGTTACCATATAGTTATTTCCATGAGAAAAAGGAACAAGCATAATACCCCACAAATTAGAATGTATCAATGCAAGTTTTCTACATGCTATGAAAGTATTGAGAAAATATTGTTTGTTATACTTTCCAAGGATACAAGCATCACATTGCTTCAATTTCCTCGAAATAGTAAGCAAACCAAAAACACAATTCTTTTTTAGTCAACAAAGGTTGTAATAAGTAATATTTTCAAATCTATCATGGCATAAAAGACTAGATGGCAATGTAACTTCATCATGATGCGAGATATATGCATAATTATGTGCATGAGCAAATGTCTCTTTTAACTTCAAGGAACTTTCATCCTCTACTCCAATCATGAAAACCATGTTGTCAAATGTTATTCTTATTTCCACTTTACCATCAAAAAAGTGAATAAAGTGGCCTTGTTGATGAATGTGAACAAGGGACGACATATTTCTTCGCAGCTTTGGAAGGTAGAGCACATTATAAAAGAAAATTTGAAAATCCAAGTAGTTTAAGCCTGATGGTGTCAAGCCCTGAGGGCTTTAGACTTGATTTATTTGCAAAATATATTATTCCATCTACATTAGCACTAAAGTATTTAAATAAGTCTCTCTAGAAGGTCATGTGGCATGTTGCACCTATATCAAGCAACCATGCATCTCTCCAAGAAGAAAATGAAGTATGAAACAGATCTTCAGCTACCCCAATATTGCAATGGGAAACAATATAATTAGCAAATTCAGTTGTTTTACCTTTAATTGGATCTCGTGTTACCTGTATCTTCTTTTTGGTTTTGATTGTCTTTGATTCTCTCCCAAGGGATTCCACATGTTGATTCATCATGGCCATCTCCGCCACAACAAATGAAATGAAGATCAAGTTATTTTCTTGATTTTATTTACCCCTTCCCCCCTCCCCCCATCTCTAAAATTGTTTCTTCCACATTCTCTCATGTTGCTACTACTTGAGCAAGGCACAATGCTTCTTCAAGGGACTAAGTTGTTGTCTTCCTCTTCCAAAAATATTTATCTTGTTATATAATCGTCTCCACCAGAGTCAAAGGTAATAGTCTTAAGTTGCTCACTAGCTTGCAAGGATTCAAGATAATGAAAGTATGTAGGGCACACGGCATTGACGAAGGCTACGAGAGGAATGTCCATCTTAACTCTAGTGGAATATGCATAATGCATCATGTTTCTAATTTCATAGGCTATGGCCAAGGGATTATCATCTTTTAACACAAGGTTGAAGAGTTCGACCATTTGTTGAACAATATATAATTCAAAGTGTGAATCATACAAATCTTTCAACTTCTCTAATTCACCATAAGACTTTGTAATGGAAACTAAATGATGGCTCACCTCTTCATCTCTTTACTTACAAAAGCAACAAATCAAGACATAGGATTTTTTCCCTTGTTCTCTCAAATGGTTATCTCTTTATCTAATGTGAACTTGGTGGGTGTGTTGTCCTCTCTTTCACAAATGGCTTTCCACAAGTCATTAAAAATTAGGGTGTACCTCCTTTATATTTCTCCTTGCCAATCAACACTACATAAACATTGAAAGTGACAGAATGCATTATCACTAGTAGTTTGTCCTTGCAATACCTCTTTCCTCCTCGTGATTTGTGGTTATCTTCTCAAAATCCCACTAAAGTAAACAATTCAGATAACAATCCAAGTTTGTGTTAAACAAGTGTTATCCATAATAACCAAAAAAGGAATTTGAAGGAATTTTTTTTACGAGAAAAATCACATGCATTAAACCTCCATTCCATATCAGTAGTATTTTTTTTATAAGCTGGGTAGGACATTTCATTCATTCAACAAAAAAAGCAGGTTACAGTCAGATAGAGCTTCTGAGACCTCAACCTACCCATTGGGAAACCAGGTTTGTTGGTCATCGTAAGGCATTATAAGCCAACCAAAAACGAAATGTCTTGAGTCTATCAAATTCCTCTAGATAAGTCGTACTACCTAAATCCCATAATAAGTTTATTTTGTTAATGCTAAACCTTCCTATCTCTATGATCATCATCAAAATTAAACAAAAATTGAATTGTTGACAAACATAGCCAGAAAGAAACTAGTCCTCGGAGGACTCAATTGGCATCGAGTCCTTAGCACTAGACCCGAGAATTTCAGGGTGTTGAGGCCTCCAAAGAAGCTACTCAATTCTGCCCAGGTGGGCATTCTGTTGCTAAACCTGAAACTGCAATAGCTAAAAGTATTTTTGGATTTCCTGGAGGGAAGGATCAATCTGCATAAAATCAGAAGTATGCATTATGGCTTTTGCCACCAGATTTTTCATCATCCAGTATAGATGGATGGTTTTCTTGTATTGGGATACTCTACCTCTAGTATTTCCAGGATTGGGAACTAGAAGTTAATTGTCCAAATGTGTTTCTTCTTCTTCTACTTGGCGCGTGAGGGCCTCTTCCCACCCCGCAATTATCTTTCTGACTTGTTTCAGTATCTCCTTCACATAGGCCTGGGCGACATCCCTTATTGTTTAGCTTGAGTTTTCCGACCGGATCCTCTCGGTGTTTGGGAGGAAGGCTCGCCCTTCTCCTTCCGAGCACCTCTCTTCCATGTTTTTTGGCAGCCATCGACCCCCACTTCTTCCTTGATTGCCATTGCACGCGCCATTGGCACTTGGGGAACTGTGAGGGTTTGGTGTTCCCAAATAAAACAAACTGCCTTCCACCCGATATCGAACCAGACTCCTCGCCTGAGACATGTCTCTGTGACAAGGATTAAGACCAGACACAAACGCAAAGCAACATCAATTATCCTTGTATTATGAAACAGGTACTTCCTTTCCACACCACTGTGTTGATTTCAAGCCATAATCAAAGGGGAGGTTCAAAGCCTGGTTTTACCAAGCACCTCAAACACATTTTCATATGAATTTTCCATAATCTCACTGCTCACCATAGAGGGTCGGCAACGACGGGTCATAAACACTGTATTATCCACAGAATTAACATGTAGGTCAGAGCTTTTCCACCAACCCTCTATATGGGTGTCAAACCCTGCGAAGTCAAGGTGGCTACAGGAAACCCCCCCCCCCCCCAACCCAGGCCTAAGACCCCCATTTTCTTAAGCATGATGCTGAAGAGAATTGAAACTAGCACTATCAAAACAATTAAAACGAAGACAAACCTCCCAGAACGCCATGAGAATAGGATAGTCGGTATTACCGACGAACTTCTCTAGTTAAAAGCTGGAACAACTAAACTATCTACATTCTCCATGTTCTTGTGACAGAAAAAGGAGAGTAACACATACCCCAGAATTTCCGAGCTTCTTCTACCTTTGGCTTGCTTCTGCCCAACACTCCCATCTGCAACCTCCCATCTACAAACTGCCAGCAACCCACCACCCGCGGAATAATGTACTGACTGGATCGAAACTGGTTTATTACCCCCCGTCGACTCAACTCCAAACCACACACATACCAAATGCCTTGAAGGTGGCACACTCCAACACTCATTTCTCCTGCTCGCACATGGCTAGCGCTGTCATGCCTCTTGTTCCACTTGTCACTGTCCTGACCAGCCGAGAGGCCCTCCCTTAATTGCTTCCATCATGATCCTCATGGGGATCCTCAACCATATCACAACCCGATCGGGGTTCCTCCCTGCCTCCATCCACGTGGCTTGTAGAATCCTGCTAGTCATTTTCAAGAATTCTGATCAGCGGTTCCAATTCTTCTGGGTGGCCAATGTTCCAGTGTAAATCCAGAGTGAGTCCCATATGAGCACAACCCCAGTTTGCTAGGAAGTCTATCACTTTGTTTTCATTACAGGACATGCGATGGGATAATGTACTCGAAATTTTGGAGGAGGGTGCCAACTTCCTGGACTAGGGGGGTTGTTCTCTAGCTTTTTCTTAGTTTTTCCCAAGTTACTCCCTAGTTAATGCCTTTGACAGTGCAAATAACTAGTGACGAGTCTCCTTCCACCATTAATTTTCTATAACCTAGTCTGTGTGCAATAATAAGGCCATGTTTGACAGCATTATACTATGCCTCGTTGTTACTTGCATACCCACAGTTTGCGGAATAGACACGCAAAATCTGACCCATATAATTTCTAAATAGTCCTGCATATCAGTAGTATTTTATCTAGGTCATAACAACAAATAAATAAGAAATTAAAAGTACAAAAAACCACCATATTGACACTTAAAAGATCAAGGTTAAGATGAATTTTATGTAGAATTATTTTATTTGTATATTAATATTACTATTAATGTTGACTTCTTATAATGTTAAATACTAGAATTTAGGCCTCTGTGATCCATATCTTGATTGCCAAGAATTTTTTTCAGAGAAGATCACATCATAATTCATTTGTCAACGCATTTCGAACCATCTAGTGTGGTTCATCATCGAGACAAGATGGAGACTCGTCATGGCATCAAATTAAATAAAGATAGTGATGCCATGATTTGATTCTCCATCTTGTCCCAATGATGAGCCACACTAGATGGTTCGAAACAATTCTGAGGTGATCTTCTCCGAAAAATTTCTTAGCAATGTTTAATATTGTTAAAGTTGACTTTTTATAAAGTTAAATATTATTAATGTTGACCATTTATAATGTTAAATATTATTATTATTATTTTGGACTAGGTGAAAAAATTCTATTTTATGGATTTCAATTTATTTGTATTTAATTTAATAATGTTATAGATTTGACACATTTACCTAAGTTGTAGAAGAAAGATGACGTAAAGGGAAAGGGGAACCGATTTTCAAGAAATTTAGTTCAAGTTCATTTTTTGTAGGAATTCCAAAGGGAATCAAGGCACTGCTGCAGCGAGACGACTACTAGGAGACAACGGAGTGATAGTATACATCTTCTAATCTATAGACTTGGGGAAAAGTTCCAACAATGTCGCTGAAGCAGAAGCAATGACGTAAAAGTAAGAACAAGTTCACATGAATAAAATTCAACCATTGTTTATGTTTACCAGAACAAGGCAGTTGATTGGTTGGTTTGTAAAGAGGTGGGCATAATGATCCCTATTTAATCTGATGTCGTGATCTGATTCTCCATCTTGCCCTGATAATGAACCACACTAAATGGTTAGAAACACATCAACAAATGAATTCTGATTTCAAAAAAAATCTTAGCAATGTTAAATATTATTAATTTTCACTATTTATAATATTAAATATTATTATTATTATTATTATGAATTTTTATTATTATTATGATGGATTTGATGAAAAAATCAATTTTATGGATCTCAATTTATTTGTATCTAATTTAATAATGTTATAGATTTGACACGTTTACCGAACTGTAGAAGAAGATGTCGTAAAGGGAAACCGATTTTCAAGAAATTTAGTTCAAGTTCATCTTGAATAGGAATTCGAGAGGGAATCAAGAAATTTAGTTCAAGTTCATCTTCAATAGGAATTCCAAAGATAATCAAGAAATTTAGTTGAAGTTCATCTTCAATAGGAATTCCAAAGGGAAGCAAGGCATTGCTGCAGCGGGAGGACTGCTAGGAGACAATGGAGTGATAGTATACGTCTTCTAATATATAGACTTGGCGAAAGCCTTCAATAATGTCGCTGAAGCAAAAGCAATGATGTAAAAGTAAGAACAAGTTCACATGAATAAAATTCAACCATTGCTTGCGTTTACCAGAACAGTGGTAAACAGGGCAGTTGATTGGTTGCTTCGTAAAGAGGTGGGCATACAGAAAAATGAAGCGAAGTCCTTACTCCATGGTATTGACACTGACCTATAGTAGGATTTGGGGCTATTATAACAAGGACGAAACAAAACATTCCAACGATTATGCATCACCTGAAAATTCTAAAGGAAATTTAAAAATTAAGTTGTACCTCTCCATGTTTCTGTTCATGGCCAGAACTTTCGAGCTATTATAACAAGGACGAAACAAAACATTCCAACGCTTATGCATCACCTGAAAATTCTAAAGGAAATTTAAAAATTAAGTTGTACCTCTCCATGTTTCTGTTCATGGCCAGAATGGCAGGGACTGGTGTGATGCTCCACTTAATGCTAGAAGCATGCAAGGTGATTTTTCCTTTGTAAGGAGGTAATATGACCAACAATTCTCATTATTCCATTCACACTCAGTCCCACAGCAGTGTCTTCATATTTCTCATCTCAACCATCCACTACTTTTCTCATTGTCTTAAGTAGAAAATTTAGTTTGATACAGTACTATAAGGAGTTTCAATCCAAGGTGATAAGGAAATCTTAAAGAGAAAGGGAGAGAGAGAAAAACGGAGTTTCAATCCAAGGTGATAAGGAAATCTTACAGAGAAAGGGAGAGAGAGAAAAAAACAGAGGGAACTCCAGTCCACACAGAAGCAACTGCTTAAGAAGTTTCAGTCCAAGGTGATAAGGAAATCTTACAGAGAAAGGGCAGGAGAGAAAAAAACAGAGGGAGCTCCAGTCCACACAGAAGCAACCACTTAAGAGACACAATCTAACATATCAGGAATTTCTGTCTCCCCTAAAGAAGAGAACCAGACAGCAAAAGTCATTAGAGCTAATTTCAACAGACAGAATAGACAGAGAACTCAGAACTCTGTCACAAGGGATTAGGTTGATCACTGAAAGAGAAGCCACGAGAGAGTAGAGAATTAGACCAAGAAATTCACGAATGGGTCTCAACTTGAACCGGAAGGAATGTGTGCATATGGTTGCAAATGAGTTATTATCTTAATTGCTGGAGTTCGGAGGTAAATCTTTGTTATTTCACCTTGCATAGTGATATCCGAAAATCGAAATGGGAAGTTCTGGGTGAAATAAAGGAGTTGAAGGGGTATTTGATGTGCCAAGGAAGACATCCTATATGTGACAGAGAACGAGATACTAGCAAGCAAATCTCTGTGTAAGACGGTATCTGCAACTTTTAATGGAAGTTGTTGATGTCCATATTCCAAAGAACCGAACAACTAAAGCCATTGTTGGAAATATTGTCATTGATGGCAAATGAGCACAAAGAAGCAGCACCATGACAAGGGAGCAGATCAGATTCAGATGAAAAAGAAGAGGCCACTCATACAGAAGATCGGGCTATAGGAAGAATTCCTATGTAAATATTGGTTTTAATAGTCAAGCTACAATTTTAAGAGATTGTGTGGTTTGAGGGTGAATATTCATTTATTGAATTCTGTGTGATTGAGTATGTTGAGAAATTAGCGTCGATCAATGAATGGATCGATACCATCAAAGAAATTACTTGGACTTCTAAATTGAGGGATGAAAATTGCCTGGATGTATTTCGCAATTGAAATCGACATCGTATGAAGCATTTCAAGGAGGAATTACACATTCTGTTGTGTATACACAGTGCAGTGAGATCTGAGGGTTGAGTCACATTGAGGTTTTATCGTATTTATAATCGATGGATTGTTTAAGTGTTTCACCAAGTATACGAAGGCGTCGTATTGAAGAGTTGGAAGCGGAACTATGGACAACAACACAGCAGAACAGTGAAGGCAGAATCATAAATGATGGCGCAGAGGTGTTTTTTGCAAACCAACAAATGGTTTTCGCGTGGGTAAGACCTGGTAAGTGGTAATTCCTTGAATGAACACGATACGCCTCCGCAAGCGACACGTGGATGTCCAAAACCACTTATTTCGCGTACCTTGGAGCCGTTACCTGTCGAAGTATATTTGGACACGATATTCGTTGGATTAGAAGCATTGCATTTTGGGTGTGCGTCCACCGTTAGATGAAGGAAGTGGATAGATCGACTAAACAAAGTGGAAGGATGAGTTGGAAATGTTGTGGGACCCGGACATAATGTTATTTTGGCAGTTGATATTATAACCAAGGTAAGAACTTTATTAAGTGGAGGTTATATAATATAATTGACGGAATAAATGGATTGGTAAATGTGGGCTGAAACTTTTATATTGTTATTATTGGTACTTTGGTATATTTATCCAAAGTCGATTTGGTATAGTCGGAAGATAAATGAATGGGTTTTTATTATGGTTTGTCCAAAAATATTGATATAAAAGCTTCCGCATATGAAGTTTTACCATTGGGTTTATCATGGTTTATAACCATAATTTTTTTTGAAAGTGAGATTGACCGTCAGGGATTCTCAAGGCCCGGTTATATATTGTAATGTTGATATCTTGTGTTTAAACCAAAGTATAAAAGGGCAAGTTATGGTGTATTTATGACTTATTTTAAGTCAGGGAATAAGTCATAGAATTTGCGATGCGATGGATAGATGCGATGCGATGGATGCTATCACATATCGCAATCGGCGATGCTCATGTGACAAGAATTCGTAAGTCATATAATTTGCGATGTGATGGATAGATGCAATGCGATGGATGCGATGCGATGTTATCGCATATCACAATCATCGATGCTCATGTGACAAAAATTCGTAAGTCATATAATTTTTGATGCGATGGGATTATCGCAATCGGCGATGCTTATGTGATAAGAATTCGTAAGTTAAGTTGCAATGCGAAGTAGCGATACAGTCATGTGGGACCCGAGTGTATTTATATGATGGCACTGTGGTACATTTAACCAAAGTATGGAAGGGTAATAAACTTTGACATTTGCAATATGATGAAGACCGTCGGATTGCGAACAAGATCGACGGCAGTTGTTTAATCGGGGATGCGACATCGGTATACGTGCAAGACTGGTGGAAAGATAAACTTCTACAAATGTTTTATATATTAAAGGTTATATGATTATAGAGCAGAATGATAAAAGGTGTGGGACCAGCGAAGGCTAAACCTCGTGTACATCGTATGAGCGCGGTTAACGTTGATCTGAGATCAACGGTACCGCGGGGGCAAAAACAGTTCGATGATTAACTCAAGGGGGTGCCTCCACAGTTGACCCACCCATCGGGCGTTGACCAAAGATCGATGGTTGTCATTCACTGCAGTAGCACAGGCCCGATGATCTTTCCTTACCAAGGACTGCCTCCACAGTGCCGTGAACTGGGACCCATTCCTATGCAGAACAGTTAGAAATACAATAGCGGGTAGAGAAGATAAAGGGAGAGCAGGCAAAGAAGACAAAATAAACAGAAAATCAAAAGGCTGAAAGGGTTGAATTTAAATGTTTGATTGTAACTGTAAACGTATTACTGAATTTATGTTGTTTGTGATTGAAAGGCAAGTCTCCTAAGGCAAATCAAAAATCTCCCCTGTAATACTGAATTGAGTACATAGTATTGTAACATTCTGAAGTGTTGAGCGAGAAAATGAGAAAATGGAATGCAAAGAGTCATACCTGTTCAGTTCGAATTCCCTGTGGAATGCAAACAGTTATGAGGTGATCCCTATAAATAATGTTACCAGCATATGCATAAAGAGGTTGATAGTATGAAGAAAGAAGTGAGAAAGAGTAAGAAGAAGAAGGAGCAGACAGAGAAGCTGTGAAAATCCAAGGATAAAGGCAGATATGATGGGTGGAGGACAGCAGTGAAGAAGGAATATAATAGGCTGATATCCAGGTAAATCAGCATGTGTTTTCATAGTAGTGTGAGGAAGTTGGTGCTTCCATATCAAGTTGTAGCTTGATATATGTCCAGTTGTAGCTGGCTGAGGTAGGAGCCTCCTGTAGGTTGTAGTCTGCAGAAAATAGATGGGAGTTGGAGCTTCCTTGCAAGTTTTAGCTTGCAGAATTGAGGTAGTAGCCTCTTGTAGGTTGGAGCCTATAGAAAATCAGTGGTGAGAGGGAGTTGGAGCTTGCCTTTGCATCACAACAATAATAAGATGTGTTCTTCTCCCTTATGAGTTTCCACTTATATCTGTTGTCTATGTGCATGATGATTATATGTTGATATTCTGTATTTAATCTTCTTAATACCTACTGCTCACTTATTAAGATTGTTGTTCCATTGTATATTAAGTTGATCACGAAATGAAGATGTAAATAAGTGTAAAAGAAAGTTTTACAAGACCATGACTGCTTTAAACTGATTCACCCCCCCTCTCAGTTTAACCAAGGGTTCAACAATTGGTATCAGAGCAGGTTCCTTCTGTATTAGTTTAAAAATTGGAAAGAGATCCTTGGTCCCCAAGATGACTAGTCTAGAAGGATGCTCAACAAATAAAGCCCCTCTATTTACTGGCACAAACTACGCTTTCTGGAAAATAAGAATGAGGACATACATAATGTCTCTAGGAATAAAAGTTTGGGCTGCTATGGATTTGGGATATGCCCCAAAGGACTCTGACACAGAGAAAGAAAGCAAACAAGATTTTATAGCTAATGCCAAAGCCATGAATGCTCTCTTAAGTGGTCTGTGTGAGGCAGAATTTATCAAAGTAATGCACAACAAGACTGCCAAAGAAATATGGGATATGTTAGAAAGTATCCATGAGGGAGATAAAAAGGTGAACGCTGCCAAGCTGCAAGTCTATAGAGCCCAGTTTGAAAATATAAAAATGAATGAAGAAGAAGATGTTGCCAGCTTCTTCTTAAGGGTTGCAGAAATTGTAAATAACATGAAAGCTCTAGGAGAAACCATTAGAGAATGTGTAATTGTACAAAAGATATTAAGATCTTTACCATCCAAGTTTAACTCCAAGGTTTCTGCCATAGAAGAAACCACTGATTGGAAAACATTGACCATGAACCAATTACTTGGAAACTTAATTGCCTATGAGATGAGACTTCCACAGAGGAAGTCAAATGTGAGGGAGGCAGCGTTTAAGACAGAGGAGCAAAGAAGAAAAAGAAGATGCATGCCCCTGCTCTGATGAAGAAGAGGCCAAATTTGTCATAAGATTGGATAGAGGCTCAGTCAAGTATAAAGGTAAACTTCCATTTAAATGCTTTAATTGTGGAAGAGTTGGGCACTATGCATCTAAGTGTCCTCTTAAGAAAACAAAGAATAAAACTCAAGAGACAGAGAAAACTAAAACAAATAACTGGCAGAAAGGGAAGAGATTCAATAGAAGATCATTTTATGCTCAGTAAGATAGCAGTGCATCTGAAAACTAATATGAATCCTCAAATGAGGAAGGAACCTCTGAATTTGTGTTGATGGCCAAGGAAGAGTCTGAAGGATTCCTTCTAGAAGATGAGGAAGAAGGTGAGGTAGATCTTGAGGGGGAGCTAAGAAGTGCCCTAGAGGAAATAGACAGACTTAAACTCAAGTGCAGAAAACAGAAAGACATTCTCCTCAAATGTGTAAAAGAGGTACCAAATTCAGAAGACCTCATTCAATTGAAAGTAGAACTTGAAAAAGCTAAGAAGTTGGAAGGCATTCTGCGAAAGCAAATTAAAGATAAACATCAGGAGCAAGAGAAATTGGAAGAAGAAGTGGTATGGTTGAGAAAGAAACTAGAAAACACCCAAAGGGAATTGTCAATGAACACTCCTCGAATGAAAAGCACTAAACAATTGGACATGATTCTAAACACTCAAAGGTCTCCTCTCATAAAGGTTGGGATAGGATATGAAGGAGAAACTAGTAAGTCCAAGGTAGAAGATAACAAGAATATCATTTTTGTAAAAGTTGTAAAGGATAATGAAACAGCTCAAAAAGGAACCACGGAAGCAGAATCCAGCAAGAAATTGATGTGTGATGAAACAAAAAAAAACAAGCAGCAACATCAAGAGACAAAGAATGAGAGGAAGAAGCAAGCAGTTGAAAAAAGCTCAATTGTTCCTGAATATCAATTGAACAAGTTCGGAAGATCTCAAAGGAAATTCTTTCCTCCTATGAGAAATGTCACTTGTTTTTCCTGTCACAAACTGGGACATATTGTTGCATACTTTTAGACAAAGATAATCGATTTCAACCAGCAAAAGATGCAGAAATTGAAAAGACTACCTCAAGCAAACAAATGGAGAGGACAACCCTACACCAGGTACACTAATCGTTTCCATGGGTATTGTTTTTATTGTAAGGGGTTCGGCCATAAAGCCATGGAGTGCAGAACATATGGACAAAGACTGATGTTCAAAACCCCAAGGAGATTTATGAACAATGGAGAGTTCACTCGTACACATAATCCATTTAAAAATATAATCAAACGCTTCGTATGCCATAAAATCGGACACATGTCTTCCAAATGTCCTCTCAAAGAATGTGGTCCATCTTCTCAGAAAAGGTGCCAAACAAATAGCTGCCTGCAGTGGAAAAAGAAGTTGAATAAGTGTGACCTGGCTCTAATAGCCCAAGATCAGAAAAGCCAATGGTATTTGGACAGTGGATTCTCAAAGCATATGACTGGAGATAGAAGCAAGTTTGTAACCTTTGATGAAAAGAAATCTGGAAATGTAACATTCGGCAATGATAAAGCAGGGAAAATCAAGGGAAATGGCTCAGTCAGTCTGAATAATGGAAGAGGAAAGGCTCAAGATGTACTATTTGTGGATGGGTTGAAAGCCAATCTGCTAAGCATCAGTCAAATGTGTGATAAAGGCTATGAGGGCCTTTTTAGAGCCCAAGATTGTGAGGTAAGATCAAGCACCACAGGAAAGACCTTGATCAAAGGTGTTAGAACAGAAAGGAATGTCTATATAGTGGAAGAAGAGAATGAAACATGCCACATAAGCAAACTTGATGAATCATGGTTATGGCATAGAAGACTGAGACACCTAAACTTTGACCACATCATCAGTTTGAGTAAGAAGAATGCAGTCAGAGATATGCCAGCAATAAAGAAGCCTTTAAATACCATATGTAAATCCTGCCAACTGGGCAAGCAGACTCGCATATCTTTCAAGACCAAAGAGATACTATCCACAAGTCGGCCTCTTCAGCTTGTACACATGGACCTATGTGGACCTTCAAGAACTAAAGCACCAAGCAGAGAATATTATTTCATGCTGATAATAGATGGTTTTTCCAGAATGACGTGGGTATCATTTCTCAAATATAAATCTGAAGCACTTGAGAAATTCAAGATATTCAAGGCATTGGCAGAAAATCAAACAGGATGCAAGCTAAAGCGCATCAAATCAGACAGAGAATGTGAATTCACAGACTATGATTTTGCAGACCTATGCAATGAGCATGGGATAAAACAACAGTTTACAATTGCAGGTACACCTCAATAGAATGGAGTGGTAGAGAGGCAAAACAGGTCAGTACAACAGATTGCCAGAGCTATGATGCAAGAAAGTAACATTCCCCAAACCTACTGGGCAGAAGCAATACACACAGCAGTTCACATTCTCAACAAAGCTCATCTAAGACCAAATTGTGATAAGACTCCTTATGAATTATGGCATGGTAAACCAGCATCAATCAAGCACTTTAGAGTATTTGCAAGCAAGTGTTTCATAAAAAATAATGATAAAAAACTGGGGAAGTTTGATGCAAGATTTGATGAAGGAATACTTTTAGGATATGCATCCAAGAGTAAGGGTCACAGGTGCTACAACAAAATGCTGCACAAAATTGTGGAAAGCATTGATGTAAGATTTGATGAAAATCTACCAAACAGAACAAGAAACACAAGCTGCGCCAATCCTCCAGATGATCATGATGCTGAAAACCAAGACAATGATGAACATAACAAGACAACAGAGGATATTGAATTAAACTCAAAAGGTCCCTCAAGACACACTCAAAAGAACCATCCAAAAGATCAAATCATCGGGGACAAGAGTGTGGGAGTCCAGACAAGAAGACAGCTTGTTGAACAGACAGAAGAAGTATACCTAACCATGCTATCTCAAATAGAGCCTAAGAAGTTCGAAGAAGCCAACAAAGAAAAAAACTGGGTAAATGCTATGAATGAAGAACTAGACCAAATTGAGAAGAACAATACCTGGGAATTAATTTCAAGACCCACTAGGAAAAATGTCATTGGCACAAAATGGATATTCAAGAATAAGATGAATGAACAAGGGCAGGTAATTAGAAATAAAGCTAGACTTGTATGCAAAGGATATTCACAAATTGAAGGTCTTGGTTATGATGAAACCTTTGCCCTTGTAGCCAGAATGGAAGCAATCAGAATGTTTTTGGCCTTTGCATGCTATCATGATTTCAAGGTATATCAAATGGATGTGAAGTCTGCCTTCCTGAATGGAGATCTAGAGGAAGAAGTCTACATGGAACAACTTGAAGGATTCTCATTAACAGATAAACATGACTATGTGTGCAGATTAAAGAAAGCCTTATATGGTCTGAAACAAGCTCCTCGTGCATGGTATTCAAGGCTGGACAAATACTTGCATAAACAAGGGTTCAAGAAAGGAGTAGACAACAATTTGTACATAAAGGCTAATGAAAATGAACTCTTAATTGTAGTAGTGTATGTAGATAACATCATGTTTGGAAGCAACAAAAATGAGTTAGCAAAAGGATTTGCTGAAGAAATGAAATCAGAGTTTGAGATGTCAATGATTGGAGAGCTCACCTTCTATTTAGGACTTCAAATTCAACAAAAGAACACAGGAATATTCATTTCGCAAGAAAAGTACTTAAGAGAAATGTTGAAAAGGTTTCAAATGGAAGACTGCAAACCTGTGTCAACTCCCATGATCACTGGATGCAAACTATGTGCTAATGATGGATCAACAGATGTAGATCAAAAACTTTACAGATCCATGATAGGAAGTCTGCTATACCTAACTGCTTCTAGATCAGACATTATGTTGGCAGTAGGACTTGTGGCAAGAAATCAAGCAGCACCAAAACAAAATCATTTACATGCAAGCAAGAGAATATTTAGATATCTTCAAAGAACTTCACATTATGGCCTATGGTATCCAAAAAGAAAAAGCTTCACATTGACAGCATACACAGATGCAGATTGGGCCAGCTATGTGGACGATAGGAAAATCACAAGTGGAGGTGCATTTTATTTGGGAAAAAGTTTGGTGGCATGGCTAAGCAAGAAGCAAACTTCTATCTCTCTATCTACAGCGGAAGTAGAATACATAGTAGCAGCAGCATGTTGCACACAAGTAATGTGGATGAAACAAACTCTCCAAGACATAAAGGTAAGCATTAATGAACCCATTTCTATCAAATGTGACAATACAAGTGCAATAAGTATATCAAAAAATCCTGTACTTCATTCAAAAACAAAGCACATCCCAATAAAGTACCAATTCCTCAGAGAACAAGTAGCACAGAAATTAGTAAAGTTGGAATATGTACCAACCAAGGAACAAACAGCAGACATATTCACAAAACTTCTTGCTAGAGAACCATTTGAATATCTAAGAGACAAACTAGGGGTAGTGTCTGCAGATGTTACTCTCTAACATGATCAGAAATCAAAAAAAAAAAAAATTTGCATACAAGAAACAAGATCAGAACAGAAGTCAAGTGTCAGTCAACATCAGATAAGAAAGCATCATTCCAGGGGGAGAGCAGTCAATAAAAATTGTCACAATATAGCTAGAGCAGTGCATGGAACAGGTCCTCAAAATCAGAGTATTATGAAAAAACAGAACCCACGCTAGGAAAAGTTCAACCCCTTGCCATTGATGTCAAAGGGGGAGGAAAAGCAAGCAAAAGAAGAAAGGGTCTTTTGAAAAGCAAGCAGAGGAAATCCTGGAGGAAGAATTGGAGTATTGCCATCAATGCCAAAGGGGGAGACTGTTGGAAATATTTTCATTGATGGCAAAGGAGCACAAAGAAGCAGCACCATGACAAGGGAGCAGATCAGATTCAGATGAAAAAGAAAAGGCCACTAATACAGAAGATCAGGCCAGAGGAAGAATTCCTATGTAAATATTGGTTTTAATAGTCAAACTACAATTTTAAGAGATTGTGTGGTTTGAAGGTGAATATTCATTTATTGAATTCTGTGTGATTAAGTATGTTGATAAATTAGCATCGATCACTGAATGGATTGATGCCATCAAAGAAATTACTTGGACTTCTAAATTGAGGGATGAAGATTTCCTGGATGTATTTCGCAATTGAAATCGACATCGTATGAAGCATTTCAAGGAGGAATTACACATTTTGTTGTGTATACACAGTGCAGTGAGATCCGGGGGTTGAGTCACATTGAGGTTTTATCGTATTTATAATCGATGGATTGTTTAAGTGTTTCACCAAGTATACGAAGGTGTTGTATTGAAGAGTTGGAAGCGGAACTGTGGACAACAGCACAGCAGAACAGTGAAGGCAGAATCATAAATGATGGCGCAGAGGTTGTTTTTGCAAACCAACAAATGGTTTTCACGTGGGTAAGACCTGGTAAGTGGTAATTCCCTGAATGAACGCGATACGCCTCCGCAAGCGACACGTGGATGTCCAAAACTACTTATTTCACGTGCCTTGGAGTCGTTAACTGTCGAAGTTTATTTGGACGTGATATTCGTTGGATTAGAAGCATTACATTTTGGGTGTGCGTCCACCATTAGATGAAGGAAGCGGATAGATCGATTAAACAAAGTGGAAGGATGAGTTGGAAATGTTGTAGGACCCGAACATAATGTTATGTCGGCAGTTGATGTTATAACCAAGGTAGGAACTTTATTAAGTGGGGGTTATATAATATAATTGACGGAATAAGTGGATTGGTAAATGTGGGCCGAAACTTTTATATTTTTATTATTGGTACTTTGGTATATTTATCCAAAGTCGATTTGGTATAGTCGGAAGATAAATGAATGGGTTTTTATTATGGTTTGTCCAAAAATATTGATATAAAAGCTTCTGCATATGAAGTTTTACCATTGGGTTTATCATGGTTTATAACCATTTTTTTTTTTTTGAAAAGTGAGATTGACCATCAGGAATTCTGTGGACCCAATTATATATTGTAATGTTGATATCTTGTGTTTAAACCAAAGTATGGAAGGGCAAGTTACGGTGTATTTATGACTTATGTTAATTCGGGTAATAAGTCATGGAATTTGCGATGCGATGGATGGATGTGATGCGATGCTATCGCATATCGCAATCAGCGATGCTCATGTGACAAGAATTCGTAAGTCATAGAATTTGCGATGCGATGCTATCGCATATCGCAATCGGCGATGCTCATGTGACAAGAATTCTTAAGTCATAGAATTTGCGATATGATGTGATGGATGCGATGCGATTATCGCAATCAGCGATGCTTATGTGATAAGAATTCATAAGTTGAGTTGCGATGTGAAGTAGCGATACAGTCATGTGGGACCCGAGTGTATTTATATGATAGCATTGTGGTACAATTAACCAAAGTATGGAAGGGTAATAAACTTTGACATTTGCAATATGATGAAGACCGTCGAATTGAAACAGGATCGACAGTTGTCGTTTAATCAGGAATGCAGCATCGGTATACGTGCAAGACTGGCATAAAGATAAACCTTTACAAATGTTTTATATATTAAAATTTATATTATTATAGAGCTTAATGATAAAAGGTGTGGGAGCAGCGAAGGCAACAGCGAAGGCTAAACCTCATGCACATCGTATGAGCGCGGTTAACGTTGATCTGGGATCAACGGTACCGCAGGGGCACAAACAGTCTGATGATTAACCCAAGGGGGTGCCTCCACAATTGACCCGCCCATCGGGCGTTGACCAAAGATTGATGGTTGTCATTCACTGCGGTAGCACAGGCTCGATGATCTTTCCGTACCGAGGAGTGCCTCCGCAGTGCCGTGAATTGGGACCCATTCCTGTGCAGAACAGTTAGAAATACAACAGCGGGTAGAGAAGATAAAGGGACAACAGGCAGAGAAGACAAAATAAACGGAAAAGCAAGAGGCTGAAAGGGTTGAATTGAAATGTTTGATTGTAACTGTAAATGTAGTATTGAATTTATATTGTTTGTGATGTAAAGGCAAGTCTCCGAAGGCAAATCAAAAATCTCTCTTGTAATACTGAATTGAGTACATAGTATTGTAACATTCTTAAGTGCTGAGCGAGAAAATGAGAAGATGGAATGCAAAGAGTCGTACATGTTCAGTTCGAATTCCCTATGGAATGCAAACAGTGATGAGGTGATCCCTATAAATAATGTTACAAGCATATGCATAAAGAGGTTGATAGTATGAAGAAAGAAGTGAGAAAGAGTAAGAAGAAGAAGGAGTAGACAGAGAAGCTGTGAAGATCCAAAGATAAAGGCAGATATGAAAGATGGAGGATAGCAGTGAAGAAGGAATATAACAGAGCCGATATCCAGGTAAATCAGCATGTGCTTCCATATCAAGTTGTAGCTTGATAGATGTCCAGTTGTAGCTTGCTGAGGTAGGAGCCTCCTGTAGGTTGTAGCCTGCAGAAAATAGATGGGAGTTGGAGCTTCCTTGTAAGTTGTAGCTTGCAAAATTGAGGTAGTAGCCCCCTGTAGGTTGGAGCCTACAAAAAATCAGTGGTGAGAGGGAGTCGGAGCTTGTCTTTGCATTACAACAATAATAAAATGTGGTTTTCTCATTTATGGGTTTCCACTTATATCTGTTGTCTATGTGCATGATGATTATATGTTGATATTCTGTATTTAATCTGCTTAATACCTACTGCTCACTTATTAAGATTGTTGTTCCATTGTATATTAAGTTGATCACGAAATGAAGATGTAAATAAGTGTAAAAGAAAGTTTTACAAGACCATGACTGCTTTAAACTGATTCACCCCCCCTCTCAGTTTAACCAAGGTTTCAACAGCCATCTCCCGAAAAGCGTATGACAAGTGATTTTATTACTCGCAGAAGCTCCCTGCAGGCTTGTTTTCAGTTTTTGGCTCAAATTAATGAGCTTGTTTATCAATAGTAATCGCATTTATTTGGCAGATCTTAGAATCATAATTTTCTCTTGGGTCTCTGGACATACAAGAGACAATGGTTTGGCTTTGAAAATTTCTGTGTGCTCTGGAAGGACTGAAAATATTTTGTCCTATGTTTTGAAGAAGATAATATAAACCCCTTATCATTTCAAGCACTAAGAACTTCTAGGGTTTGTCTTGTAAGCTGTCGCTGCATCAATGGCATCAAAACAATTTGTAAAGGAGGTCAAGGCTCACAGAAAATAACTTCATAGCAGTAACTCTTATGGATGCCTTCCAATTTTATTCAATTGTCTACTAATGCAGGCTGGCTAGTATGGCAATAGGACCGCCACTTTCTGTCTACTCGCAGACATTGTCTTTTTAACTGAATTAGGATTCAACAGAGATATCTTTATACTCGCAGAGATTGTCTTTTTCACTAAATTAGGATTCAACAGGATATCTCTGGTATCCATTCATTCCTTTGTATGTATAGGGCTCAACAGATATCTCAACGGGATAAAGTTTGTGAACACAGATCATAGCGACTGACAAAGATATCATACCTTAAAGAGGGGTTTATAACTGAATTAAGGTGAAAGAAGAGGTTTATAACTAGCTCCATTGCTTAAGCACTTGGATCTTTGGCCATCAAAAGTTACTTGAATTTAGAGCCAAGAAAGGTGAAGGTGAAGGTGACAACAGAGAGAGAGGTGATGGGGTGGACATATTGATCGGATCAAGGGAAAGTTGTGCTACATGATTTCTCTTGGGGTGACTGTAATATTCCAAAATAGGAAAAACAGGAATATTGAACATAAAACTGGAAAATGCATCAAATACATGAGAAGATCATTGAGCCATTTTATTATATGTAATAGCAGAAATGAAGTACAAGAATTTGTGGAAGAGACACACAAGCTAGGCAAAACAAGCCTAAAATGACCCAAACATCAAGACATGAAACATTGTTGTTGCATAAACTGCTGGGAGGCTATGACTACGCAATCCTTCTGGAAATAACTGCTACTAGAAACTAGGAATGCGTAGATTTGTTGATATGGTGCTCAGAAAATGCCGAGATCAGAGATCTAGGCTTTCTAGCACAATTCCAAGATAACCTAGAAAGGGTTTCCAGAAATGACAATGATGAAAAATGCAGCCCTAGGGCTGAATTACGCTTTACAGTTGTGTCACTGTTGGGAGGTGGCTGATCTGATGAGAAAATAGCTACTACTCCTCCCCACTGACTTTTTGGATGAAGGGTTGCTCCCCTCACTGGATGATAAGCTCAAAAACTTGGGTTCTTAACCTTCCACTGAAACTGCCCTTCTGGATTGCGGAATTCCTGAAGGAGACTATGCTACTGAAGGTGGCTGAAGATTGGCCCGATGCCTGTGATGGAATGTAGTTCAAAAAACCTCCCCTGAGTGAGCACTCGAAGTCCCCCGAAGATGAGGGTGGGATTTCCACTTGGAAACACCCTTGTGCTAAACAGCACAACAGACTCCGCTAAACAGCTGAAGCATGCAGCTACATGTTATCCAATGGCCTTCTTGAGGCATGAGACATCGAAAATATTGTGGATCTTACTCCCAATGGGAAGCTCCAACTCATATGCTACTTCCCCAACACAACAGATCACCCTGTATGGCCCATAGAAATGGGGCTTAAGCTTCTCAGCCCCCTTCTCCTTCAGCGTAGATTGCTTGTAACGCTGAAGACAGAGATGGACCAAATCATCCACCTCAAACTATCTCTCCACCCGACCACGATCTGCATACAACTTTTGTTGATTTTGGGTTGTAGCAATGTTGTCCTTAAGAGCACGGAGTATACCTAGACTCTCTTAGATCCACTCTTTGGCTCTAGGAGCCTTGCTTGCTCCAAACATCACATCAACAAATGATAACACATCATATCCATATAGAGCCCGAAACGGAGACAACTTGATCGACATATGAAATGTCATATTGTAGCTATATTCTCCCAAGTGGAGCCAGCGCAGCCATGCTCTCTGCTACCCTGAAACATAGTTTCGCAAGTAGCATTCCAGCCACTTGTTACTATCTTTGTTGCCCATCTATCTGGGGGTGATAATTGGTACTCAGTGTCTACTCAGTACCCACCAAACAGAAAAGCTCCTGCCAAAAGCCACCCATGACGCGGCTATCTCTATCACTGACTATGGTCTTAGGAAGACATGAAGTCTGAAAACATCTCTAAAGAAGAGCTCAGCCACTTGTGAAGCAGTGTACCATGAAGAAATGGAAAAGAAATGTGAATACTTTGTTAGTCGATCAACGACCACAAAGATACAATCCTTGCCTTGCACTGCTGGGAAATCGGTAATGAAATCCATAGAAATGCTCTCCCATTTCCCTTCTGAAATAGGGAGTGGTTGTAACAACCCTGCAAGATGGTTGTTCTCTCCTTTATTTTGCTGGAAAACTATGCACCCTCTAATGTGCTGAAGCACATCCTCCTTGAGACCCTTCCATGAGAATCTCTCCCTAATGGCCCGGTATGTCTTTGTGAAACCTCGATGGCCTGAGAGTGGTGAATCATGTGCTGCATACAAAATATTCTCCTTGAGCTTAGAATCTCTAGTCAAGAAGATCCGGTCTCGGTAATAGATGATCTCATCCATCACTCTATACCTCTCATCGGTCACCTGCTCATCTAGTATCTCACATGTGAAGCAGTCTTTGGAATTCTCTACCAGCAACTGGGCCTTCCAATCTGTGTCCACACTCATCAATGACAGCACTGTTGGTCTCTGTGATAAGGCATCTGCTACCACATTGCTCTTCCCTTTGACATATTCAATGTCAAAGTCATATGCCTGGATTTTGTTAACCCATTTTTGCCACCTCTCTTGCAGCTGCTTCTGCTCAAGAAAATACCGAAGACTGTTGTGATCAGTGTTCACTCAGAATCTGTTGTCCACCAAATACTGTCTGAATTTGGCCAATGCATGCATAATGGCCAACATTTCCTTATCATATATGGGATACAACCTCTCATGAGGCAGCAACTTCTGGCTCTCAAAAGCTATGGGGTGGCCCCCCTACATCAAGACTACTCCAATGCCTTCCCCTGAAGCATCACATTCCAGCACAAAGGGTTGGGTAAAATCTAGTAATACCAACACCGGGCAGCTGCTCATCACCTCCTTCAGCCTATCAAAGGCCCTCTGCACAGTATTGGCCCCCCTACATCAAGACTGATCCAATGCCCTTCCCTGAAGCATCACATTCCAGCACAAAGGGCTGGGTAAAATCTGGTAATACCAACACCAGGCAACTGCTCATCACCTCCTTGACCCTATCAAAGGCCCTCTGCACAGTATCTGTCCAACCAAAGGCTCCTTCTTGGTCAGATCTGTGAATGGTGCTGCTAGTTGGGAGAACCCCTTGACAAACTTCCGATAGTAGGTGCAGATGCCTACAAACCCCCGAAGTTCTGTTACATTCTTTGACTCTAGCCAATCCCGAATAGCACAGATCTTCTCCTCATGGACCCTTATCCATCCACTCCAATGATGTGGCCCAAATAAAGCATCTCTATGAGCCCAAACTCACATTTGGAGAGCTTAGCATAGAATTGTTGCTCCAAAATGCATAATATTGTCTCAATATGTTGCAAATGCTCCTCCCATGTGCGGTTGTAGATAAGAATGTCATCAAAGAAAACCAACACAATTTTCCTCAACTGACCACGAAAGATGTGGTTCATACAAGACTGAAAATTAGTCGAAGAATTGGTCAACCCAAAGGGCATCACCAAGAACTCAAAGTGGCCATAATGAAATCTAAATGCAGTCTTGGGGATATCTTGATCCCTTATCTTGATCTGATGGTACCCCAACCTCAAATCAATCTTTGAAAATAACTTTGATTCCCTTAGCTCATCCATCAGCTCATCGATCCTGGGAATCGGGTACCTATTCTTCATTGTCTTCTTATTCAAGGCTCGATAGTCAATGCACATCCTCAATGTACCATCATTCTTCTTCACCAAGACCAAAGAAGAAGCAAAAGCACTAGTGTTGGGTCGGATATGCCCCAAAGCCAAGAGCTCCTGAATAGCTCTTTCAATCTCATCCCTGTAGGCTTTAGGGTGCCTATAGGGTGTGGTGATCCCTACTTGGATCCCCTGCTCCAACTCAATAGTATGCTCAAACCCCCGGTCTAGTGGCCTCCCGGGTGGTATGTCCCCAAATACTGTAGAATAGTGGTCTCGAATAAACTGCACATCTGGGTGGACTAATGCACCCTGGCCTCCTACCTTTCACATACGCAATTCTACTGCCCATTCTATGTCTCCTTTGCGCAAATCAGCCTCCATCCTATGTGTTGAGACTATATGAGGTGGATAGGTGTGCATGCCTTTGATCATTTGGCGCGTACCACTCTTCTTATCTGTCCATTCCATCTCCAAGGTCTCGCAATCCGTGGTGACCTTCCCCAGTGTGATCAACCAGTTTACACCCAATATCACATTGGAGTCGGGAATATCAACCATAAAGAAGTGATCTGTCAATGTGTAAGTCCCCCAAAGTGATAGTCAATGCTAGAAAATAACCAAAACTGAGAATCCTTCAAAACCATTTGTGGGAATGCCTCTCCTCTGCACTAATTGGGTATCAATAAATTTGTGGGTAGCCCCACTGTCTATCAATACCGACACCCGCTGCCCCTGAACAGTGCCTCGGACTCTCAATGTCAGATACTTGGGAACTCCCCGCAGAGCTGCAAGGGCTCCTCCAGTTGGGGCAAATGCTCCATTTCCACCTCCTAGTGGTAGTGGATCTCCTCCTAGTGCTACAGCGCTGGTATCTCCTTCCAACTCTTCTTCTTCCTCCTCTTCACTATCGGAGAATACCTCAATATAATGTGCTTTTCTGGCAGCACAGTGATGCCCTGGTGCCCATGGTTCTTAGCAAGTGAAGCAAAGCTTCCTCCTCAAATCTCTTCGTACATCATCACTAAGAGATCCTTTGTCTTGGTTCCCCTTTGAGGGAGGAACCTTCATATATTTCCCCTTTGACTGAAAGGAGGGCTTTTGCTGGAATGGAGCTCTTGCCCTTCGCAAAGCATCTTGTAAGTCTCTAACCCTCTCAATGGCATCTTGGAGCGTAGTTGGTCTAGTGAATTTCATCAACCCATGTAAAGGCTCTGCTAGCCCATCAATAAACATGTATATTCTTCTAGTTGTAGACAGATCTGGCACCATGATTGAAAATTTCAGAAATTCAAAGATATAAGTCTTTAGATTTCCTGACTGCTTGAGCTTCGCTAGCTCAACAAAGTGTGCCTCTAGATCTCTTCGGTCAAATCTTTCTACCAACCTGCGGGTGAATTATGCATATGCAATCACACCTGCATGACCCAATGTAGATAGACCGTGAAACCACCATTCATGTGTTTCACATTCAAGGTGCAGCATTGCTATCTTAATAGCTTCAATCTCTGAAACTTGGTTCAGCTGGAAATAGATGTCTAATTTCTCTACCCACGCCTTGGTTGTGCACTTGGGTGACCCATCAAAAGCAGGCAGAAAGAATCTACCCAGACTACGCTGCAAATCATTGTTTTGCATATACCCTCCACTTCTATTGTTATTACAGAGTCTTCTATATCCTTGATCTGACAGAACTCTTGGAAGTTCAGATGCTCTTTGAACTTTTGAGATTGAGATTCATATTCTAGGAAGTAATCACCAAGAGCTTCCTGCTCTTGGGGTCCTCCAACCCCATTTCCCACTGCTAGGAATGTAGGCATGGTGGAGCATTGTGAAACTTGTTGCAATGTCAGTTGCTCACACCAATGATGTGAGGTGCCGGAACTTTCTCCATGTTGAAACCCTCTTAGGGTTTCCTTCTATCTTTCCACCCTCATCTCCTTGATTTCTTTGGCAATATCTTGCATAGTTTGGAGAAGAGGTTTTGGAAACTCTTTCTCATCCATTTCTGCAGATGTCATAGATGTAGTGCCCCACAGGCTGAGCCAAGATTATGCTCTGATACCACTGTAATATTCCAAAATAGAGAAAGCAGGAATATTGAACATAAAACTGGAAAATGTAGTAAACATCAACACATCAAATACATGAGTAGATCACTGAGCCATTTTATTATATGTAATAGCAAAAAAGAAGTACAAGAACTTGAGGAAGAGACACTCAAGCTAGGCAAAACAAGCCTGAAATGACCCAAAACATCAAGATTGTTGCTGCATAAACTGCTGGGAGGCTATCACTGCGCAATCATGCTGAAAATAACTACTTTTGGAAACTAGGAATGCGTAAATCTGCTAATAGGGTGCTCATAAAATGCCGAGATCAGAAATCTGGGCTTTCTAGCACAATTCCAAGATAACCCAAAAAGGGTTTTCGGAAATGACAATGATGAAAAATGTAGCCCTAGGGCTGAATTACGCTTTGCAACTAGGTAACTGCTGGAGGGTGGCTGATCTGACGAGAAAATAGCTACTACTCCTCCCCACTAACTTCCTAGATGAAGGGCTACTCCCCTTGCTGGATGATAAGCTCAAAAACTTGGGTTATTAACCCTCCACTGAAACTGCCCTCCTGGATTGCGCAATCCCTGAAGGAGACTGCACAGCTGAAGGTGGTTGAAGATTGGCCTGATGCCAGATGATGGAATGTAGCTCAAAGAACCTCCCCTGAGTGGGCACTCGAAGTCCCCCAAGGATGAGGGTGGGATTTCTGCCCGAAAACACCCTTGTGCTAAACAGCACAACAAAGTCCGCTAAACAGCTGAAGCGTGCAGAAAGTCATAAAAGACAATACATAAACAATCTTCAGAATGTACTTTCTATGGCTACCATCCACTTCCTTATATGCTTTGTGAGCCTCCACCCCCTTGGCCCCCACTTACTAATGATGCTACTCTCATGCAGACTTCCTCCCATTATGACTGCGTTGTCCTCCACTATCTCCACTACCTCCATGACTGTGTTGTTGATTTGGTCAACTTGACCCCATCCACATGCATTGACCCCCATTCACACCAAGGAGTGGCTTATTCAACTTGATACTATCTAGATGCACTGATCCACATTCACATTAGAAGTGATTTTATTCCTACTAAAGAGATTTACGGGTCCCTCTACCCTCTTATTCATCTATCTTATTGACAAAAACAAAATTTAATATTCTAACTAGCTAAAAGCTAATTAGGAATATTACAGTGACAAGCAAGCTCATCCCATCAAAGTTGTTGAAACATAAGATATTAAAACTACTGTGGATGCCTAGGAAATCACTTGATAGGACGCCGACAATGTAGTTTAGAACTTCGGGGAAGAAAACATTGTCAAGGGTTTTACAGGCCGGACCATTCTTCAGTCATCTCATTTCAAGCAAGTACGACAGTACTAGCATTAGAGCAAAGGCAGAAGGTACCACTAGAAACTGGCTTTGAATATACAAGTTTGAGACTACATAAGCCTTCTTCGTTCCTTTGTAGGGTTTCCGAGATATTGGGAGATAGAAGTCGGATGAATCTAGTCCAAATCATGGTCAACATATAAATTGATCGAATAACTTTCTTTTGACCTTTTATTGGTGCAAATATAGACTAGGTGTCGTGTGGTGAATACCAAGGGAAGGAGCTTAGCACTGATCCATAAGTAGTAGCTAGGAACAATAGGAAAAGATGAAATGTGATTAAGCAAAAAGAAACAAATGTTAGCATGGTTGTTTGAAAGGATTTGGGGCTTGCACAGATTATGGACTACTACGGAAAGGTGTTGATCGATAAAAGAAATTGGAAGGCACATAGTAGCAAAAGCCCCAACTAATCGATGCAGGAAACCAAACAGAGTATTAACCAACCTTTTACATAAAGACCAAAAGGATAAATTGGATTTTTCCTTCAATATGAAGAGGATGTAGGTAACATTCTTAGAGATGGTTTCTGGATTTTTCTCCTCCATCTTTAAATCTCTGGCACGCATGTTTCGACTTAAGATCCAAGTCTATATCGAAATTTCTAATCTAAGTCACGTTATTGGGGCTTCCTTCGAAATTTTGGACAAAAAAGTTGTTGGAATAATCAAGATATAAGTTGAAACCTTTTTATGGTTTGAGAGAAAGTGTGGGCATAATGCTAAGCGTCAAAATACATAATCGAATTCTTGACGTTGTAATGTTACTTTTAAGTGCATGGGCACATAGCCAACGACTATACAAACTCTTTTCGAAGAAAGTATGGTGTTATAGCAAAGCCATGCGAAGATAGCCATAATACAGGTTGCGCACTTTCAAAATATGCACAAGGAACCTAATCCAACAAATGGTGTAGAAACAATTCTTGTCCCCCTTTTTTCAAGAGACAACCTTGTTACTCTTTCAAGAAAAACAAGAGCCTACAACCTAATGGATGAATAATTGAGTTCTTCCTGGATTTTTATAAGTTGAAATCTTTTTATGGTTCGAGGGAAAGTGTGGGCATAACGCCAAGCGTCAAAATACATAACCAAATTCTTGAAAGTTATAATGTTACTTTCCAGTGCACCAGGTGTCATGTGCATGGGCACATAGCCAACGACTATACAAACTCTTTTCAAAGAAAGTATATGGTGTTATAGCAAAGCCATGCGAAGATAGCCATAATATGGGTTTCACACTTTCAAAATATGTACAAGGAACCTAATCCAACAAATGGTGCAGAAACAGTTCTTGTCCCCCTTTTTTCAAGAGACAACCTTGTTACTCTTTCAAGAAAAACAAGAGTCTACAACCTAATGAATGAATAATTGAGTTCTTCATGGGATTTTATAAGCTGCTTAGAGTATTTAGGTCCCTGTCGTTGGGATTGTTGATTAATGGAGGAAGATCCAAAGATTTGGAGATTTTTGTCGACATTTCAAAACCACAAACCAGGTCATTTTCAAGACATAAAGAGATTTAAATAGTAGTATAAGATACATCATTCAAAAAACCCTAAATTGCCAACCATAAGTTTTTGAGTATGTGATTAATCCTATAATATATTTCGAAATAACGTGTTTATTTCTGCAGGCCTTCAAGCAATCAAGATCAGCTACTCTTCATTTTATTTTGATTCAAAAAAAATTGAGTAACCGAATGTCTTTACAAATGCCCCTTCCATACAGGTCTGTGATTATAGTGTTTAGGTTTCTGTGGTTGGGATTGTTGATTAATGGAGGAAGCTGCTTAGAGTTGATTTACCAAGAGTGATTGAAAGGGTTATTGGAAAAGTATACTAGTAAAATGCTTAAGTATTTTAACTCGACTTTTATAGCATTAATTCTGAAGAAAGAAAAGCCATACTCATTTGCTAATGTCAAACCAATCTCTTTTTGCAACTGTATTCAGAAAAGCATAGCAACATTGATAGCTTTAACAATTTGGATTCTTGCAAGGTAGGCAAATACAAGAGACTATAGGAATAGCACAAAAGGGACTACACTACATGAAGAGCAAAAAGACAACAATCATAATTAAGTTGGACCCATCATAAACCTAGAACAAAGCAAATTGTTTGTCCTTGAGATTAATTCTGATCCATGTATGGTTTAATCTCTTTGTGGTTAATTGGGTCATGGGAAGTGTCACATCTCGGAGCTATGCCTATTGATTAATCGAGTCTTTCTACAAGGTTGTCCTATTTCCCCTCTGCAATTTCTATTGGCAGCGAAAGGCAGGGGCTGTCATTGAAGCAAAAAGAAAAGGAAGCTTAAGGTATAAAGATTTGATTTATTCTTTTAATCAATCTATTTGTAAATAATATTCTATTTAAATGGATTCGAGGGGGAAGCAAGGAAGATCTTCTTTTGGCTACTTTATTTAATTGGATTTGAGGGGGGAACAAATAAGATCTTCTTTAGGCTACTTTAAATTAAGAGAGGAATAAGCAAAGAGATTAGTCGGTTCCCTATAGGATAATAGATTTTCAAGGCCGGCCAAATTACCCAAATTACTTGGTCCTTATCCTTAAGCCTGATAGGTATGGTAAAGAGTTTGTGGAATTTATTAACAAAAACAAGTGTATGAAAGCCTATAGTCCCAAGTACATTTATCGGTTGGATTACGAATTCCAGGTAGAACAAAAAGAAAAGGAAGCTTAAGGTATAAAGACATGATTTATTCTTTTAATCAATCTATTTGTAATTAATATTCTATTTAAATGGATTCGAGGGGGGAACAAGGAAGATCTTTTGGCCACTTTATTTAATTGGATTTGAGGAGGGAACAAGGAAGATCTTCTTTAAGCTACTTTAAATTAAGAGAGGAATAAGCAACAAGATTAGTCAGTTCCCTACAGGATAATAGATTTTCAAGTAAGGCCAAATTACTTGTGGACCTTATCCTTAAACCTGATAGGTATGGGAAAGAGTTTGTGGAATTTATTAACCAAAACAAGTGTATGAAAGCCTATAGTCCCAAGTACATTTATCGGTTGAATTACAAATTCCAGGTAGAGCATTATGTGTGTCAAATCAATAGAAAGCGCTACTCTTCGGCATTCCCTCTTATTGTAAACAATTTACCTACGAGGTTGGATTCTTGGAAAGAGGTCAGGCAAAGTCTAGGTGCAAATTCAATCCTAGAATGTGGAAATGCAGTTAAATCACCTCTAAAGGAACATTAAAAATGAAAGGACTACATTTAAAATTTAAATCATGCAAAAGGATATTATGATTTATAACAACCAGCCCCAGACAAAACCAAGGTTTTCTTATGACTGGCACTAGGAAATAGGGTACTTACCTCGGATATGATTCAAAACGGAACCAAAGTGGTCCCAGTATTTGATATTTACGCAGAGAAGTGGAAGAAAACATTGAAATCTAATGATCCATTATTGAGAAAAAATCTTAATATATCAAATGTTCGGAATACTGCAACTACTTAACAATGTTTGGGAAAATGGCTTAGCCAAAAGGAGCTAAAACTTTTTTTAAGTATTGCATCATGCAGTTTTAACAGCCTATTTAATAACGCTCAAAGACGACCTTTCAAGTTTACTGCACAGGTATACGGTACATTCCAAGGATTTAAATTGGTGTTAAATGACAGTTTTAAGACAAATAGGGGAGCTGGTGATGGACAAGTCATACCAATGTCAGTTTTTTGGTGGGTGAATAGGGGCCGCAGAATTTCTGCAGTGCTGGAGAGGTGTTTCTCAGAAACACACTTCCTTAAATACAGAGGGCAGGGCAGAAGTAGCATTAAGATATCTCTTAAAATTGGTAAATGAAAAAAAAGGATTGCAAGGCTGCAGTTATTTGGAGATTCTCTTCTAATTATCAATTGAATGAGGGGTGTTGGTCATATTCAGCATGACATCTTTCGACCACTTGCAGATCAGATAAAAGAAATCACAAGCCTTTTTCCAAGTATCACAAACACATATTTTGGGAATTAAACATGGAAGCAGAAGGGCCTTAATTTACAGCAGATAGACGTTTGCGTATATTTTTGTAATAGACAGGACAACAAATGGCTACTACATTATGATGATCCTTGACTCGGTTTCATTTTGCTGTTTAGTCTATAGCATACAAACTTTTACATATTTTTATAATATATACAACATATACAGGACATTAAAGTACCTTTCCGGTATGGATATCTTTTGATAATATTTTTGTAGATTCCAGTTCGCTAGAGATTTTAAAAGCCCTAGACGCAGGAATAGAATAATAGCAGTTGGAAACACGACAGTATTTTTCATTTTGAATATTAAAAACAATTCAAACAGAATTCCTAAACTCAAAAAGGTATCGAATAGAATCCTCAGATTACAGATAGTATTTCAAAACATCTTCTATTAAGTATGGTATCAAAAAAATCAACAAAATCACCCATGGAGATGAATTCAATACAGTTCAGCCACCTAGAAGTTTCTTTATGACATACATACATTTAATGCAACCCTGAATAGAAAAATGCTTCTAAAACAAAATCTCCAAGAATTATGTTAGCTCCAAAAATCAACCATAAATACATACAGGCACTTGAACCCAATGTCACATGGTTCGGGTTCGACAATGATTAGGTTTGGTTTGAGTTCAAATTTTTTGATGAGGTTCGAATGAGGTTCGTCATTAGGTTCATCTATATATATACATATATTAATTTAAAATGAATTATAGGATAAAATAGTAAGAAATCAACATCAGTAAACATCAAAAATTATATCACGGGCATGGAAACTACAAGGATAAATTACAAGCTTCAGTTGTGACATGAAGTTATGAGTTTTGATCTATGAACTTGGTCAATGCCTATTGAGGTTCGATGAGGTTCGCCGAACCTCAAAAAAAAAATTTAAGGTTCGCCAAAATTCGAACTTCAAGGTTAAAGTTAAACGAACCTTGTGACATAGCTTGAACCCGAACAAAATCCATGCTTCAAAATTCAAACCAAACCAAAGTGTGCCAAATAAGTAAATATAAGGAAAATATTGAAAAATATTGTGGTCCACTGCCCATGTTGTGCTCAAACTGCCTGTCAAAAACCCTACTCGAGAAAGCATTGCAATCCAATTCCATACACAAATCATCTAAATTTACTACTAAAAGAAAACAGGTCAGAAAGCGTCAGTCTTGCTTTTGTGCACATCTTATTAACTTGCACCGAGCACACTGAATAGGGCAAATAAAAGACAACTAACTGCAGAATGCCAACAAAATTATCATTGCGTATGCAGTATTAAATCATAATCCAAAAGCACTAAATGATGAATGAACCATGTATGAAATTCCCTAAAGGCTTGTCACATTAGACATACTGTAAATCATGGACTGCAAAACAAAGCAATGCTACAAATGGGTATTCAGCAAAACAAGCTATGAGAATTTCTTTGACAACACAATAGTAAGACAACGTTTATCAATGCCCCCAACTTTTCAAACAAAAAGTAACATATCCATAAGTTTAAACAAGTTCAAGATCATGAAGGAAAAAGTTCTCAGCTTCATATGTACATATTAAACTACTTCAAAATAATTATGGCCAAAAATAGAATCCTGGGAATTGTAAACCATTAGAAAAATAATTCTACATGGTGCAGCAAACAAGACACATAGAGGTATTTTGTATCATTCAGTCATAACTGGCTTGTTCTCATTAGCTTTTGGCCTCTGTTCCTTGGGCTTCTGTTCCTCGGATTTCCTGCAAAATAGACAACCATATTAAAACTATGCACAAAAGAAAATTGTTTTCCTTAAAATGTACCTCTTTCATTGTAGATAGGTGGATTAAAAACAGATTATGTCCAAAAGAGAAAGTACTATGAATATTATTCAAAAAGAATGAGAACATATGTATAACAACAAAGAGGTAACCACCAGTAACTATTACAATTAAATGCATCCCAAGACATGTTGTAACTCATGGCAACAACCAATTGTAGAAATGTTTAAAGACAATTATTAAGGGGTAAAATGTAAATGGTCTGTCTGTCTTGTCAAACATTCCTCGGAAATATTAACAGAAACAACTACTTAATATTCCTGAAGAGGAATCAGCAGAATAATTTCCATGCCATACAAAAATATATTTGACCTTGTTGCTTCTAGGTTATGCGTTGCACAAGTTTCCTTCACATGAGGTTTTGAAGGTCAGCTCCACAACTCAAAAATTTTATTAAATGAATGTTACAAAATGTCTGCAACAGGCAACTGTCCTTTAGCCTCAAGGGTTAGAACAAGTGGTCATGAACCAAATTTAATACCTCTTCCCCAAATTCGGGGAGGTCACTGATTCGACCCACTTAATCCCCTCGGCGTTAGGCTCCATACTTGGAGCCAACAGATTGCCCCATTTACCATCTGCAGGGTCATAGTGAAGTACTCAAAAGGCTTTCCACAAGCTGTTTTCCATTGGGAAAAAGATGTAAAAGCCGGAAGATAACCGAACATGAGCTATACATCATTAAATAAGTTCAACTACATCAAAAGTCAAAGGGTTTTTGAACGACACAATTGATGGATTGCTTAAAACAAAGGATCGCTGAAAGAGAGACACACACACACAACCATGGAAAACAAGGATTTGGATTCTGTAGCACCACATAAACCAACATGTAAACAAGTTTGTGATAGAGACAACCCACATTAGCAGAGTAATGAGCCAATCGAAAGGGCAATGAGAAACATCTCAAGAGATCATGTCTAAAGAGTTTGTTTGTGTGAAGTTGAAAATTACAGAGTAATGAGATGAGTTTAGGGTATACATCAAGTAGAAATACCAACAATTTCAAACCTAAATCAATGCTCTAGTGCAGCCACAAGGAATAGATGTGTCCAAATAGGATTATGGCCATTCCACCCTTATGTAGTATGAAATATGATTTGTAAACAAGAACAAATGATACTCTACAAGACAAGCACGGTATATACCCCCCTTGGGAAGCATTAGATGCTAGAGTCACTAGGCCATGATTTTGGATTTCAATTTAAATCCTTGAGTTAACACCAATGAAGATTTCATGTAACCCTTAAATTAACATCTAGTGTCTGGTGGATGTTTCATGAGAACAATAGCTAAAGGTTTCTGGATCAGTGTTGAAAAAATTGGCTTTGGCAAAAAATTGACAAGAATCCAGAAAACATCTTCTCAGAAACATCAACAAAAAAATCAGCAAACCGCAGCACATATTAAAAAAATCAAAATATATTATTTTTTTCAAAATCAGAAAACAAAAAAAGGAAAAAAATCAGGAAAATTTTGCCAAAGGAGAAAATCACAAATTTTTGAGGCCGAAAAATCAGCTGGCTGAAAAGATCATGATTTTTCAAGACATCGTCCAAAAATCAACGATTTTATTTATCTCCAATTATGTTCACATTTATGATTTATCATAATTATAGTTGATAGGCCACGAGTCAACTCAACCTTCAACTCAGCTCAAGGGGCCAACTTGGGCCAATTCAATCCAAGTTGAAAACCAAGTCTTTGAATCAAATCAATCCAAGTTGAAAACTGAGTCATGGAATCCAAGTCAATCCTAGTACAAGTTGAGACCCAAGTTGACATATGGCCGAGTCTAAGTTTGAGTCCAAGTTTTAAAACTATGATCTTCATCATGTAGTGTAACAAAGATTTATGAACATTTACTTCACTTATTTATACAAATTGGAACAAATTAGTGTCATGTTATTCCATAAAACAAGCAAGCAATGTTGTAGTTAGGTAACTTGGTAAATTACAAGTTGGGGGAGAAAATTACAAGTTCATATAACATTAGTGATATAAAATGTTACTATATCAATAAATATTGATGATTAACGGTTAGTTAAGCAATTTAGCATTTAAAATATATGGTTAAAGATTTAGGTGGAAAACCCACCATAAGCACCTTAGATCAAAGAGTGGCATGTGTTAGTTAAGCAATTTAGCATTTAAAATATATGGTTAAAGATTTAGGTGGAAAACCCACCATAAGCACCTTAGATCAAAGAGTGGCATGTGTATGTGGGTAGCTTACCTCAAACTCCCATCAATGTATTTTCAACAGCTTAATCACCATATACTCTCCCCCTTGTGCATGATGTGCATCCAACATTCAAATTCTTTGACCCTTGGACACATGTTTTCAAAATGGCATGTGTCCAACAAGTCATTGAAACCTAAACAATGTGTGTTTGAATATTTCATGCACAAAAAAATGTTCAAAAGTTTTCTGAGAGTTTTTTTTTTAAATATGTAGATGTGTCCCAACATGTCACTACACACTTAAACACATATTGGAGGAACTACATTCCATGGGTTTATACAAGCTTGCTAAGTTCCCAAACAAGCAAGGCCTAGCAAACCCTTCCAAGATTGGTTAGCAATTGAAGACTTAAATATACCTGAAAAACTTGAAAAAGAATGGTCCCTTTACATCTCTCAACTCAAGCAGTGTGCCCTTCTTCAAGGCTAGGAGGATGTGTTGAGGTGGTCTAAGAATAAAGTCCATGGGTCTCTTAACCCAAGCTAATTTATGAAGCTCTAATGGATATTCTGCTTTTTATGTAGTAGCTAGCCCTCTCCAAAAAATTCCTTACCTAAAACAATGGACAAACAAGGAGTTGGAAGGTGCCCAATAGATGTCTCTTGTGCAAATAGGACTATGAATCAGTAGATCACCTCTTTGTAAATTGTTTCTCCTCAAGCCCCATCCAAAAGAAGGTCTTATGGTTAGTTATAGCACAATTGTTTGGAGACAAGGTACTTTGCTAGACTCCTTTCAATTATGGATTTATGATGAGGCCACTTTAGAGTGCTGAATTTTCCTTTTACCCCAGATCTAGTTTATTTCTAAACTAGAGCATAGACACATTGAAGATACATAACATTATTAGCAATTTCCAGCTAGATCCTCTTACTCAACCTCATTCTCCCTTTTGGTTGTGTCTCCTTTAGTTGACTAGATCACGGAGAAACTCGGCCTCCTTCCTACTGTGTCTCCTCTTAAGGCAGATTTGCAGTTAGGTCCTTTAGCCTCCCTTTCTCCACAAGTGAAAGTCCTTCTCCACTTGTGTGTCTAGACCTTTCCCTTGGCCTCCTATTTATAGTTTTCCTTTAGGTTATCTAGGGAACCTTTGGTCCTTTAAGGTTTTTCCCACTCAACCCTTTAACCATAAATTAGAATAAACAATTAATTGACTTGAGTCCAAACCCACAACTTCAAATCAAAACCCCAACCACTTGGGTAACTTTCCCAACCAACTCACTTTTGGTGGGTTTCCTTCCCTCGGAAATACCTTCCGAGGTACCCAAATTCCAACACTCCCTCTTAGTGAGGAAGGTATTTCCTTCACACTTTGATATCTCCAACTCCATGACATTCCTTGCATACCCATGACTATCCCCGCATGAGTCATGACTTTCCCTTGCATGGCCATTACCTACCCTTGCATGTGCCATGTCTTCTTTTGTACATGGACAAGCTTTATCTTGCATGGTGCATGATTGTCCTCACATGTAGCATGGCTTTTCCTTGCACCGCCATGAGTGTTCTCGCATGGTTCGTGATTGTCCTTCCATGGGCTAAAAACTCCACTCTCTTGCTTGAACCTGAAGATTCATACTACCATTGGGCGGTTGATGTTCCCTTGCAGTCTCCCTCTGAAGCTAGACTCCTTATAAGCCTACACAACCTCCACTGACTCACTCTACTTTCCTGTGCACACTCTGATCCACGTGCTCTTCAAAGTAGCTCTAATACCATGATGAATTTTCCTTGTATCCCAGATTTGGTCTATATCTAAACTACAGCATAGACACACTAAAGATACACAACATTAACAACACCTTGTAGCTAGATCCTCCTATTCAGCCTCCTTATCCCTTTTGGCAGCAGCTCCTTTAGCTGCCTAGATCATGGAGAAACTCAACCTCCCTACTACTACAACTCCTCTAATGAAGATTTGAGGCTAGGTCCTTTAGCCTCCCTCTCTTCACAAGTGAAAGTCCTTCTCCACTTGTGTGTCTAGGCCTTTCCTTTGGCCTCCTATTTATAGTTTTCCTTTGGGTTATTTGGGGAACCCTTGGTCCTTTAATGTTTTTCCCACTCAAACCTTTAACCATAATTTAGAATAAACAATTATTTGACTTGGGTCCAAACCCACAACTTTGGGTCAAAACCTCAACCGCTTGGGTAACTTGCCCAACCAACTCACTTTTGGAGTGTTTCCTTCTCTCCAAAATACCTTCCAGGCTACCCAAGTTCCAACATAGAAAAAAGAATTGTTTGTTGCTTTGTTCTATAGGGCCTCTGGTTGTGTAGAAACAAGATAGTGTTACAAGATAACCCTTTATATATAGCTCAGGTAGTTGTGGTTGTCCTATAGAACCCTCCCTTCAAAAATTCCCAAATCTTTAATGCATTAGTGATGGACACTTCCTTTGCATGAGGTTTCCTTAATGAAAACTATCAAGGAACTCCTAGTACATGTGGGGTTGTGGTCACTGGTGACCCTTCATATTTTTTCGATGCACTAGTTTTCTTTAAAACATGGAGCAGCTCCTGGAACCAACGTGCTTATAGATTTGGCAAACAGTAAATGCCAATTAACAAATTTAGTGCTAGGATCTATTATTCAAAGAGTTCTAGAGGTAAATCTTCATTTTGATTTCATTTCTTTTTCCCATATCTACAGTGTATTCAACACAACAGCAAACTCTCTTTCAAAAGATGCACCTCCCTGCAAGAAGATTCCCAGCTACCTGAATAATTCAAGTGTTGGCCTCCTATCCGAAAATTTGGCTTCAATCATATGAAGATTTGTCATGCTAATATTGTGACTGGTTTTGATTGTGTTCTAAGACAATATTTTTGTTATTTAACTGTTTTAAACTTCCAATAAAAGTCATTAGAAGATTGTAACATGTCATTTCTATGTATCCTATGTTTAGTACTGTGAGCACCTACTCTGAACAATCTGTGTATGGTCCAAATTTGTCCTTGGAAAACTGTACCTATTTTCCTTGAGGCTTATTCAGTGTATACTTTGATCTCTTACAAGAGATATAAAGTACAAAGCTTTTTTTCTTGGAATATGTGTGTCTGAATGAGAAAGAAAGATATGTTTTGTTCGCACCCGACAATATTCTACGATTAGGGGCACATTTCAAATTTTGCAAAACTATCAAAGGCAGTTTCCAAGAATACCCAAGGAATTTTGATTAAGCCATCAGCACAAGAACATATATTATATAAGAGAAATACTTTGAAAGTTTGAAATAATTAAATCATTAAGAATTGAATTAATGCACCAGTGTTATCAAAACCGGACCGGTCATCCAACCAAGAAACCCCCTCAACCGAGAACTAGTCAAAACTGGACCTAAACCGGTAAAAAACCCAGACCAAAAAAAGGGTCATCCAAAAACACATAAAATATTCAAATTTTAAAGAAAAACATATATGTTCATGTGCATCCATATGAATCCAAACCATTTATACACAAATAAGCAAAAGTTCTCATTTATATAGCATGCAAGGGTGCACATAACCAAAATAACATTAAGTGCAATCCATCTCTGAACCAAAAATACATCAACAAAACAGGCCCTAGATGACCTCTAGCATGCAAAAAAAATCTTGCTACAACAAATACCTACATTTCTTCCAAATATTAACCTATATTGGTATCTTCATCAGCAATGTCACCCTCTAAGCATTAAAATAAGATGGAAAATGCTTATAGCATGTGTGATGGGTACATTTTTAGTAGGATCATGATAGAGTGGTGCAAAATCAATGCCACTAACATCAAGGTACATAGAGGAATTGGTGCTCTTGATTAAATGCTAGTTCCTTACCCTCGTACATGACAAAATCCAATGGAAACATTGCAATCCCTCCAATTCTGAAATCCTAAAAACCTATCAAGTCTACTGGAATTTGAGTAGGGTCTAAAATTATACTTTCTCCATATGAAATACAATGATTTCATAACCACTTTCAAACATCCTAAGTCATTTCATGGTAATGTTAAAAATTTAAGTAAAAGGATTTAACATTACCATGAATTGCATAGCAATAGCAAGGTCGCGGGCTTGAATATTAGGCATTTGGTCAAATACTAGGCTTCCCCGGTCATAAATTGTTATTTAAAAAGAAAAACAATTACATTCAAAGGGTCCTCGATAGCCTTGTTCAATGAAAAAAGGCCAATTCAGTACTGAACTGGCCTAAAACAATTTGGTTCACCAATCCGAACCGGTTTTTCCCTCCAACCGATCTGACCGGTTCGGTCTGGTTCTGATAACATTGTTATGCACAGCTTTGGGTACATCAATAATCATCTATAACAAGGTGTATAGGCTACTAGAACAAAATGTGGCCTACATATTCTGGATCTTAAAAGAAGCAAGTGAATCAGAAGACCATTCCTATTGAGTGTAGCCACCATGTAAGGAATGTCAACGCTTCATATCACAAAAGTTGATACCGGGTCACTGAAGGAGGTGTCGCATGATACATTCGGATAGGATCATCTTTACTAACCCAACCTTTATAATTTTATTTACAAGACGGTCTATCATGCACACGAACTCAACCGTACATGCTCACCCCGGTGACACAGTGCAATGTATAATTGGACGAGGGAAAATATCCACTAATGATGTAGCATCACGGATGTAAAGTTCTCTTTCAAAATCAGTTCACAGAGCATAGCTATAATTTTCTGGATGTAGCATGATGGATTGTAAAATTCTCTTTCAAAGTCATTTTACCGTAAGCGTGGTTACGATTCTCTAGAAGCAACTTATTTAGGATAAGCATGCAGACAATACATTGCTCAATGCTCTATGTTTTCTCTTTATATTCTCTTGTATCGTTCTTCTGTTAACTTGTGATCACCCTTTATGCCCACCAATGACTTTTGAGCTAAAAGTTATCTATTGTCCATCTTGTATGGTAGTCTCTTTCATAAAACTGTCGATGAAACACCCTCATTTATGGATTAGGTGTAGAACCGGGCGTTCCAGCCAACGGGGCGTCGGTTCACTTGTAAGGTCAAGCTATCTAACAGGATTCGTTCAACAGTAGCCTACTCCATTTGAATGGCACGATGCAAGGAGAGACGAGCTAAGGCACGTGCTGGGCAATTTTCCTCAGACCTTAGCGCCTGAGTGGGATGCGACGCAGCCTCCTAGGACTTGTTTCTTAAAGCACTCCCCCAACCCAACCCAACCCAACCCAACCAAACCAAAAACAAAGGAGCTATAACGTGTCAATATATTGGATCCCATTGATGTCTACAGCTTAAAACCCGGGATGCTACTGTTATTGCCAAACAGATAGATATAATAAACTGCAGGTCGGATTACAACCATGTCAAAGAAGCAACTAAGGATAGAATACATGTAGATATCCTTAATATAGGACAAAAGCGACGCCATTGGTCGCTGTGCCTGGGCACCCCAAAAAATAAAAACACGGATCATAGAAAGAAAAGGGGCAAATGCATTCTAGCCAAAATGTAAACGAATCAGAATTTCCAAGCCGGTCACCGATTTTCGAAATAATTCCTTGACAGTGTTGTGATATATCAAAATAAGAAATATATACTGATTCGAATATATTTAGCTAAACCCTAAAATGTAAACCGTGACTAGGTTTTAAGATAAGAAACGGACCTTTTATCAGCAGCAGCTCCTCCCTTCTGGCTGAGGAAGGACCTGAAGAGTGGTGAGTTCACGTCGTAAATCATCTCTGCGTTCTGGAAATGCAAAGAAATCAAGGCCTGATACCTACTGGCAACCCCGCAACCCTAGTGGAAGAGCACAGAGAAAACGTAGAGACGAGTCTTAAACCTGAGCCTCAATCTTTTTCGGAAATACTCTTATAAGGATTTTCAAAGAAGTTGGGGGAATAATCTTTAAGGATTTTCTATTAGAGCCACAACCTTTGTGCACTTAATGGTGGAGTGGGTGCCGTGTTAAAATTTAAAAGTGTGAAATGTTGATCTAATTCTAATAATATGAATTAATATGATTAATGCAAAAGTTCTTTTATCTATATTAGTAATATCGATTTTTGAAAAAATTATAACTTATGTAATAATCTAGAGTAGTAGTGTTAAATAAATATATTATATATGCTGGTGTAGTGTAGTGTTAAAATCTGAAGAAAAAAATATGGTGATTTAAGGATGAAAAAAATGAATTATATATATATAATTTATTGGTCTTTTTATAAGGGTGTTTTTTAATGGTTTTTTATATTGCTAATTAGTGTCATGGCCAATTGAGAGGAGAAATATTATCTTCATCTCAATTCAAATCTAACTTATAATATATTTGTTTTACATGGAACAATTTTATTAATTATTTTTTTTAAATGTATAATAAATTGATAATTAATATATATAATATGTAGGGTTTATATATATATATATATATATATATATATATATATATATATGGGAAGTATTAATATGATATATTAATCTTTAGTATAGTAAGAGTCTTGTTTAGGGAGGATGGGTTTGTAACAAATGTTCCTTTGAAGTTAAGATATCGTAAATCACATTTTTTCCAAAGTCTAAATCATATCTAGGGTTTGGACGCACTCGTTCCATAGGTTTTCTATGTTGTTAGGGCAACAGAGGCGGAGCTGTTTTTGGGTGAAATCTCTACGGAACAGTGTTTTTCACAAGTTAGGGTTTTGTCAGTAAGTTGTCTCATAATAAGATGGACGATTATGTTGAACTCGACTCAAATCCAAGGGATGTCGTTGTTGACTGAGGCCTGGAACCCATAATGAAAAACTTGGAAATTGCCCAAGTCACAATTGGCATTAAATTTGCAAATGATGTTGTGTTGTTTGCTCCAGTGGAAGCCCTTGGAACACCTGGCACTCTGACTAGATGCCAATTGGCTTCGTTGTAGATTGAAAGTGGGCTCGATGTGCTAAGGAAAATAGAGGTCTCTGAAACCACTTTCAAAACCAGGCAATCTAGGGTTTCGTCAGTGGAAGGTTTGAATTAGAATCAAAATCATACTGCTACTAAGAGATAATGTTCGCAAAGGTAGAGTCTAACTCAACAGTTATTGAGCCCCCTAACACTGTTATGATTAGGGGTTTGGAAGATGTGGTTCGAAGTAGCCCAGGTTTATGCAAGAATTTATTTCCTTCACCAACTAGTTTGTCAACATGCAGTCAGCTACTATCTAAAAACCCTGATTTTATGCATCCAAGGTCATAGGCACAAGGAGTATCTCCTTTCGAACATGAGGGCATATTACCCTCAAAGCTTGTGGAAGATGGTGGTAGGTTGGTAGGTTTAGTGGGAGATTTTTTTTGAGCCCTTGATACATTGGACAGCAGTTGTATAATGGATGGTGTCGAGCCTCAAAGGGAAGATTTTGTTCTTCATTATTACATAGAGTTGAACAACGGGGGAAGGTTGGTGGATACACAAAGGGAACATGCACTGCCAGTAGACACGATCGGGGAGGTTCCTATGACTGGTGGAAGTGTTTGGGTCTCACATCCTCTGTCGGAGACCAATTATTGTTAACAAAGGTTTGTGATTTCTTCAGGGTGTTCAGGGTTTCTTCAATGGACAAAACCTGAGGACTCTCGGTTGATCGATAAGGCAATTGGAATATAATAGATGGAACCAAGAAGGGTGGGAGTGAAACGAAAAAAAAGGCAAGTGTATTCGCCCTAAATCACTGGAATTCGGCTCTCAGGGACGACATCCATTTAGACGAGGCCATAAAGATCGTTGAACGCATTTTGGTTGGTATAGATAAGGGTTGTTTCTTTAGCACTGAAGGCTTGGGTGCATGGGTGCAAAATACATGGGAATACTCCGTTGTGAAAAATGTTAAGGTAAGCTTATTGGTTAGAAGTTGTTTATGTTGCATTTTGATTCACCTAAGGCAGTCGCCTTGGTTTTAGAAAGGAATTGGAGCATCGACTCCTCTCATGTTCTAATTAAAAGATGGAGTACCATTTTCAATGCCCATTGGGAACACATGTAGTTTGTCCCTGTATGGGAAAAACTACATGGTCTTCCCCCATAGTTTTGGATAGAAGATGTGTTCAGTGCAATAGGAAACATACTTGGAGAATTTTTGGAGGCAAACATGTCATTTAAATCCACTAGGATCAGGAAAATTGCAAGGATCCTGGTCAAACTAGATCCCTAGGAAGGCCTGTTTTCCAACATTAATCTTACCTATAGAGGAATCAGTCACTTGCAACAAATTGATTATGAATAGTTTCCTTTTAGATGTCATCATTTTCATCAAATTAGTCACAAGGTTTGTGGTTGCAATATTGGAAATCATGGGAAGAAAGGACCAGACAATATTTTTATGGGAAGCTCATAATCAGAACAATCTTTGGTAAGCCCTAAGTATACTAGAGAAGCTCACATTCAGGACCCCTTTAAGGTCGACGTTGTTTAAACATTTTCTTGGGAGGTCTCGTTCGGGGTTGAAGGTATGGACGTGGAAAACAAAGCAAAGGAATCGACAGTTGTGTAAGAGCCTAAGCCCCTCCAGAAGACTCAACAATCCTCGTACCCATGGGTATAAGTGTTTCTTCTCCCCTTTCCTCTATTTTTCGTTATGTTTGCTCTAAATCTAGTTATTTGATTTCAGCACCTAGTCCCTCCAAGCCCTCCACATGCACTTGTGTATCCTCTATCACTTCACATATATGTAACACAAATGATAACCTTATCATTCCCTCTCAACCATTGTTTACTACTTCACATCCCACGTCGTTTTTATCAGTGTATCCTCGTTATAACCTAAGACACTCCAAAGGTGAATCCTATTCTAATCTTCGGGGCCTGTGTGCACTCAGGGGCTCTTCTAGGCATGGTAAAACTAGAGGCCATAAATTTCATATTTCGAAGGCACAGTTGAAGGCACGAATCGATATTGTTGAAGGAAAACAAGAGTCTCTTATTGGAGTGCTTAGAGCATCGCAGTCCCCTAAAGTGATTCCCTCGTGATTGTTATTTCCTTCAATTCCAAGCATTTAGCTAGTCCCAATAAAGAACTATCCATGTGCAAGATGATTCAAACTACCTACCTTGACATCTTAATGCTTCATGAGACCTCCAGTGATAATACTAGGGTCACAGAAACCTTGAGCTCACTTTTTCATGGATGCTTCTTTTTTTTCCTCATATGCAAAGGGTCGCTCCAGGGGCTTAGCCATGGGATTCAACCTTAAATCCACGAAGTTCCATGGCTCCTAGGGTTCAGACCTACTACTAGGTGTAGATGTTTTTTCATTGGAATTAAATAAAATCCTCACAATGGTCAACATATATGGCCCTATCACGACAGAGGCCCTTTTTCAAATTCCCTCATGGGAAAATCTTTTATGAAAAAGGACAACCTCATTATTCGTGGTGATCTGGACTTCTTTTTTAGTGCTTTTGAAGTTTGGAGCCCCGAGAAATTCTAAATGCCATGGATGATTTTGTCCTTAGAAAACTAATTGAATACCACCTCATTGATGTAAACCTAATAAAACCCAAGCCATCATGGAGAAATAAGCAGACAGGTGTGACAATGGTGGCAAAAAGACTCAACATATTTCTTTTGGCTGAGGTATTGGTGGGCTCCCTTCCAATATTTTTTCAATGGATTGGTATTGGGGGTATCTCGGATCACCATCCCATATTTCTAGAATTGAAAGGGGGTAGCCGAAAGCTTGGAAGTCCCTTTAAATTCAACCCTTCATGGTTGAATGAGGAAAGCTTCGTGCAAATGGTCAAGGATTCATAAAGCCCTTCTAATCTGGAACTTGGTATCTTGATGGCCCAACAATTTGTGGAAAACCTTTAAAAGGTAAAAAGGGTTATGATTCAATGATATATTCAAAAGAAGACCTGGGAAGAGGAAGAACTCAAGTCAGTTGAGGAGGAATTGGATCAGCTTGAATTCGTTAATGGTGGAGGTTATGAATCGGTAGAAGAAAAACAATTGATTATGCAGCTTAAGTCACAAAAGAAAAAAAATATTGTCTCACAGGGAAGAACAATGGAGACTCAAAAGTCATGTTGTTTGGCTTAACTCCATGGATGAAAACACCAATTTTTTCAAAAATTATGCCAAAGGTAGAAAATCAATTAACACCATTTGGGATATGACGAAACCTGGTGGCAATAAAGCCACAACTTTTGAGGAGATTGCCTCACTAGGGAAAATTCATTTTGCTAGTTTGTTCAAAGCCCCGAATGGAACCATTATCGCTGAGGTGGCACGCCTGGCCCAGTTCCTTCCTCGTTTTGCAATTGAGAAAGACAATTAGAATCTTATGGAACCTATATCATCCGAGGAGTTGGAGGAAGTTCTAAAAGGAATGAAAAAAGATAAGATTATTGGGTCGAATAGGTGGACCATGGAGTATTCCTTGGACTTCTTTAAACTGTTAGGTGATTATTTGCTATGAGTGGTCAAGTATTCATGATTGAATGACAAAATCTACAACCCTAATAACTCTACCTTCACCACTCTCATATCCAAGACAGATGATCCTCAATCATTTGATGAATATGGGCCTATCTCGTTATGCAACAGTGTCTACCACTGCAAGGAAAAGACCCTCTAGAGGATGTTTTTGAGGAACCCCTTATAAAAATACCCCAGACATATGTTTATAGTGGAGGTTACCAGAGAAGGTTGGTGGGCAGAGGTTTTTGCGGATGTTTTTCGTTCGGTGTGCTTATAATCCTAAACTGCACCGGTGCGCTCAACAAGAGAAAGCATCAGTGCGCACAAAACATTGGCACACCGGACACTGTCGCTCCATACACACCCGCCCGGTGCGTCATAAAACACCGCGCGAAAATAGAAACCGCACCAGTGCGCCTGTAAAACCCGCGCACTGAAACGGGGTTATATATATATACGGCCAAAAAACCACATTTTTCACTTTTCTCAGTGCTCCAGAGCTCTCAAGCACCAGTGCAATTTATCCTTGTCTGAGCTTCCCTGACATTGGTGCTCCCATTGCACCCATTGAACACACTGTTATTGTTCATTGCCCACCAATCTCTAGCTTGCATTTTGCAAAACGGTGCGCAAATTTTCTTTTGCAAATTCTACGGCCAATATGCCTCCTCAACGGCCAAATGTATAGGTATCTTTCTTGCTTTTCCATAACTAAGCTTTTTAGCGAATTAGAATTTCATGATTGAATGACAAAATCTACAACCCTAATAACTCTACCTTCACCACTCTCATATCCAAGACAGATGATCCTCAATCATTTGATGAATATGGGCCTATCTCGTTATGCAACAGTGTCTACCACTGCAAGGAAAAGACCCTCTAGAGGATGTTTTTGAGGAACCCCTTATAAAAATACCCCAGACATATGTTTCTAGTGGAGGTTACCAGAGGAGGTTGGTGGGCAGAGGTTTTTGCGGATGTTTTTCGTTCGGTGTGCTTATAATCCTAAACTGCACCGGTGTGCTAAACAAGAGAAAGCATCAGTGCGCACAAAACATTGGCACACCGGACATTGTCGCTCCATACACACCCGCCCAGTGCGTCTTATTACAGCAGAGCACTGGTGCTTTACAACTCTTCCGCATAGGTGCGTCATAAAACACCGCGCGAAAATAGAAACCGCACCAGTGCGCCTGTAAAACCCGCGCACTGAAACGGGGTTATATATATATACGGCCAAAAAACCACATTTTTCACTTTTCTCAGTGCTCCAGAGCTCTCAAGCACCAGTGCAATTTATCCTTTATGCATTTGCCACGACATTGGTGCTCCCATTGCACCAGTGCAATGAACACCTTTGCTATTGTTCATTGCCCACCAATCTCTAGCTTGCATTTTGCAAAACGGTGCGCAAATTTTCTTTTGCAAATTCTACGGCCAATATGCCTCCTCAACGGCCAAATGTATAGGTATCTTTCTTGATTTTCCATAATTAAGCTTTTTAGCGAATTAGAATTTCATGATTGAATGACAAAATCTACAACCCTAATAACTCTACCTTCACCACTCTCATATCCAAGACAGATGATCCTCAATCATTTGATGAATATGGGCCTATCTCGTTATGCAACAGTGTCTACCACTGCAAGGAAAAGACCCTCTAGAGGATGTTTTTGAGGAACCCCTTATAAAAATACCCCAGACATATGTTTCTAGTGGAGGTTACCAGAGGAGGTTGGTGGGCAGAGGTTTTTGCGGATGTTTTTCGTTCGATGTGCTTATAATCCTAAACTGCACCGGTGCGCTCAACAAGAGAAAGCATCAGTGCGCACAAAACATTGGCACACCGGACACTGTCGCTCCATACACACCCGCCCGGTGCGTCTTATTACAGCAGAGCACTGGTGCTTTACAACTCTTCCGCATAGGTGCGTCATAAAACACCGCGCGAAAATAGAAACCGCACCAGTGCGCCTGTAAAACCCGCGCACTGAAACGGGGTTATATATATATACGGCCAAAAAACCACATTTTTCACTTTTCTCAGTGCTCCAGAGCTCTCAAGCACCAGTGCAATTTATCCTTGTCTGAGCTGCCCTGACATTGGTGCTCCCATTGCACCCATTGAACACACTGCTATTGTTCATTGCCCACCAATCTCTAGCTTGCATTTTGCAAAACGGTGCGCAAATTTTATTTTGCAAATTCTACGGCCAATATGCCTCCTCAACGGCCAAATGTATAGGTATCTTTCTTGATTTTCCATAATTAAGCTTTTTAGCGAATTAGAATTTCAAATAACCTTAAAATTAACCATTTAAAAGGAAAAAATAAAAATATTGTCGCGCGGTGAACTCGAGCCATTCAGCTCGCACCGGTAAGCAGTGTTCCCTGTAAAATTTACAGGTCGCACCGCAACTGGTGCTAACAATATATGCACCGTTTCGGGGGCGGTAATGAAAGGCACAACGTGTTATTTAAAAAAAAAAATAAAAAAAAAAAAAAAATAAAAAATAAAAAAAGGGTGGTGTGGTCGTTTACCCAACCGCACTGTTGACCATGTGGAATAGCGGCAACACGGTGTGTTGACTGAAATATCCGCCCCGGGGTGGGTATTTTTGTTAGCGCATCGCATTCGGCATTTCCACGGGGTCAATGGTGCGGCCAGGTAAAAGACCGCACCATTGACTATGTAATGAAGTTAGGAGGTTGGTGCGCTGACCCAACTATACGCGTTGGGGTGTAGATTTTAGTCAGCGCACCGCACTCCTGACACTGTACATAGTCAATGGCTCTCTGAAAATTTTCAGGTACACCGCCTACGGTGCGTTGAATATCATCTAGGGCACCGCCACCGGTGCGCGACAAAAAAAAAGACACACCGGAACTGGTGCATGACTGTTTTTTGTGGCGCATCGACTGTTTTGTTTTTTTTTCCAAAAAAAATTATATATGTATATTCCTAAATATATGTCTCATTTAATAAAAAAATAATTAATTAATATGTCAATCATTCATAGAGAAGAGGGGGAACAACAACAACAACAGGTAGAGCAGTATGACATGGTTCGCCTGTGGGAGGCATGAGAGAGAGAGAGAGATGCGTACCCTCACCCTATTACAGCAGCTCCCCAGGGGCTCCTAAGGCAGGTAGGCCTCCTCAAGTTCTATTAGGAGGCTACTTTCCTAAAGGGCCATGGTGTGTTTTTGAGACATCTTATCCGTAGGTGGAATGCCCACCGACAAGCTTTCCGGGTTGGTCCTAACCAGTGGTACACGCCCACTAAGGAGAACATATATTTCATTACAGGGCTATCGAGGAGAGGGGTGGATTTTCCCTCATTCTCAGAGGTTCCAGTTGGCTATGCAGCAGGGAGTTAGTTGGTGTACTCCCAGAGATACATTAGTGCAGATATACTGTCTCCTTTAGATTTTTAGGTCTCCGGAGGTCAGTTACGTATTGGTGCATTTGGTAGTGAGGAGGTGAGGTGCCTCTCACTTCTGATTTCGACCATTTCACACAACATCAATAATGGGCAACACATTAGTTGCTCGCTTCTATATTATGTTAATTCTTTAGTACAGGAGCCACGACTTGTCAGGTGGTCTGCCATTTTTTTGCGGCAGTTTTGTACAACCTTAGATAGATGTCGTGCTCATGCATAAGGGAGGGTCAACTTCCCTTTGCTTCAGAGCTTTTTTGTTTATTTTTTGAGAGGTTTCCAGAGACGAGGCCTACTTTTGTTCGACAGCCTTGTAGGCCGATGTTCGAGGCACGGATGCACATGTGGGGCAGATGATTCCCAAGAGGGGTGAGACTGTCTTTCCAGTGAGGATATCACATGATGCACTAGAGTTGCTAGCCATTGTTGACGAGCTGCATCCCTTCATTATGGTCCTATGTCCTTATGCTGGATTGGATTAGCGAGGGTGTGCTAACATCCTCTTCACAGATGATGAGCCATCGAATGATAGAGATAATATTATTGTTTTGTTTAAATTTATTATAACATGTTCTTTAACTTGTTTTTATTAAATTGTGTAATGAAATTTTCTAATTATTGTTTTGTACTTGTATATATTTTGCAGACATAGGGTCTTTTGATGGCGAGGACATGTCGGCACCACCACATGATCCAGGTGTGGATCTTGATGACGTTCAAAGCATGCCAGATGCCGAGGATCATCAGGAGGTCGGTGGAGAGAGACCTGCTCTTGCTGGTGCGCCGATACCACCTTTTGCTAGGCGCGGTCGGCTTGATACTAGATACAGGATGGATTTGGGTGACCAACTCACTGCATTGATTGTTGAGGCAGGCATCAGGCCCGCTAATATGAGAGACATACAGGCTGATGGTAGGTCGTTACATATGTGGAGAGGCATGTCGCGTGATATGTACAGCCTGATGCGACATGTCATAGGAGCTACGACCTTAGTTACGCAGCTGAGGAGGACCATTGCACGTTATAGGCGTGGTCGAGATGCAGCACGTGATCGACAGTCTGCAAGCAGTGACTCATCATCTCATGATCGTTCACCTCACGTCGCGCTAGATGAGCAACCTCCACTAGCATCTAGCAACAGTCATCATGGAGATCAGGCTGGACCATCGGCCACATCCAATCAGCAGCCTGCAACATCCAGCAGTACTCATGATCATGAGCAGGCTGGACCATCGACCGTCGAGGCTGCACCATTGACTAAGCACGCCTCGACTAGTACTGTTATTGATGTTGTACCACCAACTGATCCATGACATTTATATTACAGTTGTATATTTTTGACAAAATATATATATATATATATATATATATATATATATATATATATATATATATATATATATATATTATATATATATATATATATATATAATTGAATAATGTTAAAAATATATGGTCCATGTATTTTATGTTCACGTTGCAGTTGTACTTAATTTACATATTGGTGATCATCATGATGTGTATATTGTTAGGTCATGTTAGATTTGTTCATTTAATGTCCAACTTGCAGATAGATGTGTATCTGATAGCATGAGTTATTTGACATGAGATGTATATTTGATGTTTGTGTTGCGACGATGTTATACAATGATAATTGTGTTTTGTTAGATGATCATGATCATGATGATGTTAGCGAATTTGAATGTGTTTTTTTGTCGAATATGATGTTTGTACGATGGTTATCATGATTGTGATGTCTATTAATTAATTTAATATTAAATGGCCATGATATTTATTAAATATTATGTCATGATTGTAATTGAAATTTTAATTTTAATTGTATATAAAATTGTAAATTTATATTTGTATTTGTAATTGTAATTTTAAGTGTAATTGTATGCAAAATATTTGTAAAATTTTAATTGTAATTGTAATATTTAATTTAATTGTGATTGTAATTGTATATATGACAAATTGTAAAATTGCAATTGTAATTCTAATTGTATGTAAAATTCTAAAATTGTAATTGTATTTGTAATTATATGTAAAATATTTGTAAAATTGTAATTCTAATTCTAATTTTATGTAAAATATTTGTAAAATTTTAATTGTATTACTAAATGATTGTAATTATAAAATTTTAATTGTAATTATATTTGTAATTGTAATTGTAATTGTAATTGTATGTGAAATTGTAAAACTCTAATTCTAATTCTAATTCTATGTAAAATATTTGTAAAATTTTAATTATATTAACGTGAAATGATTTTATTAAAAATTTTAAAATTGTAAATAATTGTAAAATAATAAATCTAGAATAATATGAATTATTGTAACATAATAAAGTTTAGAAAATAATGCAAATAAATTCGTGTACTTTAGAATTATCATTATTTTATTATTATCTTACAAAAAAAAAAAAAACTTTATACAATACGTCAATTTTATTTTTATTGACATCAACATAATTGCAAATTATCAAGTGAAATATTGATTTTAACATTAATTCAAAATACATATTATAATGTTTCGAAAAAAAAGAGTCTTATAAGGTATAAGGTAATTAAGTCCTCTTCTTTATAAAAACTCATTTTAAAAAGTATAAATATTGATGAATTAATAACACATGTACCATTTCACATGCACTAATTCCATTGAACAGATTTTAGAAGAATTCAAGTATATTACCATTGCGTTGCCTCTTATGGATGCTAATTCCATGAACATATTTTAGAAGAATTTGAGTGTCAAGAATGCAACAGACAAAAAAAAAAACACAAACAAACATTTTTGGACTATTTTGCATCTTCTTCTTCTTCTTTTTCTTCTTTTTTTTAATGGAACGGGTATGTTTTTATTTATTTGATGAAAAAAGTTGGGCCTACGCCAAAGCAACCACTATTACATTGCAGTTATCCATCATTCTTGTGTTATTATAAATTACAGCATTTCATGGGATGCAGATTTGGGAAGAGCTTTCGTCATTTATGATAAGTTGTCCTTTCAAAAGAGTGCAGCCTTTGTACGCCATGAGATATGCTTCGCTATTCGAGTTTCTCAGAATATGAAAGAACCTGTAGGAGGCAAAATCAAGCAGGATTTCTTTAGTCTGCTCAAAGTTTTATTGAGACTTGCGTTGTTGAACAATTCCTTCAAGTTTAGTTTTTTAATTAGAATCTCTAAGTCTCCAAAAGCTTGAAAATCTTTGACACCTCTGTCTCTAGCTATGTGGCATGCTTTGAGGAGGCCTAGGATCTCTGCTTGGTTATTGGTTTTCTGCCCGATACCCCAGCGAAAGCAGTCCCTTTTTTAGCCCTATGGGGAGTAGATGACCCCACCTGCTCCAGCTGCACCGGGGTTTCCTTTGGAGGCCTCATTGAAGAAAATCGTGGTTAAGTTTTGCTTCCACCACCATTCTTGGAAGATGGCATCAGTGTCTCTTTTACGCCATTCTGGATTTGCAGTATGAGAGGCCAATAGATTCTTCCGAGGGTGAGGAACCAGGGGATCCAACCACTTCTTTTCTTCTGGGAGAAGCAAAGGATCTTCTTTGAAGTATTGTTGCTGGGCAGCTTCCAGGAGGAAGGATTTAGTTTTGGCTGCTACAAACAAGGGGGCGTGCGGGGTTTCGTTGAAGATCTGATCATTTCGAGCCAGCCAAAGTTGCCAACAAACATATTTGGGGATGGCAATCCAGACTTTACGCCGGAAGGAATTGTTGGGGATATTATGGGGATAGAATAGGCTCCATGAGGCAAAAAGATCAGAAACAGAGTTATGTGGAGGGACAGAGATCTGCAGATCATGGAGGATGAGTCCCCACACTTCTTTAGCAAATATTCATTCAATGAAGAGATGCCTGGTTGTTTCAAGGTTATTTCTGCAAAGCTCACATCTATGTGGCCCAGCTATGCTCCTTTTCTCCAGATTATCTCCAGTTAGCAATTTATTATGAACCAGCGTCCAAAAGAAAAAATTAACTTTAGGTAAAGCTAGCGGATCCCATACTTTTTTCCAGAAGGCGGGGGTTTGATTGTTGTTTCTTGAGGGTTGTAGAGCATTGTAGCCAGCAGCTATGGTGTAAATTCCTATTTTTCCCCATCCCCAGTTGTCCATCCTGTTTCAATTCACTGGGGCTGCATCATCCAACAGATCTTCAAGGATGCATTTATGTTGGCTTAGGCGCTCAAGGACGTCATGGAAGTCCCAGCCATTCCAGTCACCATGGCTGTCCCACTTGGAGAGGTCATAAACACTGTTAATTCCTGCACGCATCAACCAGTCTTTAAGATCAACAATTTCTTCATTTTCAGACAGAGGATCATGGTCCATGATTCGGTCATGCCAAAGGCTTGTGCGCTTTCCATTGCCGGGAATTCGATATGCCTTTCCCTTGAAAAAATGCAGATAAGTTCCATACTTGAGTGCAGTTGATTGTATTACTTACTTGCATATTTCTGAGAGGGATTTTGTGAGCGTATTTTGATTTCAGAATTTCGCTGACAGGTTGGTTGGGTTCCTTATACAACTTCCACAGAATATTGCCTCCCAACGCGAGATTGACAAGAGAGGGGTCGCGGATCTGCAAGCCTCCCTAAGTGATTGTTCTTTTTACCATATCCCAATTTACTAAATGAATTTTGTGTTGGTTTGCTTTCCACCCTTGCCATAGAAAATCTCAAAGGAGTTTAGATATTTGATTCATCACGTTTTTTGGAGCTAAGATAAAAGATGCTTGGTATATTGGGAGAGCAGACAACAGAGATTTGATCAGAATTACTTTACCTCCTTTTGTGAGCCAGTATCCTCCCCATGCTGAGATTTTTGTTTTTATTTTACTAATGATTTCGCTCCACAATGACCTCTTGTTGATTCCATTCGAGATGGGCAGTCCAAGATACTTGATCTTGTCCCAGTGGGCATGACCTTTGAACCCGATGAGGTTCGAGATGTTAGTGAGCTCTTGATGCTCTATGTTCCAACCACAGACTTCGCTTTTTCTCTCATTAAATAATTCTCCCGAGACCCTGCAATAGCATTTTAAGAACATAGTCAAAGGCTTTGGCAATTCTGGGGGAGGCACCTCCTAGGAGGAGAGAGTTGTCTAGGAAGAGCGCATGGTTCAGGGGATCAGAGCCAAAGGAAGGTTTGAGTCTAGGAAGGGAGCCAACAACTCTCTCGGCTGAGAGTTTTCTGCTGAGTGTGTCTGCCATCAGGATATACAGGAAGGGAGAGAGAGGACAGCCCTGCCTAAGGCCTCTCTGGGCTTGAAAAGAAGAAGAAGGGCGTCCGTTAACTAAGGGGGCAATCCAGGGATTATCGATGCAGGCTTTGATGAGATTGACAAATTAGGGCGAGAAGCCAAAAGAGAGAAGGAATTTGATGAGGAAAGAACAGTTAACCCTATCAAAAGCATTGGCCATGTTAAGTTTTATCAACATCCCTTTCTCTTTTTGTTGTTTGCTTGAGTGAATTGTCTTCTGAACTTGGATGACATTGTCCAAGATGTGCCTGCCTTCAACTAAACCTCCTTGGGAGCTAGAGATTATCCTTTTAAGCAGTGGCTTAATCCTATTTGCTAGAAGTTTGGCCATAATTTTATAGGATGCGTTGCAAAGCGAGATGGGTCTGAATCTGGCAAAGGTTTCTGGGTTGATTTCTTTTGGAATTAAGGAAAGATAGGTGGAGTTGGTTCCTCCTCCTACCTTTGCTTTTTTCAAAAACCCTCTTATCATTTTTTGAAGATCAAATTTGATGATGTACCAGCAAGTATTGTAGAAATGAATAGTGAATCCGTCAGGCCCAGGAGCCTTGTCTGGTTCCATAGACCATATAACTTTGGTGATTTCTTCTTCGGTGAATGGATTAATAAGGGCAGTGTTGTCTTCAGGGCTGACAAGAAGGGGGATGTTTGAGAGGAGATCAATTATTTCCTCCTCATTGCCTTGAGTCCCTGCACTGTAAAGATTTCTGAAGTGGCTTTTTGTCGCTGCTTTAATCTAGGTGAACCATTTGCGGATCTGCCCCTCCGCAATTGTTATTTCCAAGATGTGGTTTCTGGAGAGTCATGCTCTATATTGACGATGGAAGAAGGAAGTGTTTTGGTCCCCTGCCTTCAACCACAAGCTTCTAGATTTGATTCTCCGATACTCTTCTTCCATTCGAAAGGAGCGGAAAGATGAGCATTTGGCTTTTACCTCTTTGTCAAGAAACTCTGCAGTGATGTCTTTACTTTCCATTTCAACTTGCAGGGCCTCCAGAGACTGCACTGCTTCTTTTCTTTGGCTGGTTGGGGTTGGGGTTGGTTTCCTTATCCATTCCTTCAGGGCTTGCTTTGTAGCCTTGAGTTTTTGCTCCCAGACATAGCACGAATACCCTGTGAAGGATTTGGCCCAAGCTGTTTTCACTGTTTCAATGAAGCCTTCCCTTTCAATCCAGAGGGGACTGAAACAGAATGGGATTGGGCCCAGATGTTCTTCATCTTCCAGTAGTAGATGTATTGGCTTGTGGTCTGAAGTCAATTTAGGGAGGATTTTTGTGGTGATTATCTTCTTGTCCATCATCAAAGAGCCTTGCACTGAGAATTTGTCTAGGCGGGCAGAAATGTGATCCTCCCCAACTCTATTATTGGTCCATGTGTAAAGTCCTCTGACCGGGCTGAAATCGAGTAGATCCCATTGCTGTATGAGCTCTTCCACCGGGGCCACCATAGGGTCTATGTTGTTGTTGCCTCCTCTCTTTTCTTTAGCTTTTAGAATGATATTTAGATCCCTGGAAAGGATGATGTTTTTGGGGGATTGCTACTTTAAGAATGCTGAGAGAGAGTTCCAACATTCTCTTTTTTAAGCATAAAGGAAAAGTACATAAAGATTGAAAAGTGAGATGGTCAACTTACTTGTGCAATGCGTTAGTTCCGTGAAGATCCAATGCTGAGTCTCGTGGGAGTTGTTTAGATGGAAGAGTTCTTATGTCCATAGAGTTGCAAGCCCTCCAGAAGAGCCCCTTGAACTTACTGCTTTGCCTGCGCTTTTCTTCCATTTCGACTTACTGATGTCTAGAAGGGTTTTCCCTCCTATCTTAGTCTCTTGGAGCATGAGAATATCTGAGGGGTCTATTTTCAGGAGGTCCTTGATGGCTTCAGCTTTCGAGGGGTTCCCCAGTCCTCTACAATTCTAAGAGACGAGACACATTATTTACCAATGGGGGGGTGAGAACCTCCCTTGGGAGGCCTTGCTTTGGTATTTCTCCCAATAGACATATTTATTGTGGGCTGGCTTCCTTGAGTTTTAAGCCTTTTAGCCTCCTCTTCCCTCACTTCTTTGTGGGATTTCCTTCCGGCTCTTTTTAACGGGCGCTCGTAGGTCTCATCCTCAGAGGAACCTAAACTATCCGCTAGTTTTTTCCTTGTGACTTCTGCATATGAGGGATTGGAGGGGCTGCCTTGGGAGGCTTCTAGTTGTATTACTTCGCTGCCTTCTTTGTTGGAAATGGGAGATCTAGTCTGTTCCAGATTTTTCGAAGCTGTTTTTGCAGGCTTGATCTGGTTGCTTTCTTTACCGTTTGGGATTGGGTCCTTTTCTTGGATGGGATTAGAGCTGCTTGGAGTCCCGTTCGCTATGCCTTTCCCATTGCCTTTTTTTTGGTGAGAATTTTTCTGGACTAGGGTCCAATGCCCACCATTTTGTTTGTCTGGTTGCTCTTCGGCCTTTTTCTTGTAGTGTTTTGCAAAATGTCTGTGGTCGTGGCAGTGTCTACATTTGAAGGGAAGTTGTTCGTAATCCAGTTCTTGAACATGCATCCACCCTGCAACTATAAGCTTGATTGCTTCCGGCAGCCCCTCCTCCAGATCAACTTTGACACAGATGCGGGGGCATGAATACTGATCTTTTCTTGCAGCTTGATCTATGTATTTTCCTAAGGCGTTGCCGATAATTTGAAGGTACTTTGGATTCCAGCAATGGAGAGGAAGATGGGGGAGCCGCACCCAGACCGGGACAGCAGATGGGACATCCTGTGCGGGATCAAAATCAGGCGACCATTTATTTAGGTATAGTCCTTGCGGTCCCATGAAGTATGGGTCATTCCTGAAAATTAAACTTATGTCCTCTGTGCTCTCAAAGACGAACATGAAGAAGCCTTTACCAACGAAATAACTTTTTATTCCCTCTTTGGTTAACGGTATCCAGTTCCTTTGGATCCAATCTTCCACCGACTTGGGAGAAGGCCAGAGGCCCATGAACTGGCCTATGAGACCTCTCTCTGTGTGGTTCAAAGCTGCTTTGCAGGTTTCTTCTTCAGATAAGGCAATCGAGGGAATACTATCCATTTTCTTGACAAACTTATGTTGCATGGCAGAGGAAGGTCGCTAATTTCATGCAGCTATCATCGTTTTGAAGGCAATAACCTCAGGAGGTGGAGGGGGGGGGGGGGCGAAGGATCGGGGCCCCATTTGGGTATGCATAAGAGACGGCCTTAGAGATGTGCATGATACATTGTCTTGTACTTGACCACGAAGCGCGCGGGTGAGTACGAAACAAGCCACTAACGCATGAAACAAAACTTTATACGATTTGAGGTGGAACTACATGCATTTTATTAAAAGGTTTTTGAGATATTTTGTGGGGTTTATAGGTTCATGGGACAGTAGACAGTACCTACCCTGCCGTATTGGTATTTTAGTTGAATTTTTCCTAGCAGTGATATGATGAAATCTTGTAGCTATGCATTTAACAAAGAACCCATATATTTTGAGAATATGATTGAATATTGTTGTCATATACTTGAGCACTATTCCATATTCTGCAATTTAATGAGGGTTGGAGGGAGCTTACAATCCTGTATCTGTTATTAACTACACCATTCAGTAGAACCAAAGAAAATTCAAGAAGATTCCTCAGTGAAGTAGACTGGCCATAATCAATTCCTTCGAGACATCAACAACAGAAATAGATATGCATGTCAGAGGCTCATGTTGGCACCTTTTCTTGTTGCGAATTGTGGAAAGGTTCAAGTTTCTTTTTCTGAAAGAAGAATAGGTGTAATTTTGAAAAGAAATGGCCCAAATATTTTCACAGCAAAATGTACATTTCCAACATGTCTAAAAACTAAAATATCTCCAACTTGAATAAACTGCTCAAAAACAAAACTTTGCCAACCATTTGTGAAAATTGTCCACGTCTTAGCATAACACAGGTTCACATGCCACAATTGCCCACGTGGGCCCTATAGTATCGCATCTTCACACGCCCCACATTGCATTCTCTCCACATAATCAGTGGGCACCTCGTGCAATAAACAAAATGCATTGGAAGAATAGTTATTTCAATAAAGAATTTATCCAATTCTAATTCTAATTCTAATTCTCAAGAATAAACAAAATTCTAATTCTCAATTTCTATGGTTGGAGTTCACTAAATTTTGGTGTACACACCTAAAAGTAATTTCGAAGCCTTAACCGCAAATCGGTGCTAATGTACAGATAACCGCACCGGTGCGTTTTAGTTACTGCGCACCACTGCTGTGTTATGAAGGGACGCACCGGTGTGGTTTTATTAAGTGACGCACTGAAGACGAATAACTGTAAATAAAAAAATAAAAAAAGAAGAAGAAGTGAAACTCTATTTTATTTAAGTGAAGAAAGCGGTAAATTGAAAAATAGGTGGCAAAAAAATTTCGAAAATCTAATTTCATAAAATAATTCTTCACTTTTCATTATTTCACTATTTTTGCAAAAAAAATCCGCCAGAGATTTGCAGGAGACATACCTGGAGCAAGAGAGCACAAGAGCACTGTGGAGCAGCGAAATACATTTGAACAGAAGTATTCAGACAATCAGAATTCCAAACCTCTGGTGATTCAAACCCTATACCATAGAATTTCAAACGATCTCGTGATTAAATTTGATTTTTTTTTTAACTTTCTTCTGGAGTTTTTTTTTTCATTTTCAGGGAAAAAAAAAATTTAAATTTCTCGTTTTTACCTTAAACCCTTCATTTTTTTTGTTTTTGCCCTTTCTTCTCCATGTTTCTGTGATTTCAGAATTAGGGCTTTTCATTTTAGATTGACATCCAACCCATGGGACGACTTGCATAGTCGGATCCCAATCCATGTTGGCAAGTACTGTGTAATAAAAAATTTAAAAGCAATTTATTTTAATCAGTGCGCCATATCTAAAATACAGCACCGGTGCGCTAGGTTATGAGGGGCGCACCGATAACGAGATATTTCATTAAGGCATACATCGAACGTGTTGTTTCACAAAAAATGTGTTATTGTGTTAATCGGTGCACCATGTAATATATAACGCACCACATCGGGTCTCCTAGTTGACAGAGAGCACTGTATGGTGGTCCCTTGTTTGCGTAGAACGTTTATGCTATAAAAACTAACACTAAACGATTTTTATTATTTTCTTTGTGTTAATTGGTGTAGTGGTTAACATGTAATGCACTGATGCTCTTGGTTGACATGGAGCACCGTACGGTCTATTATACTGTTTCTGCGGTGCGTTTATAATACCCCCACGCACCAACGTTGGTGTGTACATCATGAAAGGCGCACCGGTTTCTTGAGATTCTTTTTTTACCTGAAAAGTTAACAATTTATTTATAAATATATTAATGAATGATATGGTACAAGTTTCAGATTGATAAAGGAATGACTGACAAGAGATCAAGTAACAAAAATACTGATAACACATCAAGAAAAAAAAAAATGCAAGTTCTTAGTAAATTCTTTACAAAAAATATTATTTTTGAACTATATGTAAGTTTAACTTATATGTATTGTTTACTGTGTATCATGCAGAGCCACAAAATGATGAAACTCGATAAGATTATTTCTGATCTAGGACCAGAAAAGCATAAAAGCTTGATGGAAAAATTGCAAAATGATGAATGAGGTGAATGAAAAAATATTATCGATCAAATATGAGTTTTTTTTTTAAATTTTCATTAATAATATACTTAAAATGATTAGATAACATGTGTCAAACAGTCTATTAATTAACATTTGTTTAATGTTCTACAGGGACCAACAACTCAGAAAATGAATGTTGTCCTAAGAAAAGAAAAAAAATAGAACATGCAAATGAAAATGAATTGCTCCTTAGCTCATCTGGAGTGGTGCTGGAGGTTAATGAAAGGGGGAAAAGTTTTTACAAAATTTTGAGGGATCTACTGGAACGAATGTATAGACGTCCTTAATTTCCACTTACAATACAAAAATCAATCAAATGATTCCAAGAACCAAATTTTATCTAAACTACAAGAAGAGTTTCCAAAGAATTGGTCAATGAGACATGTCAGACTTTTAATAGCAAAAACGTACAACAACAACAAAAGAAGGAATTAATTGTGGAATTTGTAAGCATCTATCGATCTTGTTTTATTTAGCTCCGTCTATAATTAATAGAACAAATATATATATATATATATATATATATATATATATATATATATATATATATATATATATATGATTTGTTATGGGGTATAAAACTTGCAGGAAACAAAGTATGGAACTGCGCCAATAGATGAAGTTTTGAAAGATGGCATGGTACATGGTTTTGAAAGAATGTGTATAGTTTATGAGTCAATTGTTGCTATGGTACGTCATTTCTTTATATATATATATATATATATATATATATATATATATATATATATGATTTGTTATGGGGTATAAAACTTGCAGGAAACAAAGTATGGAACTGCACCAACAGATGAACTTTTGAAAGATGGCATGGTACATGGTTTTGAAAGAATGTGTATAGTTTATGAGTCAATTGTTGCTATGGTACGTCATTTCTTTTCAATTTACATTGATGTAATATATTATTTAATATTGCAATTTTGATTATTCTCACCAATGTATATACACTCATTACGGTTTATTTTTATGTTTGTAGATGGAAGGTGAAGAAGAAGAAAACAATCAACACCGTGAACAAAACATTCCTGAAAATAACCCAAGTCATGGAAGTAGCTCTAGTAGTGACAACAGTTCAAGTGAAGAATGATGATCACTATGTTTGGATATCAAAGTAAGGTGTTGTATTTTTTGAAATATTTGTCTGTGAAATCAGACATTTTGTTTAATGTAATGGACATAGTGTCCCAATTGAAAGACAAAGGGATACCAATAACTGTCCCATTTTGTATGACAAGGACTGTCTTATATATATATATATATATATATGTGTGTGTGTGTGTGTGTGTGTGTGTGTTTTAATTTATTCTATTGCGTTCTCCATTGTCGCTCTCAAATGCACCAATAAAAAATTAATTCATATCAATATTGTTATAAGATATATATGTGTTGACTTTTGATGAATAATGAATTTTAAAAAATCACAATAATTATGATATGATATAAAAAATTAATCCAAACATCACAGTCAAATGCATTAATAAAAACTTAATTAATATGAATATTGTTATAAGATGTGTTGACTTTTAATGAATAATGTATTTAGAAAAATCACAATAATTGCACTATCACAGGTCGATGTTTCTAAAAAATACAAAATGAACACCGGTGCGCGTCAGTTACTGTACACCAGTGCGTTCGTATGCTGCAGCGCACCGGTGCGTTTCTATGACCTATGGGCACCGCACAAATACCAAAACCAATTAAAAATATCGGTGCGTTTGTGCGATACTGCGCACTAGTGCTTTTATGCGAGACTACGCACCGGTGAATTTTTACGACGTATGGGCACTGCACAAATACCAATACCAATTATAAATATCGGTGCATTTGTCTAATATGACACATCGGTGTGTTTCTATAAGTCTACGTACCGGTGTGTTGAGATGGCCTATGGGCACCGCACAAATCCCAAGACCAATTAGAACGGCCCCGTGCGTTGTATCACCAACATTGCGCCCGGTGCGGTTTTATATCTTGACGGCCCGATGCATGCACATTCGACCGCCCCGGGGCCACCGACTAGATGAGACGCACCAGTGCGTTAAAACCTTATTAGGGCACCGATGAAAAAAACATCCGTAATAACCTCTGGCTGCCTAGTTATTTTAGTTGTGTTGAATTTCCGTTAAAAGCTCCGCCAAAACCTCCATAACCATAAATGGATGTTGTAGAAAATGTTTTTTTGACAATTTTGGCCAATTTTATAACACTAAAAACCTCCTTTATAACCTCTGCTAAAGGATATTTTCCTTGTAGTGTACAAAGTTATTGCAAAAGGTATTGATATTCATATTAGACCAATCTTATCTAAAAATATTTCCAAGGAGCAGTTTAGATTCTTGGAGGGGCATCAAATCCATGAGGTCGTTGGGGTGGCTTAATATGGCCTTCATAACATTAAGATGCGGAAGTTAAAAGGGGTAATCAAAAAAATCGACCTCTCAAAATCCTATGAAACATTCAGTTGGGTCTACATACAGATGATTCTCGCTCACCTAGGTTTTGAGGTCCCCTTCATTAATTGGGTCATGAGTTGTGTGACATTTGCATTGATTAATGGCTCGAATTCTCCTTTTTTCATGCACGAAGAATATTGAGACAGAGTTGCCCTTTATCCCCTCTTCTCTTCCTTTTGGTTGTTGAAGGACCAAGTAGGCTCCTACTGGCGACCAAGCAAAGGAGTGACCTTAATGGGATTGAGGTTGTAAACAATACATTCACTACGCACATTCACTTTGTGATGATGTATTAATTTTCTATAACAAGTCTCGACAAGACCTGGATGTCGTTAAAGAGGCTCCTGCCCTATTTAAAAAAACCATTGATATGCTTATTAATATCCAAAAATCCTCCCTCTCTCATTCTAGAATGTAAAGAGGTGAAGTTAGGAGGGCGTTGAAAATATTCCCTTATGCTGTCAAATATTTTCAAGAGAATCTCAAATATCTCAGTTTCTATTTGAAACCTAACTCATACAGGAACACAGACTAGAGATGGCTTGTGGCCAAGATTGAGAAAAGACTTAAACATTAGAGTTTCAAATGGCTTTCATGTGTTGGAAGACTGGTTCTAATCAAGTCTGTGCTTGAAGCCATTCAGGTCTACTGGAAGGCTCCCACCTGAGTTCCAAAAGGGATCATTAAAACCAATCGGAAAATCTGTGGAGGGTTCTTGTGGGCTAGATTGATCTAGATTTATGTAGGAATGAAATGAAATACCAATTCAAACCAAAACACAGAGATACAACGAAATATATTTTCAAATAATAAAATAGCAACTACTGAGAATTGTTTACATACATAAAAGAAACAAACTAACTCGAACGATGGTAGCTTATCTCCAAGAAGAGATGTGATGGCTACAAGCCTTTTGAATTGTGTTACAATGAGGCTCAATGGCCTTTTTATTATTTAGAAATAATGGAAAACACTAAAAATCCAAAAACCTAAACCTAGGAGATGAAGCGCCAAAAGTTTGTGGGCCCCATTGGCGATAGTTGGTACATCAACTTCTCGGGGTCATAACTTTGCCATACTATCTCCGTTTGACGCATATTATATCTCACTAAAAATATATATTCAAGGACAACAACTTCGACTGCAAACACTTACCATAAGCGATCAATTTTTCCGTTTTCCAAAAAAATGTCATTTAGGGGCTCAAGTCAGCATTGGAAGTTTAGGACCCGGAAAAACTGCCAAAATTAGTAAATTGTGCTAGAAATTAGGAAAATGAGAGGAAATAGTGTTAGGGGTCCAAGTGGAATAGGAAGGTGGCCACCAATATCCACTTGGATCATGGATCCAAAGAAACAGTGGTCTTTCCTTGGGTTCGGTGTGACAATATTGCCCTCCCTAATGCCTGGGTGGCTAGGGATCGAAGGATCTTAATATATTTGCTAAATCTTTAGCAACCAAGGTAGGATGGAGACTCCTTTCTAAGACAACCTCTGGACTATGGTGGTTTACAAAACAAAACAAATAAATCTCCTATCGCTTGATGTAGGGATCAAACTATTGGATAAGCATATGCCTAACCCATCCATTATATGGAAAGCTATCATTGCATCCTTTGTTGTGGTTGGAAATGGATTAGTGTGGAAAATTAGAAATGGGGATAGACTCAGAGTAGGTCTAGAACTTTGGGTTGGCTATTCTTGGAATTGCATACTCCCTATGGAGATGGTTCAACATCTAAATGCATGTGTTAGGGCCCTATATTACTAGTGTAGTCCCTTATTATTGTTAGTGTAGCCCCCTTATTGTTATTTTTTTACCCATGTAGTCCCCATATTGTTATTATTGTGCCCCATAATAGCCCACTATTTTTATTGTTGTGCCCCTACTTTATTATTGTTAGGTCGACTATGATTATACTGTGACCCCATGGAATCCTATATATAGAAAGGAGGTTTTTTCATTTGTGTCATCCAATAATTGTTCATTTATGTAATGTAAAGGAGGTTACCCCCTCGAAGTGGTTTATTTCTAAGTCATTGATCTCTCTTTTCTTCTATTTTGTGAGTTGGTTTCATAACATTTGGTATCAGAGCTTTGGATTCTAGGGTTTCGCTACTTCAAACGGGTCATCGTGGAATCTGCACTAACTTTTTTTATACGAAGGTTTAGAAGCTAAAACAAAAACCAATTTGTGAAGAAATTGTGAGGAACATCGTGTAAAAATTTCAGATATTGTTACGCAATATTTTCGGAGATATGATCTATGGAAATTAGGGTTTTTGCAGGCTCCCGAATTTCATCTCAAAGAGGTGACCTTGGGAAAATCGTCATAACTCTCTCTCTGAGCATCTAATTGGACTTCTGTAAAAAGTGGCCAAAATAACACGGAATGCAGTCTCGTGTGTATCGATTTCAAAGCCGAAGGAGGAAACATTGACACATGGCACGCCATACAAGTTTTCTCTACTGAACCAGTCCATAATTAGGCCATTGTGGGAGATTGGGCATAACCTTGACTTGAAGAATAAAAATCAAGTTAGACCTATGGCATTGGAAAGAAGATTTAGAGGGCTAATAAAGGACTGAAGATAAATGCTAGGGGATCTGAAATCACAGAGATACATCAGTTTCAATATCGAGCTCCTCAAAAGTAAGAAAAAGGTGTGTATTTGTTTTTTAAATTGCATGAGTCTTGTTTGAAAAATCAATTCGAAGTGATTTCAAGGGAATATTGAAGTATAGATATCATTATTGGGTTCTAAAATGGCCCCTAAAAAGAATTCAACACCCATTAAGCCCTCATAAGGCTCTACTATGACTCATGAAGAGGAAGAAGTGCAACATGATATATCAAAATTACAAGACCAAGTGCAACAAATTTCACTCTCGCAAAGAGTAACAAAAAATGAAATGGAAGCTAAGATGGATGGTTTGAAGAAAGGTGTGGAAGCTAAGATGGATGGTTTGAAGGATGACATGGAAGCTAAGATGGATGGCGTGGAAGCTAATATGGATGGTATAGAAGGCAACATGGAAACTAAGATGGAGGGTTTGAAGAAATGCATGGAAGCTAAGATGGATAGTTTGAAGAAAGGCGTGGAAGCTAAGATGGATGGTTTGAAGAAAGGCGTGGAAGCTAAGAAGGATGGTTTGAAAAATGGCATGGAAGCTATGATGGATGGTATAGACGGCAACATGGAAGATTTGAAGAAATACATGGAAGGTTTGAAGGAAGGTTTGGCAAAGTTGCTACAAGAAAATATTTCTAATGACAAAAATGTAGTAGAGGAAACTCATGATGAGAACAAAAGAAATGTTAATCACTGTTTCATAGACTCTAATGTTGGATTTAAGGCCCACCATATTCCAAATATATATATGAGGAAGTTTAATGGCAAGGATCCGATAACTTGGATACTACAAATGGAGCAATACTTTGAGCTCCATAATACGCAAAACACACAAAAGGTATGCATTGCAACTTTATATTTAGAAAAAAATCAGTTTGTATGGTATCGATGGCTTTGTTCTCGTAAACCATTGGTCACTTGGTCAAATTTTATAGAGGAAATGATAACACATTATGAGGATACAAAGAGCAACACCTTTTTTATCCAATTGATAAATATCAAACAAAAGGGTTCAATGATGGAGCACATTAAGGACTTCCAAAAATTGAATATAAGGGTAAATAATATTCCAAAGGAACATGAGATTGATATATTCATAGGGACTCTAAAGGATAACATCCAACATGAGGTTCGCCTTTAGGAACTTGATACATTGGAGAAGGCATTCAAGTTGGCAAGAAAAATTGAAAGCAAAATTATGGTGACAAGGACGCCTAGCACTCACAACTATAAATATGGAAGTGTTGCTACTCCTAGACTTCCAAAACCTACAAGGTTGACACCACAAAAATTGGAAGAAAAAAGAGCAAAAGGGTTGTGTTATATTTGCGATAACAAATAAACTAAAGGTCATAAGTGTGTTGAGAATAAATTATTTTACATAGATTGTGAAGAGGAGGAAGAAAAGGAACAAGAAACTTCAAAAGAAGAGGATATACACCAGGAACCAACCCTAGAGGAAGAAGAAATGAATCTGACCATATCTTGTAATGCATTGGCTAGAATTAACTCTCCTCAAACTCTCAAGATAGACGGACATGTCAAGAATAAAAATGTAATTGTGCTTAATGATTCAGGTAGTACCCATAATTTTATTCATTGTAAGGTAGCCAAGGAATTGAATTGCTTCCTATACCCACCGCTAGAGTGTCAAGTGATGGTGGAAAATGGAGGAACTATAAATTGCTCTCAAAAGTCCCATAATATCAAGCTAGCCATGGGGGAATATGTATTGAATAGTCCAATGCTTTCCATTCCAATTGATTTTCAACAACTTTTCTTGAAATTTTTTTTGGAAGGAAAGGAAGTTGAATTATGGGGTATTGTAAGGAAGCCGGGAAATAATAAGCTCTAATGTCATGATGAAGCTTCTAAAGAAAGAACAACAAGGCGTCATTGCACAATTATGCTCAATAGAAGTTCCAACATCAAAATAATCTATTTCTCCATATCTCCAAAAAATATTAGACAATCATTCCAAGGTGTTTGAAACTCCCAAAGGACTCCCACCTATTCGTGATCATGATCTGTTATTCATTTGATTCCAGGAATTGTTCCTCCAAACATCAGGCCTTATTGATATCCTAATGTCGAAAAGAACGAAATTGAATGTATGATTGCAGAAATGCTAGAGGCTGGTATAATTCAACCTAGTCAAAGTTCTTTTTCTGCTCTAGTAGTATTGGTGCATAAGAAGGATGGACCATGGCGCATGTGTCCGGATTATAGGGAGCTCAATAAGCTCACTATTAAAGATAAATTTCCCATTATTGTGATTGATGAATTATTGGATTTATTACATGGAGCAATTTATTTCACCAAGTTGGATTTCTGTTCAGGATATCATCAAATTAGAATGAAGACTGAAGACATTCTGAAATTAACATTTCGAACTCATGAGGGTCATTATGAATTTTTGGTCATGCCTTTTGGCCTAACCAATGCACCTTCTACATTTAGAGGGTTGATGAATTCAATTTTCAAACCCTTCCTTAGAAAATTTGTGTTAGTATTTTTTTGATGATATACCAATCTACAATAGGTCTTGGAAGGATCATGTTCAACATGTTGACAGGGTGCTCAAACTATTGGAGGAGAAACAATTATATGCAAAAACCTCCAAATGTTTCTTTGGAGTACAAGAGGTGGAATATCTAGGTCACATTGTATCTCAGGAAGGTGTTAAGGTAGACCCTAAAAAAATTAAAGCCATTAAGGAATGGAAAGTCCCCACAACCATAAAGCAGTTGCGAGGATTTCTCGGGTTAACTGGGTATTATAGCAAGTTTGTTAAGAATTATGGGAGAATAATAGCACCTATAAAAACATTATTGAAGAAAGATGAATTTGCATGGACCCCTGAAGCAACTAAGGCCTTTGAACATCTTAAAGAGGTAATGTGCCAAGCACCGGTCTTAGTTACACCAGACTTAACAGAAATATTTATTGTGGAATGTGATGCCTCAGAAAATGGAATTGGTGTTGTTTTAATGCAAGAAGGAAGACCCGTTGCTTTTGAAAGTTGTCCAATCAAAGGAAAGTATTTACAAAAATCTATTTATGAGAAGGAAATGTTGGCAACACTACATGCACTAGAGAAATGGAAACCTTACCTAATGGGAAGACACTTTAAGGTAAAAAATGATCATGATAGTCTTAAATACCTTTTGGCACAAAGACTATCTTCAGAAGAGCAGAAAAAATTGGTCGCAACAATGTTGGGTTATGACTTTGAAATCATCTACAAAAAAGGGAAGCTAAATTTTGTTGCAGATGCACTCTCAAGAAAGGATGAGGATGTGGAAGCATTGTTTTGTCCCATTTCTATTACCCAACCCGACTGGATAACCAAAATAAGGGAGGAATGGAAGGATGATGAAGAAGTATGGACACTCATTCAAAAGTTGCAGCAAGGTCCCAGTACATCTGACACATTTAGTTGGAAAAATGATTCCTTCTGGTACAAAGATCGCTTATATCTTTGTAAGAATTCCCAACTAAAACAAAATATTCTTTTGGAATTGCACACCTCTCCCTTAGGAGGACACTCAAGATTTTTAAAAACTTACCATGGGGTGAAGAAAGAATTTTTTTGGGATGGCCTTAAATCTTATATTCAAAATTTTGTGGCGGAATGTTTGGTTTGCCAGCAAAATAAAGTTGAGACAATTAATAGCCCGGGTTTTCTACAACCTTTATCCATTCCAAATCAACGTTGGGAGGAGGTTGCAATGGGTTTTATCACAGTTTTACCTAAGTCTGAAGGAAAGAGTGTCATCATGGTGGTAGTTGATAGACTTACCAAGTATGCACACTTTTGTGCACTGTCTCATCCATTTAAAGCAAGTATAGTTGCTACTGCATTTATGGAAACAATTCAAAAGAAACATGGAAACCCAAAGATTATTGTAAGCGATATAGATCCCATTTTCACCGAGAATTTTTGGACGAAATTATTTTCGTGTTTGGGTACTTAACTAGCTCATAGCTCATCTTATCGTCCTCAATCTGATGGGAAAAATGAGATAGTGAACAAATTTTTGGAAGGATATATTCGTTGCTTTGTATCTTATAAACAAACACAATCGGTCAATTGGTTACCTTTGGTTGAATGGTGGTATAACACTTATTTCAACACTATAGCAAAAATGACCCCATTTATGGCACTTTATGGATATCATCCGCCATCCATCACATCATCTTTAAGAGAAAATTGTAAGGTTAAAGCAGTGGAAGATCACATAGAGCATCAAAAACAATTTGTCTAACTCTTAAAGGATAACCTAAATTTGGCACAAAATCAAATGAAACAATAGACATATCAACATCACAGAGAGAGAAGTTTTGATGTAGGCGACTAGGTATTTTTACAGCTACAGCCATACAAAAAAATGTCCCTCAAGCAAGCTAAGAAGGATAATAAATTATCGCCAAAGTACTATGGTCCTTACAAAGTATTCCAAAATATTGGTACTATGGAAAACAAATTGGAGCTTCCTGCATCTTCCCAAGTGCACCCAGTTTCCATGTTTCATGCTTAAAGAAGGTTATAGGTGACAAAATTTTGGTTCAAACAATATTGCCAAAACTTTATGAGGAAGGAAAAATCATATTGGAACCTGAAGCAGTCACGGAAATACGAACTCGATAGCTACGAAATCGATCAATTTCAAAGTATCTCATCAAGTGGAAGAACTTACCCACTGAAGATTCCACAAGGGAGGATGAGAATTTTATATAGAAGCATGCACAACTACTCAAGCATTGAGGACAACACTTTTTTGAAGGAGAGGGGCATGTTAGGGTCCTATATTACTAGTGTAGTCCCTTATTATTGTTAGTGTAGCCCCCTTATTGTTATTGTTGTACCCATGTAGTCCCCATATTGTTATTATTGTGCCCCATAATAGCCCACTATTGTTATTGTTGTGCCCTTAAATTATTATTGTTAGGTCAACTAGGATTATATTGTGACCCCATGGACTCCTATATATAGAAAGGAGGTTTTGTCATTTTTGTCATCTAAGAATTGTTCATTTATGTAATGGAAAGGAGGTTGTCCCCTCGTAGTGGTTGATTTCTAAGTCGTTGATCTCTCTTTCTTCTATTTTGTGAGTTAGTTTCATAACATCGTGTGGGATAAATTTCCTTAGTCATATTATGGATGAGGTTAGAACTACTATATGGTCTCAGGGGACTCATTATATCAACTCCCTTAAAAAATCACATGTAATAATTAGGGATATGGAAGACACACTTTGTTGGATACGCTCTCCCTTGGGGACTTATTCTCAAAAAATTGGGTATAGTTTTTAGATCACTAATAGATTAGGAGAAAACCAGGAATGGTAGTGGAAGGGGATCTGGAAGCTTGCATGTCCTGCTAAATCGAGGTTCTTTCTATGGTGCATTATCAGAAATAAAATCCCTACGTGGGACAATTTACAAAATTTGCATAAAGAAGGCCCAAATTGGTGTATATTATGTAAGGGTGCAGGGGAGTCAATATCACACCTATTCTTGCAATGTCCCTTCACACTCAGTGTATGGTCTAAAACAAAACAAATTCTTGGATGCACTCTTTAACGACGGGGCAATCGTTTCTTGGAGGATTGGAAGTCTTGGTGGGGTTCCTCTAGGAAAGTCATTTGGAGGAACATTCCACCTCTCATATGTTGGGGGTGCGGCTTGCCCGTAAAAAAACCACCTTCATGGATATGTTTTCGGTACCATATGTCTTATCAATTGAAATTGGAACCATATTTTCTCTCTTACCCACCAAGGAGTCCCACTCAATTCATAGGGTCATTACTAAGGAGGAAATTAATAAGCAAATTCCCTATTCATATTTTGATGAGGCTTCCAATGATGATGGATCATGCGAAGGAGGCCTCATCCTTTTCATCAATGAACATCATTTTTTTATGTCCAAAATTGGGTTAGGCCATGGATCCAACAATTACACTTAGCTTTTCTCTTTAAAGCTTTTACTGTGTTGGGCTCAGGAACACAATTGCCAATCTTTACAATTTTTTTGGGATTCATTGAATGTCATTAACCGGTTCAATGCTACACAAAGATGTCACAATCACACACTGATTCCTATTCTTGAAGAAATCATGTAGTTCAAACTTCTATTTGACGTTGTTTCCTGTTGTCACATCTGAATTTGATATCTTATCTAAGGAAGGTGCTCGACGACATATGAGCTCTTGGTAGGTTCTAGAACACATAGATGGATAGACTCGGGAATACCAACATCAACCTTTTCTAGTAGTTTAATTTTCAGCATTACAATATCATTTTTTATCTTATATCAATAACAATTCTCTTTTTAATTATTATCTGCTAGTTTTGATGATCAAATTTTTGGACAACGGATATATACAATATTGACAAATGTGATTTCAACTATTTCTTTTTGACATTTTGATATTTATATTATTGACTATGCTATGTAGAAGTTTTGGAATGTCATTTTTTTATGGATGGGCTCTTTCCTATTATTGACCGTGTTATTTATTTCCTATATTTGTTTATGATGCCTTTGATTCCATGGGATAGTTTTGTTGAATGCCCTCGATGGCATCTACTACATGTAACTTTTTATCCCCTTAATAGAAAGTTACACTTTTTTTCACCTTTTTTTTTTTTTTTTTTTTTTTTAAATTCCGAAAAAAATAAATAAAAATAATAATAATAATAATAATAATATATTAAGTTATTATTGAATTGGGTTGAAATATATTAAGTAAGCAATATTTGGATGCTTAATAAATTGAGAGTTGAAATAGACATGTGTAGTGTGGGTATCTTGTATAGTGTTTATTTTGGGTTTTGTATAGTGCTTATTTTACTTTACAATAGAGAGACATTAATACGATATATTGAGTTAATATTGAATTTATTAGGATATATATGTGTGTGTGTGTGTGGTTTTCTAAGCAATGTCAAAAAAAATCCAATGGTTTAGGATGTGCTTCATTTGATATATAGACATAATGCAACAACTCGTCAATTGAGTGTATCCTATGTGGTTGGGAGGGTTTAATGATAACGAAGCCGTCTTTGTACTTATTATCTTGACTACGTAGACTCTACCTTGATTCTCGTGATTAAAAAAAAAAAAAAAAGACATAATGAAACAACGTTAACATGCTTTGAATTCAAAATTTTCCTAATGAAGAACCACATCAGTTGGTTCGAAACACATCGACAATTGATTTTGTTATGTGATGGATCCAGAAGACAGTTATCTAAATATTTCAACTCACAAAAGGCTCCATTCAAATGCTTTGAATTCTTGAATATTGGCTAGTCTTACTCAATATGGTTCACAAACTATCATATCAAGCCAAGGTTTTTTTTTTTTTGTGGTAGCAACACTATGTGATCCTTGGTGGTGGTAATGATTGTATATTTTAGTCACTTGTTAGGTCCCTATAATACCATTGTATCCCCCTTATTGTTATTGTCAGTGTAGCCCCCTATTGTTATTGTTGTGCCCTTACATTATTATTGTTATGTAGCCTCTCATTATATTGTGACCCCTTAGACTCTTATATATACCAAGGAGGTATTATCATTTGTATCATCCAAGAATTGTTCATTTGTAATTTAAAGGAGGTTTCCCCTCGAAAAATGATTATTTTTAGGTTTTCAATCTATCTTTTCTTCTATTTTGTGAGTTGGTTGCATAACATTTGGTATTAGAGCTTTGGATTCTAGTGTTTTACTGCTTCAAACATGGCATCTTGGCATTTTCGCTATACTTTTTTTTTTTTCTACAAGGATTCAGAAGATGAAATTTCTACCACATGGAGCCTAAATTTTGGTGACCTTTGTGTAAAAATTTCAGATATTGGTTCGCTATATTTTATGAGATATGGTCCGAAGAAGTTAGGGTTTTTGTAAGCTCCAGAATTCAATCTCAAACAGGTGACCTAGGTAAAATTGTCATAACTTTCTCTCCGAGCATCGGATTTGAATTTTGTAAAAAGTGACTAAAAGTGAATGGATTGTAGTTTTTCAAGTATCATTTTCAAGTCCGAAGGTTGAAATAGTGACACGTGGAATTATGTACAAGTTTTCTCTACTGAACTAGTCTATAATCAGGTCATCGTGGTCAATTGGGAATAACTCTTTATTAAAGAATCCAATCTCGATTTGAATTATGGGATTGGAAACAAGACTTAGAGGGATACCAACAGACGCAATTTCAGACCTTAGAGAGCCGAAATTACATATTTACAATAGTTTCACGATTGAGCTCCTAAAAGTAAGAAAAAGGTATGTATTTTTTAAAAATTTGCATAACTTTTGTTTGAAAAATCAGTTTGAAGTGATTCCAAGGGCATATTAAAGCATATATATTAGTATTTGGTTCTAAAAGTCCTCCCCAAAAAAAAAATTCTACACCCATTAAGCCCTCATAAATATCTACTATGACGCATGAAGAGGAAGAATTGCAACATGATATATCCAAATTACGAGACCATGTGCAACAAATTTCGCTCTCACAAAGAGAAACCAAAAATGAAATAAAAGGGAAAATGGATGGCTTAAAATGGGACATGGATGGTTTAAAATCATAAATAAAAGGTGACATAGATGGTTTAAAATTAGAATAAAAGGCGACATGAATTGTTTAAAATCAAAATAAAAGCAAACATGGAAGGTTTGACAAAGTTCCTCCAAGAAAGGCTTCCCAATAATGACAAGGTATTCCATGAAAATCATAACAAGGAAAAAAGGAATATGAATTATGGTTTTAGAGACTTCAATGTTGGGTTTAAGACCCACCACATTGTAAAGTTTGATATGAGGAAGTTTGATGGCCAGGATCTAACAACATGGATACAATAGATGGAGCAATATTTTAATCTCCATGATGTGCTACACACACAAAAGGTATGCATTGCATATTTATATTTAGAACTCAATTAGTTTGTATGGTATCTATGGATTTGTTCTCGTAAACCAATTTTCACTTGGTCAATTTTTACGGAGGAAATGATAGCCCATTATGAGGATACAAAGAGCAACACCTTCTTTGGCCAATTAATAGATCTAAAACAAAAGGGTTTAATGGTGGAGCACATTGAAGACTTCTAAAAATTAAATATCAGGGTAATTGATATTCCAGAGGAGCATAGGATTGATGTCTTCATAGGGAATTTAAAGGATAACATCCAACATGAGGCTCAACTTTGAGAACTTGATTCATTGGAGAATGCATTAAAGGTAGCAAGAAAAGTTGAACGCAAAATTATGGAAACAAGGAAGTATACTACTCACAACTTTAAGATGGAAGTGTTGTTGCTCCTAGCCTTCCACAACCTACAAGGTTGACACCATAAAAATTGGAGGAAAAAAGAGAAAAAGGGCTTTGTTACAGTTGTGATAGAAAATATACTAAAGGTCATAAACTGTGCTGAGAATAAATTATTGTACATGGCTCGTGAAGAGGAGGAAGAAAAGGAACAAGAAACATGAAAATAGGAGGATACACACCACGAACCAACTGTAGAGAAAGAAGAAATGAATCCGACCATATCTTGTAATGCATTGGTAGGAATTACCACTCCTCAAACTCTCAAGATAGAAGGATATATCAAGAAGAAAAAGGTAATAGTGTTGATTAATTTGGGTAGTATCCATAATTTTATTCATTGTAAGATAACCGAGGAATTGAATTGCTTCCTATATCCAACACTAGAGTGTCAAGTGATGGTTGCAAATCGAGGAACTATAAATTGATCTGGAAAATGCCTTAATATCAAGCTAACCATGGGGGAATATGTGTTGAATAGTCCAATGCTTTCCAATCCAATGGGTGGTGTTGACGTTGTACTAGGAGTCCAATGGTTACAATCTTTGGGGATGATAGCTTTTAATTTTCAAGAACTTTTCTTCAATTTTTTTTGGGAAGGAAAGGAAGTTGAATTAAGGGGTTTTGCAGGTAAACCAGGAAAGATAATCAACTCTAATAGCATAACAAAGCTTATGAAGAAATAACAATGTGGCGCAATTGCACAATAATGCTCACTAGAGGTTCAAACATCAAAATAATTTATTTCTTCAGGTCTCCAAAAATTCTTGGACAATCATTCCAAGGTATTGGAGACCCCCAAAGGCTTCCCACCTATTCATGATCATGATCATGCTATTAATTTTATTCCAGGAAGTTTTTCTCCAAACATCAGGCCTTATAGATATCCCTATGCCCTAAAGAGTGAAATTTAATGTATGGTTGCAAAAATGCTAGAGGTTGATATAATTTAACCTAGTCAAAGTTCTTTCTTTGCTCCATTAGTATTGGGGCACAAGAAGGATGGATCATGGCATATGTGTCCGGATTATCTGGAGCTCAACAAACACACTATTAAAGATAAATTTCTCATTCATGGCATTGACGAATTGTTGGATGAATTACACAGAGCAATTTACTTCACCAATTTGGATCTTCGTTCAGGATATCATCAAATTAGAATGAATACTGAAGACATTCCAAAAACAACATTCAAAATTCATTAGGGTCATTATGAATTTTTGGTTGTGATTTTTGACCTTACTAATGCACCTTCTACATTTCAAGGTTTGATGAATTCCATTTTCAAATCCTTTATTATAAAAATTGTGTTAGTATTTTTTGATGATATACTAATCTACAACAAGTCTCAGAAGGATTATGTTCAACATGTTGACGAGGTGCTCAAACTATTGGAGGAGAAACAATTATATGCAAAAACCTCCAAATGTTGCTTGGGAGTACATGAGGTGGAATATTTGGGTCATATTGTATATTTGGTTCATATTGTATATCATGAGGGTCATATTGTGATGCCTCATGAAATGGAATTGGTGTTGTTTTAATGCAAGAAGGAAGACCCATTACTTTGAAAGTAATCCAATCAAATGAAGTATTTACACAAACCTATTTATGAGAAGGAAATGTTGGAAATACTACATGCACTAAAGCAATGGTTACCTTACCTAATGGGAAGACACTCCAAGGTAAAAAAAAATCATGATAGTATTAAATACTTTTTGGAACAAATATTGTCTTCAAAAGAGCAGAAAAAATGGGTCACAAAGATGTTGGGTTATGACTTTGAAATCATCTACAAAAAAGGGAAGCAAAATGTTGTTGGAGATGCACTCTCAAGAAAGGATGAGGATATGGAAGCATTGCTTTGTTCCATTTATGTTATTCAACCTTATTGGATCCGAAGCAAGGGATGAATGGAAGAATGATGAAGAGGTGTGGAAAATATTTCAAAAATTACAACAAGATCCCAATACAATTGATACATTTAGATGGAAAAATGATTCCTTATGGTACAAAGATCGCGTATATCTTTGTAAGATTTCCCAACTCAAACAAAATATTCTTTTGGAATTTCACAACTCCCCCTTAGGAGGGAACTCAGGATTTTTAAAAATTTACCACAGGGTCAAGAAGGAATTTTTTGGGGATGGCCTTAAATATAATATTCAGAAGTTTGTGGTAGAATGTTTGGTTTTCCAACCAAATAAAGTTGAGACAGTTAAGACCCTGGGTCTGTTACAACCTTTAGTCATTCCAAGTCAATGTTGGGAGGAGGTCTAAATGGATTTTATCACAGGTTTACCCAAGTCTGAAGGAAAGAGTGTCATCATGGTTGTAGTTGATAGACTAATCAAATATGCACACTTTTGTGCATTGTCTCATCCTTTTAAAGTAAATATCGTTGCTACTGCATTTATGGAAACAATTCAAAAGCTACATGGAAACCCAAGATTATTGTAAGTGACGGAGATCCCATTTTCACTAGAAAGTTTTGGACGAAATTATTTTCTTGTCTTGGTACTCAATTAGCTTATAGCTCATCTTATCATTATCAATCTGACGAGCAAACTGAGATAGTGAACAAATGTTTGGAAGGATATCTCTGTTGCTTTGTATGTGATAAACAAATAAAAAGGGCCAAATGGTTACCTCTAATTGAATGGTGGTATAACACTTCCTTCCATACTCAAACAAAAGTGACCACATTTATGGCATTTTTATGGATATCATCCACCATCCATCACATCATATTTAAGAGAAAATTCTAAGGTTCAAGCAGTGGAAGATCACATCGAGCATCAACAACGAGTTCTCCAACTCTTTAAGGATAACCTCACTATGATGCAAAATCGAATGAAACAATAGGAAAATCAACATCACATTGAAATAAGTTTTGATGTAGGCTACTAGGTATTTTTACGGCTACTGATTTGAAAGGATTGTATTATTTTTTCTATGCTAAGTGTATTTTCAGTTTATAAACATGTGCATACTTGTGTCATTAGTTTGCTTGAGGATTGAGGATTTAACTATGAATTGTAGATGATTTTAGTGAATTGGAAGCATGAAATAAGCACAAATAACACTGAACAACAATGTAAAATAGAGAAATAAGTCACCACATAACATTTACACAACAGGCATGATGAAGCAGTTCACCCCTCCTGGGCTGCATCTACTGGTCCAGCTCCCAATGGCATGTCCATCTTTCATTATGCTCAAAATTTTACAAATACATTTAGTTACAAGCCTCTAATGGTTGTTTTCTTTGCACCAATGGCTTTAAAATGCTCCAATTAGTCTAGAATGACTCTTCATTCACCCTGAATGAGCAAAAATTGAGTCTCCTACTCATTTTCCCAATAACACCTAGAAAATTTCCACTAAAAGTGGAGGACTCCACTTAACTGGAGTCAAAATAGTGATTATGCCTAAATTTGGGCGCGCTCCAAAACCGCCGCTGTATTTAACTATAGCATTTATCTTAACGGTTGGGGTGGCCACATGCCAACCCCAAACCGCAGACTTCAAAATCATTTGGCGGAACTCTGGTGGGAAACTACAATTAAGGTTTTAAACTGTGGTTGCGTTTGTGATAACCGCGTGGGGATTGTTAACCGTAATACCATGTGATAAGGTTGAAACTGCTGGCGGGAATGTCAGAGGTTGCATTTGTTGTAACGTTGGTGGTTACATTAACTTCCACCATGTGAACACCGCTATGGAACCGCTGGTGGGTTGGGACCGCCGACGGTTCCAACCCCCAAACGCCATTCCATTGAAACTTAAATATAACCCGACCACTACAATGGTTAAGTAAAAACGTAGCTCCGATGGTAAAGACTCATGCGTGCATGCTGGAGGTCATGGGGTCGAACCCTGCGGACCTCTCCAAAACTTTTAACATGCCATATGGGGGACACGTGGCGGCCTCAGGGATGGCCACGTGTCACCCCCTGATTGATCCAAAACATAACAATGTACAACCTTTCAACCAATGATATCGCTCCACTTGTCTACCTGGGATTGGTTTTGAGGAAAGGAATATTCCTTTTGCTAACTGTGCATCCACCCTGCTTACTCAGCATCCCAGTCAAACCTGTCGCAAAATTTACTTATCTGGGAATTCGATCAGAACGCGATATCTCCCTAATACGACATCGATTTTTCAAACCGTTCGCGGTGCCAGAATCAGGAAGAAGAGATAAATGCAACCATCCTGGTTTCAACCCAATATTGTAACTTTCAATTTTGAGAGAAATTTATGAACTCCTGATCACTCCTCCCCATTGGGAAGCTTTTGGACCCCAAAAGACTTGATTACATGTTCAGTAGATGAGGGTACAACTCCCTCACCTTTCCAACCTCCATCCATTTTTCCTTGCTTGGCTTAGTGCCTTTGAGCCCAACTCGAAGGTATTCAACATTTCCCCTCTTGGATGCTCTTGTCCTCCTGTCAAGAATTGTATCTTCCTTGAGCTCATCCATAAATTCTAGCGAGAAATCTTCAATAGAAGGTAGTTGAACATCACTTCCTTGATCATCGATGAAAGGTGGCTCGTACAAACGTAAGTTTTCAACATTAACAACTGAATACATTTGCATATATGAAGGCAAGTCAAGTTGAAATGCATTATTACCAACTTGCTTTATTATCTTAAATGAACCATAGTGAATGGGTTTGATTTTTTTCCTTCCCCTTGCATCATTTATTTGCTAATGTGCAACCATACCTCATCTCCCTCTTGAAACTTGTGATCAACTCTATGTTTGTCATGCCTCTCTTTGTATTTGCTTTGACTTTTCTCAAGTTGTTCTTGAACTTTTTTTTTTCCTCGAAAAAAAAGCGTAATTTTATTACTGGAGTTGAGTACAAAATTACATTGGGAGACACATGTATGTGTGTTGTAAGAAGACAAACTCTATCGTTTGTAAGCATAAGCAAATACAAAAGTGAAAAGCCATCCTGTGCTGAAACAGTAACTGGCATTTCCCCAATACATTTGGATGAAAAAAAACAAACTGTTCATACTGATCATAAGTAACTGTAAAACTGTAGCATACGCCTTTTAGCAGTCCTGTAATATAGTCTTTTCAGGGAAAAAAAAAAAAAAAACACTGCCCAGAGGTGACATTCTGAATCTTCTCCGAACCAAGGAAATGCCTATACATTCTAAGTCCAGTTGATGCACCAAAACAGAAAATACTTCAGCATATAATCTTTAATCAGCTTCCAGGGAATAGTCCATGACCAAATGTCCTTTAGGAGAGTCCGCTGTAGTAAACCATCATTTCAGAAAAAATCAAACGTTACCTGGGAAAGCGCAGCCACCTTCGCACTTTGGATAATGTCACTCACCAAGTTGTTTCAGTCCGTGATTATTTAAAATCCGAGCTGTTTAATCTCTGTTAAAGAATATATGCCAGCCCACTGCAGACCAAAATCTTCAAATATGTAGACCAAAGGTATATAAACAGAGTAATCCGACTACCCATAATCTGTTGGGGTATAAACACACAGCAAGGGTATGCAACATAGCAACCCTTGAAGCCACTTCAGTCAAAAATTTGACAAAGCACAGATAGTTGACAATAAGCAACATAGCACAGACAGTTGACAAATAAGATGACATGTCAACATAGCAACCCAGAAGCCACTTCAGTCAAATAGTGAAGGATGGATATATTCATTGGTTCCTCCATCTTGATGTTCTCTTATTCTCCAAGTACCCTCATCTAGCTGAATCCCCCTTTTTGATGCACGATCAGCCTCTTCATTATTTTCTCGATAAATATGTTGACAGGAGAAAGAATCAAGAGAAAGGAGGATCTCCCTTATAGACATGAAGAGATTTTGGAGATGGTGAACTCTGCATTGCTGTATTCCTTTAATCCAATTGATCACATTCAATGAGTCCCCATAGAAATTTAACTTATTGCAGCCTTTCTCCACAGCAAACAACAGAAGAATCTTGAGGCTCAGCAATTCAGCGTAATTATTCGTGCCTTCCCCAAGCCCAACAGAGATCTCAAACCAGTGTGAGTCAGATAAAAACAGCAAAGCTCCTCCTCCACAGTCATTTTGTTGCATAGCCCCATCAAAAAATCCCCAAGGAGTCCTCCTATCAATGTCTAGCTGAAGAACCTCCCTCTGGTTGGCAGCCCGGATGTGTATAGGTAAGGCAGAATGCAGTCCTATAGTCATGACACCGATGATCTCTGGAGTACTGACAGACCCGTCAAAAAGAAGGCGATTACGTGCCAGCCAGCAACCCCAGATTACCAGGAGAGGCAGAGCTTTTAGTTTCTATTCAGCATGTGACACCCACCACAGATCCCATGCGTGAGGCACAGAATTGCCCTCCCATCTACAAGGAAACCCCAAAATCCTAGAACATTCCTGCCAAACTCCTTTAATGAAAGGACAACTTAGGAAGAGATGGTTAACAGATTCCTCATCCGAATTGCATAGACAACACCATCCGGGACCCTGAAAACATCTGTGTTGCAGAACATCCCAGGTAGGAACTTTGTTTTCAAGTACACACCACATGAAGAGTCGAGTCTTAGGAGGGAAATGTAGTTTCCAAATTTTCTTCCACCACCACCGCTCATCACCCAAGACAGCCCCAGTACAAAGATAATTGTATCCAGCCCGAGGAGAGTAGATCCCTGAAGAATCATAATCCCAAGCAATAAAATCTTCCCTATCTTGTAGCAAAATATGAGCCTGTTTTAAAGCACGGATATATGCAGCTAGTGCCCTCTCATCATGTGCATCCAGCCCCAAAGAAGAGGCCAAAATCCATGACTGTATGCCCACTCTTCTCCGAGCCGGATCAGCTAGTTGGGATAAAAAGGTAAGTCCCCTCTGCCTTAAGGCCTCAACCGTGCACCTGGGCAGAATGTGTTGACGTACGCTTCCCATCCAAGGATCCTCACCGATCCGAAGCTTCCTGCCGCTACCCACATCCCAAGCCAGACTGGATTCCAGAAGGTGAAAGGATTTTACAAGTGCCTTCCAAATCACCGACCCACCCACAAAGGATTTACTAGGATTCCTAATCCAGTCAACAATAGAGTAAGGAGCAATATATTTTTGAGTGATCACCTGAGTCCAAAGGCTATCCACAGTGATAAGCCTCCACCCACTCTTTGCAGCCAGTGCTTGTGCAAAAAGAAAAATATTTTTCAGTCCCCAACCCCCCATCCCTTTAGGGACAGCTATTTTCTCCCACCGAACCCAAGGGGTCACCAACGATTCTTGTTTCCCACACCACAAGAATCTAAAGCAAATCCTCCTAGCTGCCTCCAAAATACCTTTTGGAATCCAAGAGAGGGATAACCAATAAACCAGAACAGCCTCGAGAACCGACTTAACTAAAATCAGCCACCCAGCTCTAGACAACCATTTATGACTCCATACTCTTAAGCGCTTTTCCAACTTTTCTAGCAGCCAGCTCCAATCATGTTTCCGGTAGTCATTGGGTTTTAAATGAAACCCTAAATAATTCAACCCAATATCCAAACCAGCAGCCTGAAAGGGAAAGATCCTCACGAACTCACGCCTCTCCTCATCCCTCAGATAATGAGTAGTGATGGAAGACTTCCCAGCATTCACTTCCATACCAGTCGCCTTGCTAAACAGATCCAAAATCTCACCAAGAGTGATCGCATCATGTACCGATCCAGAGCAAAAGATTAATACATCATCAACAAAAAGAAGATGAGTAATGAAAAAATTAGGAGCAACCTGTATACCCTTCAAGGAACCCTGTCTCTTGGCCGCCTGAAGAGCTCTGCTCAAACCCTCAGCAACCAATAAAAACAAAAGGGGAGACAGGGGACATCCCTGGCGAAGTCCCCTTTCAGCATGAAAAAAAGGAGATGCAGCCCCATTTATCAAAACAGAGAATGAGACAGTAGTAATACAACACATAATCCATCTTATGAAGCCAATGCCAAACCCAAGATGAGTCAGAAGCATGCGAATATATAACCAACTTACCCGATCATATGCTTTAGAGAGATCTATTTTCAGCACGGTCCCCTTCAGGTTCTTGGTCTTCATGCTGTGAAGTGCCTCTTGAGCAGTACCGATTGCTTCATGAATTTGACGACCATTCAAGAAGTCGAATTGCTCACCCGAGATATGAGAAGATAGAATGCACTTGAGTCTTCTCGCAGACACCTTGGCAACCACTTTATAAATACAGTTGCATAAAGAAATAGGACGAAAATCAGCCAGAGAAAGAGGTAAATCCACTTTCGGGATTAAAGCAATGAAGGTGGAATTAAAACATGCGGGAATCCTCCCTGAAATTCTGATATCTTCCACAACTTTCAGCAAGTCAGCTCCTAACACATCATTAAGAGCCAAGAAAAATTCGATCGACCATCCATCTGGCCCCGGGCTTTTGTCTTTTTGAAAACTATGAAGAACCTCCTTTAGTTCCTTCTCAGAAACCTCAGCCATCAGAGTTCTGTTATCAGCCTCCTCCACAAATCTTGGAAAGAGTTGAGCAACTCTTATCACTTCCGCAAGAGATGCATGAGCAGGAGCCTTAAAAAGAGCCTTGAAATGTTCAACCCCCAGCTTAGCTTTAGCCTCGAAAGAAGAATGTTCAGTGCCTTGACCATCTCTTAAACTCCATATAGTATTGGCCGCCTTCCGACCACGAGCATAAGCATGAAAAAATTTAGTATTGTCATCCCCACATGCCAGCCATGTGGCCCTACTTTTCAGCCTCCAAGATTCCTCCTTATCCATAAGAAGAGAGTTCCTTCTTTTTTCAAGAAATACAAGGGTGTCTTTATCAGCTTGTGACTGGAGCCCACCACCAAACCCCTCATAGATCAAGCGCAGATCCGCTTCCACCTGCTTCAGTTCCAGATCCTCCCTCAGTCTCTTAGCAGCCGCCCAAATCTTCACAGCATCCTTTATGCGTTTTAAATTTTCAGCAAATTGGAAAGCCACAGAAAGATTGCTGTCAGCCCTAAAAGGGATCCACCTAGCTAGAACAAGAGCTTTAAAAGAATCATCCATGAGCCAAGTTTTATTAAACTTTAAAGGGCTAGGGGGCTGCCTAGGCCCAATCTTGAACTCAAGAAAAATAGGAAAGTGGTCAGATGCACCCCCACATCCAATCCATTGCCTAATCTAAAAAGGCTTGTCCACAATCTGCTCAGCCACCAGGAACCGATCAAGTCTCTTCGCTATTCTACCATCCCCACATCTATTGTTCCTCCAGGTGGGTTTCAACTTTATGGGCTCAATATCCAGCAAATGATTCTCCTCCAATTTTTGTATGAAGTACCCAGTCAAGTGATCAGTTTGTGCATGAGGACCCCAGACCTCTGAATGGCCCAAAGAAAAGTTTAAGTCCCCTCCCAAAATCACCGAATCACCCTTGATTAAAGAGTTACCCATGAGTGTGTCCCAGAATGGGATCCTGTCATGATAAGGGCCATATATATTAAAGATAGTAAATACTTCACCAAGATCCAAAGCCAAAAATTTTAACCCAAGGACCGACTCCATACCCCAGAAGTTCAGAGGTTTAATGGTTCTGTCATTCCATCCAACAGCCAAACCCCCCGACCTTCCTCTAACATCCAAAGTCTCAAAAGACCAGCCAGGCAACCATCCTTCCAACCTAGCTTTAACCACAGTCCCTTCGCCTAATGTCTCTTGTAGCAGAATAATATCCGGACAATCCAAAGTTATAATCCTCCGAAAGGCAGATTTCTTGTGGGGACCTGCCAGACCCCTGCAATTAAAGGACATATACTTCATCACATACCTGGCTTCAGGGATTGGCTTGCTCTAAGCGCCCTGTCAATTGAAATCTGCCTCCCATCATGAACATCCCTCATGGCTCTATCCTGAGCCTTTGCCAAAGAAGAGATCCTACCCCTGCCTCGAGCAGCTGAGGATTTCCCCCTCCCGAACCCACCAGCACCTTTTTTTGCACCTTTTTTTGCGCTAGATCTCAAGTTATAGCCAGAGTCCAAAGGGGCAGATACCAAAGGATCCAGCAATCCTTCACCCGGATCAAAAACCACAACCTTCTCTTGGAGAGCAGGCTGAGAATGAAAGGTAGAGACAGCACTAGAAGACTTATCACATTCGACCTTCCAAACCTGAACATAAGTCAAGACCAAGTTAATGGAGAAATTTATGAAAGGTGAGAAAGGAAAAGATCCCGGGAGAGTTGATTTCAGCATAGTAAGCACATCCTTCAACAGGCCAGCTTCCCTCTGTTGGGAATCCGCTCCGAAATGCCTACTTTGGATCTTCACAGCAGAAAGCGCTCCATAGTCAGAGGTCTGAGAGAGCGATGTCTGTCTAGAGGTGTGACCAGACTCCGCAGCCAACACCTGTAAGCCCAGATCTAACGAAGAGTTGGAGCCCTTTGCAGGGTTAGTAACGCATGAAAAAGAAAAAGTGGACTCAGGCTTCGAAAGGGAAAAGCCAGCACCAGCCCCCTTTGAGGAAGGCTCCACCACTGATCGACTATTCCTCCGGTTATTTTCATATCGAGAAAAAGAAGGACATTTAGAGGTAGGGTGTCCATAAGCATGACACCGACGGCACCTGAAAGGAACTTTTTCATAATCGAGTTGCTGCTTAATGTCAAAATTCCCCCATCGGAGGTTCAGTGATTCAGCCAGTCCTTCTTTGATGTTGATTAAAACAAGTATTCTTGCAACACGCCTATGGTTTGTCTTTATAAAGGAAAGATCAGCCTCTAGAAAGACTCCAAGCGTATTGCCTATACCACGCAAATGATCCTCCGTCCAGTAGTGGAGTGGTAGACCAGGAAGACGGACCCATAAGGGAACCGATTCCACCCTCTCCCTGCTAGCGTCAAAAAGAGGGTTCCACTGTTTTAGCAGCAAAGGTGAATGATCCAAAGCCCAACACCGTTGAACCACCCACAGACTGTGTTCAGGCTGCAGAAAGTTGAAGGCAACCCAACCCTTTGAGAGAGACACCACCTCAGGCACATATCCGAGGGCAGCTTTCCAGTGAGCTTCAGCCCAAGCAACAACGGTTTTTAGTGCAAAGAATCTCCCCACAGCCCTTCCAACCAAAGTTCTGCTCGCCATTTGCGTGACCTGCTCCCAGCCAATGTCTTCACCTAAAGCATAGTTATACTCTGCTCTCTTAACCTTTACCCATTTCTTTTTCTTGCTCCCCTTTTTAGTCGATCCTGCCTCCCTTTCAATGCTTGAGCCCGCCTCGTTTGTGGCTGCAGGAATGTGAACCCCACTCTGTTCTTCCAAAGTGATACGTTCTGAGGAAACGCTCAATCTCTCTCATTCACAGAAATCATACCCCCTTCTATTCGTGAGCAGAGAGGGGTCTTGTTCCTTTGCAAACACAGAATGAGAGAACCGCTGATATTCACCTTCTTCGAGAGCCTTCGCTTCCACATTCAACCACGGTGACGTTTCCTTCCCTTGTAACTCACAAACCTTTGCCAAGGGTTCCACGCTCCTACTGTCAATCAATGAATCTCCCGCCCTCCCAACTGAGCCACCTACTGAGCAAAGGGACGAGGTCCTTCCTCCGGTTAAAGCAGGCTTCTCCACTCCTTGAGATGACGGTCCAAGGAGCACCCTTTTCCATGAACGTTCGTCGGATACTGTTGCGCGCAGGTCCTGGAACTTCTCCCGCCTGACTCCATTCAAATCTGTCTGTTTCCCGCCCTCGACCATTGCACCCCGATTCCTCAGCTCCTCCTCCACATTCGAATGTATGTCTTTTATCTGTTCTTGAACTTGTTGATGTATAATCTGAATTTTCTCAATGAACTTTCGAGCCTTGTCAATATCACTATGGCCATCGATTGCAACATCCTTTCCAAAGATGAATTCTAATGGTGATTTTAGAAAATATGCAAAGCATACTTCAAAAGGTGATGTTTGAGTTGAAGAGTGCTTTACCTGGTTGTAAGCGTGCCAAATGTAATGCATTTGCTCATCCCACAACTTAAGATGTTTGCTGCAATATCCTCTCAATAGATGCACAATGGTTCTGTTCACCACTTCGATTTGTCCATCTCTTTGTGGTTGAAAAGAAATACTTATTTTCAACTTTGTGTCCATCATACTCCAAAGATTGGACCAAAAATTCCCAATGAACCTGGAATCCCTGTCACTAACAATAGAAGTTGGCAATCTAAAATGAACCCATACATGTTGAAAATAAATTTTAGCAGTTTGTTCAGTAGTAATGGTTTTCTTACATGGCATAAGTATACACATTTTATTGAATCTATCCACAACTACATAAAGATAATCATGTTGCTTTCTTGACATAGGTAGACCTCGAATAAAGTCCATGGAGACACTCTCCCATGGCCTTGATGGTACCGGTAATGGCGTGTACAACCCAAGCTTCCTATTACTAGGCTTGCTTGTCGCACACATAGAATGAACTCTTATAAAACGCGACACACTATCTATCATGCGCAGCCAATAACCTCTATAGATGCACCACTGTTTTGCTTACCCCAAAGTGTCTAGCAATAAGAGATGAATGAGATTCTCTCATGACACTTATCCTCTCTCCTTGTGGTATACACAACTTGCCCAAATGAAACAACAAATTGTTATGCATGTGATCATATTTTTCTTCAACTTGATTCTCTTCACTCAAACTAGCATACACATCTTGAAAATCAACATCATATGCATATTGTTCTATGTAAATCTCATGTACAATAGAATCATTTTTTAGTGAAATAGATGCACTAATGATTGGTCTTGAAAGCATATCAGCAACTTCATTGAAAATACCTTTATTGTACCTTATGTTAGCGCTCGAATCTGCCTCAGGCTGAAGAAGGCGAGGTTCGAGGCAACATCAAACCAACCTTAGCCTCGTAGCTAGCCCTACGAGGACAGGAGAGGGCTCTCTCCGGGTCTATCTCGGCGGAAAATTTTCAAAGAGGCTGAGATGACCGATAAAGAAAACTGATTTTAGGCTAGTAAATTGATAGAAAGGGGTTTTTAATAAATGATGGGGTTTTCTGGGAAGCATGGGATTAAGAACAGCATGAGCAGAGTTTAATCAAAGGCGCAGATTATTCTATAAGGCAAGGTAGGAGTGAAGTTTAACAATTAATGAATTTAAATGGGATGTAAAAATTTGCCAGAAAAGTGAGAAGGGCATTTAACAATGAATCCTTTCGAATGAGAAGAAAATACAAATGCGACGCTCCTTGAGCAAATAAGTGAATTACGCCTATCTTGCGCAAAAGCATTCGGTAGAGCGGTATGTTTGAAGCAGCTTTGTCTGAGATGTCATATGAAACGATGAGAAAACTATAAGCTAAACTTCAAACCACGAGGAATCTTATAAATCGGGGCGTGACCATTTAATTACTCCTCTGTCAAACTGTACAATAGAGCTCTCTGTTTTTCTCCTAGACTAGCTCTCAGAATTCTCCCCCCTCTTTACAAAATGTTTTTTAATACCATAAACAGCTCAGAAGAAAACCGATCCATGAAAAGATGGAACTGTTTCGACTGGCACTATGAAAAATAGTAAAAAGCCACTCATCGGTTCCTAAAGATCAGCGCATACATATCTGTGACCAATACAAAGGCGGACGTTGTAGTGTGAACCCTCCAAATCATAACTGAAGACTAGGATAGGCAATCTGTCCCTATTTTTCTGCTTAGGATCGATGCCTTCGTTCTAATTTTGTTTTCGACCTGGACTGCCACGTTATACTTTCCATTTGCTTAATTCATCTGATACCTTTACGATTGCCACGTTACTGATATCTTTAATTCATCTGCAGAAGGTTCTATCATAAAACAACGACTTATATACAAACAACTCAATGCGGTTTAAAATCCTCTGATGGCCACTTAAAGATATCAACTGGGGCATAGATCCACTTGGAGATTTAACTGAAGCTATCAATAGAAGATCGAATCTTATTTCTCTGTTACGTAGGCTCCCATTGATGACACAATCCTCCCATGTTGACAACTGGCCAGCCACTTTTATCCCTTTCGCAACTCAACTATGGCTGGTGTCCATTTCTACTTTACTCCATGACAACTTACACTATCTGTTTTAAATACATGCATTAGAACTGGCAGTGATGATGTTACACGTGGTCTTCACATCGCATATAACTCTAGAAGATGGCGTCCTTTTGATGTTCTAAACTTAATGCACAAGATTCTAATATACGAAGGACAAATGCTAATAATGGGAGAAGATAAGGCACCATTCTTGATTCATCAAAGGTCTCCAAAACATCCTTCACTACATGCAAAAATCCTGATTTCCTTTTGTATGGCAAAGTAGCAACTCCTTCGATACTAATCAAATTAATGAAATCCATTGTTGTGCCTTGTTCTATAGCAGCTTCCCAAGAATATTTTGATCCACAGATTGAGGTATGCTCATCAATAAATGCATTTTGAATAGCCATTCGGATATCTTCATCAGTGATATTATCACAAGGATCAACTTCCTCTAAGCACTTAACAACCTGAAATATCATGTCCACCATTCCGATTTTGCTATAGATTCTAACCCACTGAGATAATGAATATGGCAAAGTGCTCCACTGGATATCCTCAATGGGCATGATGGTATATCAGTATGAGAAAGGCTACGATATAAGTGAGAGGGCTGGTTGGACCATAAGAATTTGGAGACACGATTAGATTTACGCAATACGGATCCGTATAGCGATGCATAGATTTGCTGGCGAATTTCTGGGCAGAATTTCCAACGCGTAGCGCGCCCCACCATTTTCTACCGCAAAAATAATGTCATTCCCATACTGAGAATGAAGAAGTTCTCCTGCTGAATTATATCTGTAGCAACAAAACACCCATCGCAGAACAGCATTGAGACTTTGAGCCAATATACTGTGGCTGTGATCATACCTTTGAAATGCCAAGAGACAATGGAAAGCGAGAGCCATGATACAGAGTAATGAGAGTACCATAGATACCATGATATAGTAAGATGCGAGAGCCACAGATGATGTTTCACTGAGCTAAATGCGAAGCACTGAGACCCATATATAATGAGACCATTCAGGGTCGAACCATACGAATCATACAAGCCTCAAACCATATGAACTTCAAAACAAATCGAACCATTATAATCATAGATGCAAGCCACAGGTACAGAGATTATATACAATCTTTGGATGCCACAGAGTGCGATGATATGAACGTCAGAAAAGCCATATGCAAAATATAAAGAAGGAAGCTGTAGAACTCCAAGAAAAGAAAAAGTGAGAGTGACAATCCATGAACCAAACCAAGCTGTGAGAGACACCAGACTGCCAGCAATACGCTTCATATTCAAAGGAAATATCTCAGACATCATGACCCATAGAATTCCACCCATGCCCATTGAAAATGTTGCAATATAATCCAAAAGACCAATTAATGATAATTTTCTTGCAAGTAGTAGAAGAGAAGACCCATCAAAAGGTCCATGTATGTAGAATGATCCAATAATGAAGCAGCTTATGCACATTCCTCCTGCAGCAATCATTGAGATGATGGCTGCCCATGGTCCATGTGCACATTACAAACTCACGATCTAATTCCCTTTTTAAATTTGCTGACTTTAATAGGGCTTTTTTCTTTGTCGCTATGAGGATAAGTTGATGAAACCGCCACTTGAAGAGTTTGGAGAATTTGATACATATTAAAAAACACATTTAATGATTTCTTCAGCAAGGGTTTTGAAGAGAATCACTTTCACATTGATGACTTCTGAAGCCTTCTCAGATCTTCCTCTAACTGCAGTGTTATTGAAACATTCTAAGAACAAGCTCTGCAAACATCTAAATTGCGGTGGGTGAAAGCTGATGGCATTTTGGCCTGCATATTGAACTGAGACTTTGACAGCTACCCGTCTGCATTTGACTCTGACAGAGGACTAGACAAGACATTTGATGGGTCTTCTCTTCTACTACTTGCAAGAAAATTATCATTAATTGGTCTTTTGGATTATATTGCAACATTTTCAATGGGCATGGGTGGAATTCCATGGGTCATGATGTCTGAGATATTTCCTTTGAATATGAAGCGTATTGCTGGCAGTCTGGTGTCTCTCACAGCTTGGTTTGGTTCATGGATTGTCACTCTCACTTTTTCTTTTCTTGGAGTTCTACAGCTTCCTTCTTTATATTTTGCATATGGCTTTTCTGACATTCATATCATCGCACTGCGCGCGTCAAGGTGTATATAATCTACTAAGGCAGCAACTTTGTCTATGATTATAATAGTTCGTTTGTTTTGAAGTTCATATGGTTTGAGGCTTGTATGATTCGTATGGTTCGACCCTGAATGGTCTCATTATATATGGGTCTCAGTGCTTCGCATTTAGCTCAGTGAAACATCATCTGTGGCTCTCGCATCTTACTATATCATGGTATCTATGGTACTCTCATTACTCTGTATCATGGCTCTCGCTTTCCATTGTCTCTTGGCATTTCAAAGGTATGATCACAGCCACAGTATATTGGCTCAAAGTCTCAATGCTGTTCTGCGATGGGTGTTTTGTTGCTACAGATATAATTCAGCAGGAGAACTTCTTCGTTCTCAGTATGGGAATGACATTATTTTTGCGGTAGCAAATGGTGGGGCGCGCTACGCGTTGCGAATTCTGCCCAGAAATTCGCCAGCAAATCTATGCATCGCTATACGGATCCGTATTGCGTAAATCTAATCGTGTCTCCAAATTCTTATGGTTCAACCAGCCCTCTCACTTATATCGTAGCCTTTCTCATACTGATATACCATCATGCCCATTGAGGATATCCAATGGAGCACTTTGACATATTCATTATCTCAGTGGGTTAGAATCTATAGCAAAATCGGAATGGTGGACATGATATTTCAGTTTGTTAAGTGCTTAGAGGAAGTTGATCCTTGTGATAATATCACTGATGAAGATATCCGAATGGCTATTCAAAATGCATTTATTGATGAGCATACCTCAATCTGTGGATCAAAATATTCTTGGGAAGCTGCTATAGAACAAGGCACAGCAATGGATTTCATTAATTTGATTAGTATCGAAGGAGTTGCTACTTTGCCATACAAAAGGAAATCAGGATTTTTTGCATGTAGTGAAGGATGTTTTGGAGACCTTTGATGAATCAAGAATGGTGCCTTATCTTCTCCCATTATTAGCATTTTTCCTTCGTATATTAGAATCCTGTGCATTAAGTTTAAAACATCAAAAGGACGCCATCTTCCAGAGTGATATGCGATGTGAAGACCGCGTTTAACATCATCACTGCCAGTTCTAATGCATGTATTTAAAACAGATAGTGTAAGTTGTCATGGAGTAAAGTAGAAATGGACACCAGCCATAGTTGAGTTGCGAAAGGGATAAAAGTGGCTGGCCAGTTGTCAACATGGGAGGTTGTGATTTGTGTCATCAATGAGAATTTCATGTGGAAAATAGTTAAGTCTTCTATTGTTGTTGAACAATCCAAGTGGATCTATGCCCAGTTGATATCTTTATTGGCCATCGGAGGATTTTAAGGGGAATTAGGTTGTTTGTATATAAGTCATTGTTTTATGATAGAACCTTGTACACGGATGAATTAAAGATATCGGTAACGTAGCAATACGTAAAGGTATGAATGCAGTTGCAAGCTTAAATGGAAAGTATACAGTGGCGGTCAGGTCGAAAACAAAATTAGAACGAACGCGCCGATCCTAGCGAGAAAAATAGGGACAGATTTCCTATCCTAGTCTTCAGTTATGATTTGGAGGGTTCACACTACAGCGTCCGCCTTTGTATTGGTCACAGATATGTATGCACTGATCTTTAGGAACCGATGAGTGGCTTTTTACTATTTTTCATAGTGCCAGTCGAAACAGTTCCATCTTTTCATGGATCGGTTTTCTTCTGAGCTGTTTATGGTATTAAAAAACATTTTGTAAAGGGGGAGAGTTCGGAGAGCTAGTGTAGGAGAAAAACAGAGAGCTCTATTGTACAGTTTGACAGAGGAGTAATTAAATGGTCAGCTCTGATTTATAAGATTCCTGTGGTTTGAAGTTTAGCTTATGTTTTCTCTACTGTTTCATATGTAATCTCGTAATGTTTTTCGTTTCATTCATAATCAGTTCACTGAATGCTTTTGCAGTAAGATAGGCAGAATTCAATTTATTTGCTCTGCCTTGAAGGAGCGTCAGTATTTGTGTATTTTCTTCTGTCTGAAAGGGATTCATTTTTAAATGCCCCTTTCAGCTTTCTTAAGCAGTCTCTACATCCCATTTAAATTCAGATTAATTGTTAAACTTCACTCCTACCTTGCCTTATAGAATAATCTGCGCCTTTGATTAAAACTCTGCTCATGCTGTTCTTAATCCCATGCTTCCTAGAAAACCCCATCATTTATTAAAAACCCCTTTCTATCAATTTACTAGCCTAAAATCAGTTTTCTTTATCGGTCATCTCAGCCCCTTTGAAAATTTTCCGCCGAGATAGACCCGGAGAGAGCCCTCTCCTGTCCTCGTAGGGCTAGCTACGAGGCTAAGGTTGGTTTGATGTTGCCTCGAACCTCGCCTTCTTCAGCCTGAGGCAGATTCAAGCGCTAACACCTTATAACCAAGTGAAACTGTTGAAGAAATCCCATCCACCTGAAATGTCTTGATTGTTGCAATTTTGTTCGCGACTTCAAGTATTGTAATGGTTGGTGATCGGTATGCAGAATTGTCTCTTTACCCATCAAGCAGTGTAACTTCCACTTCTTGACACTTTGTACCAATGCATATAGTTCTTTTTCATATGTAGAATAATTAGTTACAACACCATTGAATGTTTCATAATGAAAAGCGATAGGCTTACCATGCTGCAAAAGAACTGCGCCCATGGCATAATCACTAGCATCGATTTGAATCTCGAATGGCTGTCTCAAATTTGGTAATGCAAGGACTAGAGCTGAACTGATTTTTTCTTTTAAAGCTTCAAAAGATTTCTCTTGTTTGCCTCCCAATAGGAGCTGCGATGGCAAAAAAGTTAGCAATAAAATTTCTCCAATATTGAGCTGCACCTAAGAAACTTCTTAACTCGGTTATTGTTTTGGGTGTGGTCCAATTCACAATGCCTTTCATTTTAGAAGGATCAATTCTCAACTCTCCTCTTCCTACAATATGTCCCAAATAAACTAAAGAAGTCTTTCCAAACTCACACTTTGACATCCTAAGAAACAATTTATCTTTCTTCAAAACATCAAGCACTCTATTCACATGCAAGACATGTTCTTCTCTTGTTTTGCTTAAAATTAAAATGTCATCTAAGTACACAATCACAAATTCATCAAGGAATGGATGCAAAACACTATCCATAATACGCATGAAAGTTGTCGGTACATTACACAAACCAAATGGCGTAACTAACCACTCAAGAGTCCTTGTTTGGTTTTGAATGCAGTTTTCCATATATCACTTTCTGCAATTCTTACTTGATGATATCCACTTCATAAATCTAACTTAGTGAAAAAATTTGCTTCTTTCAGCTGATCAAGTGAATCATCTATCCTTGGGAGTGGGTAACGATTCTTTACCATAATCTTGTTCAAAGCTCTAAAGTCTACACACATGCACCAAGTCCCATATTTCTTTGGAATCAAGACTATGGGCGAACCACATGGCAAAGTGCTTAGCCTTATGATTCCTTTGACCAACATCTCCTTGATTTTCCTCTTTATTTCAGCATTATCCATTATCGACATGCAATACATACCAATGTTTGGAAGAGGACAATCTTACTGCAACTAAATCTCATGTTGAATCTCTCTTTTTGGAGGCAATCCTGTTGGCTCCTCAAACATCTCATGATGTGCATCAATTACATCATATAAATCTGATTTCAACTTAGGATCACATCCCTCAAATGATTCATGATTAACATCAGCTTTAGGCTTAATCATTATAAGAACATAATTCTTACTCTAATTTACTAGCCTCTTTACCTATCCAGCATTTACCATAGCAATGTTTGTCTTCTTGCGATGTGCTCTAACAATGTACTCCTTGCCATCTTTGAATAAATGGTACTTGTTCTCATGGTGATGGAAGATCGCTTTCCTGTCATACAAGTAAGGACTCCCCAACACAATACCTGTTATGTCAAGCAGAACTACATCTAATTCAACTGTGTCAACAAAATGTGGAGTGATTGCAAACCGCAATATACATTTCTTTGGAACTTGTCAATTTGCATCCTTACAAATCCAACCCAATGGATATGGTTTTGGATGTGGTATGGTCTCAAGCTTAATTTTCTTGACCTAGTCTTCAGAGATTAAGTTTGCTTGTGACTCACTGTCAAACAATGTGTCAATCTTAGTATGTTTGGATATGACCCTCACATGAAACAATTCAATTCTCTCCTCTTCATTTGGATCAGGTATGTTATAGTTTGATGTACTAGTACTGGGTTTAGTTTCAATTTCTTTCCGGTTCATGTTCTTCAATCCCATGGCTGTAATATTCGATTCATCTCCTGAATCGTCTCCTAAATCATGTTGAGTTGTCGCTGCAATTTTATGTTTCCCTTTGTTGTTGTATTTCTTGGGCCTCATTTCAGGGTGTAATTTCCAACAATGAGTTTCATCATGGCCTTCTTCTGAACAATGTTTACAAACCACTTTTTCTCCCTCTTTATTAACATATGCATTCTTTTTTCTTTTGCATTTTGAGTTTTTCTCTTTGTTTTTACCCTTAAAAGGTTTCTTTCTACCCTCTTCAGAAATGTTCTTCCCTCTAGCTTCTAGATGTGTGGCCTGAACACATACTTCATCTAGACTTGTGGGGTTAAAAATGAGAATAGTATGTTTTAGGTAACTATGTAAGCCTCCTATGTACTTGATAAAAGTATCTTGACTCTGCAAATCTACCTCTAATAAGAGATATCTCCTAAATTCTTGGGTGTATTCTTGCACATTCTGTCCCTTCAATTGCCTAAATTTTTACCAGTTCATTATGGCTTTCTGAATATGAGCTAATGGATAAAATTGTTGTTTTATTGCATTAATGAAATCAGTCCAAGATAGAATAATATTACCATGCTTCTTGATCTCCTCCTTTGTCTTGGCTACCCACCAAACAAGTGTTGCACCTTCCATTCTCAATGAAGCTAATTGGATTTCGGTATCTTCATCTTGAAGGTTCTAGATTCTCAAATAGACCTCCAATTTCCTAATCCAATTATCAATCTTTTCTGCATTGAATTCACCATTAAACATTGGCAATTCAAACTTAACATCAACTTTTAAAAAAAGACTTTTACTAGTGTTCTTTGACTTGTGTGGCTGATGTATTGAATATGAAGTAGAGGATAATGATGATGAGGGTGAGGATGATGGCTCTCCATTGCCTCCATTTCCTCCATTTCCCTTCTTTGACTTATCTTCATCATTGTGACCTCCTGAAGATCCCTGTCATTCCTTGTGAAGTTTAGATCCTTCTCCTTGTAGTCTCTCATTCCTTTCTTGATAAAGGATTCTAACCATCTCAGTCATGTCAAGGAATGCTTTCTTGAACACTCTTTCTTCCTCCTTGGGATCAAATCCTTCATGGATTTCTCCTTCCTCATGAGGCATACTTAATGTAGCTTATGCTTCCTTAGGAGGTGAACTAGGTGGCAGAGATTTTGGCAATCTTGCTCTCCTTTGCTTTGGCTCTTCTTGAGACCCTTCTGCTCCCACCAATTTTCCTTCTCCTCTCTTGAGCTTGAGCCTAGTAAGAATCTAAAAACTTGCAAACAGTTAAACAATTCTTTGCACAAAACAACACCAGAGAATAAACTCTAGCTCTGATACCAATCTGATCTGAAAGGACTCTGTATTATTTTTGTTGTGCTAAGTGTCTTTTTAGTTTATAAACACGTGCATACTTGCGTCATTAGTTTGCTCGAGGATTGAGGATTTTAACCATGAACTATAGATGCTTTTAGTGAATTAGAAGCGTGAAATAAGCACAAATAACACTGAACAACAGTGTAAAATAGAGAAATAAGTCACCACTTAACATTTACACAGCAGGCATGATGAAGCAGTTCACCCCTCCTGGGCTACATCTGCTAGTCCAGCTCCCAATGGCATGTCCATCTTTCATTATGCTCAATTTTTTGCAAATACATGTAGTTATAGGCCTCTAATGGATTTTTTCTCTGCACCAATGGCTCCATAATGCTCCAATTAGTCTAGAATGACTCTTCATTCACCCTAAATGGGAAAAAATTGAGTCTCCTACTCATTTTCCCAATAACACCTAGAAAAGTTCCACTAAAAGTGGAGGACTACACTTAACTGGAGTCAAAATAGTGATTCCGCCTAAATTTGGCCACCCTCCAAAACTGTCGTCGTATTTAACTATGCCATTTATCTTAACGGTTGGGGTGGCCACATGCCAACCCCAAACTGTGGACTTAAATACCGTTTGGGGGAACTCCGGTGGGAGACTGCAGTTAAGGTTTTAAATTGTGGCCGTGTTTGCGATAACCACGCGGGGATTGTTAACAGTAATACCATGTGATAAGGTTGAAACTGCTGGCGAGAATGTCGGAGGTTTCATTTTTTTTAACGTTGGTGGTTACGTTAACGTCCACCATGTGACCATCGGTGGTTCCAACCCCCAAACGCCATTCCAGTGAAGCTTAAATGTAACCCGACCACTACAATGGTTAAGTAAAAATGTAGCTCAGATGGTAAAGACTCGTGTGTACCTGCCGGAGGTCGCGAGGTCAAACCCTACGGACCTCTCCCAAAATTTTAACATGCCATATGGGGGACACATGGGGGCCTTAGGGCTGGCCACGTGTCACCCCCTGATTGGTCCAAAACATAACAACGTATAACCTTTCAACCAATGATATCGCGCCACTTGTCAGTCTAGGATTGGTTCTAAGGAAAGGAATATTCCTTTTGTTGATTGTGCATCCACCTTGCTAACTGGGCATCCTAGTCAAACCTGTCACAAAATTTACCTGTTTGGGAATTCGATCAGAACGCGATATCTCCCTCATACGACATCGATTTTTCAAACTGTTTGCGGTGTCGAAATCAGGAAGACGAGATATATGCAACCATCTTGGTTTCAACCCAATCCTATAACTTTCAATTTTGAGCAAAATTTATGAACTCCTGATCAGCTACAACCATACAAACAAATGTCCCTCAAGCAAGCTAAGAAGGATAATAAATTATCACCCAAGTACTATGGTCCTTACAAGGTGTTGCAAAAGATTGGTACTATGGAATACAAATTGAAGTTGCCTGCATCTTCTCTTACCTTATATGCACCATAGAAGTTAAGGAATTAACTCCTACTTTATTTATACCATTTATAAATAACATAAGTGGTAGTGAAGAGATGTTCTGTAAAGTGGGATCTATATATAAAAAAAATTGTATCAAATGGCAAGCAGGTGTGTTCCCCTTGTCTTGGCTTGAGGCTCTCCCTTTTTCCTGTCGGTTTCTTAGCGCTAGTTTGTTTCAATCCCGATAACCTAGATCTAGGAGTCTAAGTACACCCAATTTTCCATGTTACATGCTTAAAGAAGGTTATCAGTGACAAGCTCCTAGTTCAAATGATGTTTCCAGAACTTGTCAAAGAAGGAAAAATCATATTTGAGCCTGAAGCAGACATGGAAAAAAGAACCTGATAGCTACGAAATCGATTAATTTCAGATTATATCATTAAGTGGGAGAACTTACCCACTGAAGGCTCCACATAGAAGGATGAAAATTTTATACAGAAGCACCCAGAACTACTCAGGCATTAAGGACAACACTTTTTTAAAGGAGAGGGGCATGTTAGCTCCCTATAATACTAATGTATCCCCCTTATTGTTATTGTTAGTGTAGTTCCATCTTGTTATTGTTGTGCCCTTACATTTTATTGTTATGCACACTCTAATTATATTGTGACCCCTTAGACTCCTATATATACCAAGGAGGCCTTATCATTTGTATCGTCCAAGAATTGTTCATTCATGTAATGTAAAGGAGGTTTCCCCTCGAAGAGGATAATTTTTAAGTTGTTGATCTATATTTTCTTTTGTTTTGTGAGTTGGTTGCATAATATCATTGATTCCCCCACAATAAAAAAATAAAAATAATAGTAATAATAATTAAAAAAAAGGGGTGGGGGAGGCGGGGGGGGGGGGGGGATGTGAGGAGAAGAAGAAGAAGAAGAAATGCTTTGAATCCATAAGTAGGGGAAAATTGTAAGATGCAAAAACATGTATTTTTGAAATAATATGAAAATTTTACAATGCCCTATAATTCCTTGCATTTGGCACGTGGGCAGAGGACAATCTCATTACCAAGATTTGAATCCATGAGTAGGTAATAAAAACCATATGGCATGAAATAAAAATAGTAAAGAGTTATTATTGCAACAAATAAGGTGTAAATACTCCCCATATGGGGTGTTTGACGGGCAATAGGTGGAGGGACATATTGCCACTACCCCACCATGCATTTATGGGATGCGACATGGAAATATGCCCCCCCCAAGAATATTAACGAGCTCTCATTCCCAATGCAGTTACTCATGAGTTGGAAACATGGTTCGATGGTTTCCAATTCTATTTTTAGTATTTTGTTAATGCACCAACTTGGATGGATATTGGGCATATTTGTGGCTCATGCTACTAAAAATTCATGGCCACCATTTTTCCCTATCATGGTTGCACATTCCATGACGTTATGTCACTTCATGCGAAAACATTCAATTATCTAGTTTAGTGGATTTAATCTGCATGCAGATCACCGTACTTTGTCCATCAATGGTGCTTAGAAGGCAGCACTAAGGCAATTCACGATACAAGTGATATTCATTTGTCATCTTCTTCGATAGGTGATCTTTGTAGCATATTTTTTAAGTTTGGTTTCCTAGAGTTGTTTCCTCTTTCATCTTCCCATTGTGGCTCTAAAAATTATCAGCGCTTTCTTCACCTCTCCTTCACTAGTCAAAGCTCAACTTTGAATCTCTTTCCTTTCCCTTCGCCTTATTTTGTCGCTTTGTTCAGTGATTTTTCTTCTTATATCCCCTCAATAGTATCTCTTAATTCCTTTCTTGAACTACCTAGTCTTGCAACCCTCTCCCTTTCCTGTCCACCCTACAAAGCAAGGTTGCTTCAAGTTCTCCCCCTCCCTCCTTCTATTATCTCTTAGTCTTAATGTCCCATCTACTCTTTCCTTCCTTTTTATCATGCCTCATCAATGGGATCATGCAAAACATGGTGATATGTATTATAGGTTTCAAGAGGACTCACGTGACCAAACGAGGGTTTTTAGCTCGACTCAACACTATATGGAGCTCACACTTCAGGTCATTCAAGAAAATTGAACAGGTTGAACTAGAGATAGCAATGGAACGTAATTGGCTCACTAACATGGAGATCTTGATTGAAATTTGCAATTGGGTACCTAACACGTGTCATACATGTGGCAGGTATAACAAGTACATGGACACTGTAGATATATATTAGCATCTCAAAGTATTATTGGGTAGGGTCCTATTGGATAGGAAAAAGGTTAGAGAGGATATTTTAATGATGTTGGATGATATGTAGGCCACATTGCAGTCGATGGATAGAAGTATTAACTGCATGGAAGCTCACCTGGGGATCCATCCTAATATTGGTTGCTCACTTGGAAACAACAAAGAACCTATTACAATTGAAACTACATACTCTGATAAGTCCAGATGATGGTCTTTTAAAGTTTACTATCTTAAACATTGTTTTTAAGTTCTCATTTTTACAGTTAGACTATGGCCTTCCAAGCCTATTGTAAGACAAATCATTCTTGCAGAAAGACCGATCTCCCTAGATCTGGTACCCAGATCTAGAACAAAATATACAAAAATATATATATTTCCATAAGTCTATTGCAATCAAATCATAAATGAAAACAAGACCGAGATGATCTAATACCTACTTATTGAAGTTTGTCCTTGCTAATTGTTCAAAATGTTGTAGCTTACAACCTTGTCCTCAGTGCTCACGAAGAAGACACCCGCAGAAAACACAAATAAACAAACATAAAAGCACATCTAATCCAAATATAATTTGATAAGACTTATATATATGATCAGGAGATAGATACCAAAAATCATAAAAAATAGACAATGATTGTGGGAAAACAACATATAATTGTATTATCACAAAGGAAGCAGTTTCAACTTGATGCCTTGATGTCGTAGTGTCCCCTTCTAGTTATTTCTCGTTTCAACACCTTGCCTTCAAAAGCTTTTGGATCATAACTTGGATACTTTAGCAGAGTTTTAATGGGAATATTAGAGCCAAATCCTTTATAAAATAAACCAAGAGCCCTCTCTCAATGAAATATGGTTGTATTTGTAGGATTAGAGGAGGATAAGAAAAGAAGGTTGTAATCTAGCCAAATTAGTGTTGCGAGTCAGATCCAAACCGATCGAGTAGATGCAATCCATGAGGCTTATCTTCTAGAACCTTCTCGTTCTTTTTATTATTTCCACTGTGAAAGAAATGTCGCACCTTTTGAATGAGAAACCCGTGACAATGTCACATATTGTAGTTATGCAACCTGCAACAATCGACTATGTCGCAAGCTGTCAATGTGCAACCTGCGACATCGTCTTGAATTAGGCTTTTTAAAGGGATTTGAACAAGATTTTTATATTTATGGGAGAGGATTTTCTTCCATATTCTTCAAGGATTAATGGAAATAATGCTTTGGAGGACGAATTATAGGGATACGAAATCAATTTCCATGATTGTGAGAAAATAATGTTTAACAAGGCCTTAGATTTCAAGTTAGTTTTTTTATCTAGAATGATGGACATTAGAAACTTGTTCAAGTGATGGTTTTCAAACTTTATAAATATAAATATTTTCCCTATAAAAAAATAAAGAAAGTGAAAATACTATAGATGCACTCATAAACATTACTAGTTGTCATTACAACTAGAATGCCACACTTAAAATTGACACTATTAATTTGAGTGAACATAAAATGAGAGGTTGTAAAAATGTCTAACCAAAACTAATTTTGTGTTTGACAAGCAAACGTGAACGTGTACTCACCTACCCAACATAGGGGTTATTGTACAGTGACACACTTTTTTAGAATGTCCATATGTGACCTACCCAATGATAACTTATTGACCTCTCATCTTTTATTACAAAGCATATTCCATGCTTTAAGTCACATGACCTAGTCTAACTTTGTAACTGCATTTGGATGTTTAATACTTAGATAGGATTCCCTTATTACTTCCTCCCTTGTCTTTATCCCTTGGTCATTTGTTTGACTCTAGTAGACACTTTGGGGCACTTCGTTAGGGCTCCAAGCCCCTTATTTAGTCCAAAGTTTTTTAGGATTGTTTGTATAAGGTTTTTGATGACCGAAATCCATTTGATTGTGCTTAATTAGGAGTATATATATATATATATATATGTAGAAACCTTCCTTGACCTTTCATGATTATTTAGTGCAAAGTATATGTCAACTTCCTTGGATTATACCATGTCTTCAAGCCATGGTATGCAGAAGCACTTTGTTAAGGAAATGCCTATAGTATTGGATTTTGACCCATGGTCCTTGGTCAAGATACACTGTACACTTCTTGATCCAAGTGGATATTGGTGGCCACCCACCTATTCCACTTAGATCACAACATACTTTTCTGGCAGTTCTTTATGTTTGATAGTTTTCATGTACTGAACTTTGGGAGTTGTTTTGAGGCCCTAAACAACATTTTTTGGGGAAACGAGAAAATGTGAGATACATATTGAAGTTTGCAATCGAAATTTTTTCTCCTTGGATAGACCTTTATAATATACTATCATGCGTGCCAAACGTAGATCACATGCCAAAGTTACGACCCCGAGAAGTTGACATTCCAAATTACCCCATCGGGGCCCATAAGCCTTTGGTGCTTCATCTCCTAGGGTTAGGGTTTTGTATGTTTATGGTTTCTCATTGTTTCTTCATGATAAAAAGGCCTTGGAGCCTCATTGTAACATAGTTTAGGAAGGTGAGTAGCCGTCACCTCTCTTCTTAGAGATAAGCTATCACCGCTCGAGCTAGTTTGCTTTCATTCTGCATGTAAATAGTTTAAGCATTTGCTATTTATTAATTGAAGTTCAGTTTCACCATATCTATGTGTTTTTGTTTAAATCCATATTTCATTTTGCTCCTTCATAAATCCATATCACTTCTTCCAAATAATTTCAATAAAACGAAAAAATATTCAATGGCAAACACATACATTAAAATAGAGATTTTATTGTGGAAACAAAAAATAGGGAAAACCAACAAGTTTTTTTTCAATACACTATATTTACAATGTTACAATACAATATGTATATGTCACAACATTCATAAACCCATAGTCCATTAATCCTAAATTAAAACACAACAATAGTTCCTTTGACTGGATCTACAAAACCACCATGCACCTAAAAATTGTGTGCCAAAAATGGACACAAGACCACCCAAAAAAAAATTGAGGCACTACCTCGAACTATGTGCAGGGGGCTACTGCCCCTTCCATACCCCCAAACAAGGGGGGAATAACAACCCCCCCTTGTGGCCCCCTCATGTGCATGGTGCATATAAATCACACATGAGGTTAGATGTGCAAAGAATATAACACATACCCAACAACTTACACCTTAAGGTTGTTTCCTCGCCTATTTATAGTACTTCGCTCCTCTTTGTAAAGCTTATTATAATCTTCTTTTCTCCTCACATTCTTGTTGAAAATGGCACCGAGAAAGATTCTAATCTAATTTTCCCTTGAATTAAATGATAATAAAATTGTAATTCCATATCACATGACAACTTATACGGGTTAACTAAGTTAGTTTGATTTAGCTGATTTAGTTAATTTGAGTTGAGGGTCTAACTTGAGTCATTTAGAGTGGCTCCTACAAAATAAGAGCCCTGGTTGAGTTTATTTTGAGTTGTAATTGATTAACTCATTTTATTTGAGTTAAAGTCAGTTTAACTAGTTCCAATTGATGGAGGAACTAGTGAGAGGTCAAAGTGTGGAACTTGAACTTGAACCACATGTAGTGATCAATCAGATAACTAATAAATCAACCATAAATAACTCATGCATGTCATATTAGAGAAAGACCCAGTTGAGATTGGAGTTCAAGGGGAGTGTACTATTACTTGTATAATCATCCAAATTATAAAGGTGGTGCATGTAGTTAGAGGAAGCCCCTAGATATATTACACGATTCATATTGGGAATTTCCCTAATTAATAGGGGCTAATTACCCAAGGAAACAACGCAAGGAAATAGGGATCCTAGAGGGCATAAAATTGGTTAAGTATTGGCCTAGGATTGTCTAGGAAGTAGTGAGACATATAGAGATAATGCAGAGGTTTCTCTGGGTGGAGAAAAGCATTATAATCTTCTCATATTTTATGATTAATGAAATATACATATAGTAGGGTTTTTAGTTGTGGCTTTCCCCAGGAACTCATTATGTAATGTGTGATTGCAATTCTTTCTCTTTTATGCTTTGTGATTTCACGATCTTAATTTATTTCCGCAATTGGTAGAGTAGATTCAAGTCTATTGTTTTAACATATTACAATTAGCATTTTGAATCTATGTGGAAATTCTGAATGGTATCAGAGCTGAAATATATATAGAAGAGAAGAATACAAGTTTGTACTTGTAGGAGGAACAAGTTTTGCAGATATCTTCTCCAGGGCTAGCAGTAGGATCAGGATGGTGTTCTATGGTCTGAGGCTCGAGTATGCCCCTGAGGGTAGTTTGAATTCAATTTCCTAGAGATACTAGATGGAAGCAGTCTTGGAGCAAAATCGATTGAAGGAGTTCATTAAAAAGGACATCTTGAAACCTTCTGTTGTGTAACCAGCTCCAAAAATAGAAGAAAAGAGATATCAACGCCTTAGAAATGAGCCACTTCGAGGGGGCAATCTCCAATACATTACATAAATGAACAATTCTTGGATGATACAATTTACAAAACCTCCTTTCTATATATAGGAGTCCATGGGGCCATAATGTAATCCTAGTGGGCCACCATGTAATCCTAGCCGACCTAACAATAATAATTTAAGGGCACAATAATAACAAAATGGGGGTTACAAGGGTACAATAATAACAATAAGGGGGTTACACTAACAACAATAAGGGACTATACTAGTAATATAGGGACCTAACATGCCCCTCTCCTTGAAAAAAAGTGTTGTCCTCAACGCTTGAGTAGCTCTGGGTGCTTTTGTATAAAATTCTCATCCTCCCATGTAGAATCTTCAGTGGGTAAGTTCTTCCACTTGATGAGATACTCTGAAATTGATCGATTCCGTAGCTGTCGAGTTCTTGTTTCTGTGACGGCTTCAGGTTCCAATATGATTTTTCCTTCCTCATCAGATTCTGGCAATATTGTTTGAATTGGAAGATTTTCACCAATAACCTTCTTTAAGCATGAAACATGGAAAATTGGATGCACTCATGAAGAAGCAAGAAGCTCCAATTTGTATGCCATAGTACCAATATTTTGCAACACCTTGTAAGGACCATAGTACTTTGGTGATAATTTATTATCCTTCTTAGCTTGCTTGAGGGACATTTGTTTGTATGGTTGTAGCAGTAAAAATACCCAATCTCCTACATCAAAACTTCTCTCGCTACGATGTTGATCTGCCTGTTGTTTCATTCGATTTTGTGCCAAATTCAGGTTATCCTTTAAGAGTTGGAGAACTTCTTGCTGATGCTCGATGTGATCTTCCACTGCTTGAACCTTCGAATTTTCCCTTAAAGATGATGTGATGGATGATGGATGATATCCATAAAGTGCCATAAATGGGGTCATTTTTGCTGCAGTATGGAAGGAAGTGTTATACCACCATTCAGTGAGAGGTAAACACTTGACCCATTGTGTTTGTTTATCAGATACAAAACAACGAAGATATCCTTCCAAACATTTATTTACTATCTCAGTTTGACCATCAGATTGAGGATGATAAGATGAGCTATGAGCTAATTGAGTACCCAAACAAGAAAATAACTCCATCCAAAAATTTCCGGTAAAAATGGGATCTCTGTCGCTCACAATAACCCTTGGGCTTCCATGTAGCTTTTGAATTCTATCCATAAATGTAGTAGCAACTGTACTTGCTTTAAATGGATGAGATAATGCACAAAAGTGTGCATAGTTGGTAAGTCTATCAACTACCACCATGATGACACTCTTTCCTTCGGACTTAGGTAAACCTGTGATAAAATCCATTGAAATCTCCTCCCAACGTTGACTTGGAATAGATAAAGGTTGTAGAAGTCCTGGGGTCTTAATTGTTTCCACTTTATTCTGCTGGCAAACCAAACATTCCGCCACAAACTTTCGAATATCAGATTTAAGGCCATCCCAAAAAAATTCTTTCTTCACCCTGTGGTAAGTTTTTAAAAATCCTGAGCGTCCTCCTAAAGGAGAAGTGTGCAATTCCAGAAGAATCTTTTGTTTTAGTTGGGAATTCTTGCAAAGATATAAGCGATCTTTGTACCATAAGGAATCATTTTTCCAACTAAATGTATCAGATGTACTAGGATCTTGCTTCAACTTTTGAATGAGTGTCCATACATCTTTGTCCTTCTTCCATTCATTTCTTGCTTCAGTTATCCAATCTGGTTGGATAATAGAAATGGCACAAAGCAATGCTTCCACCTCTTCATTCTTTCTTGAGAGTGCATCTGCAACAACATTAAGCTTTCCTTTTTTGTAGATTATTTCAAAGTCATAACCCAACATCTTTTTGACCCATTTTTGCTGCTCTTCTGAAGATAGTCTTTGTTCCAAAAAGTGTTTAAGACTATCATGATCAGTTTTTACCTTGAAGTGTCTTCCCATTAGGTAAGTTCGCCATTTCTTTAGTGCATGCGGTATTGCTAACATTTCCTTCTCATAAATAGGTTTTTGTAAATACTTTCCTTTGATTGGACGACTTTCAAAAGCAATGGGTCTTCCTTCTTGCATTAAAACAGCACCAATTCCATTTCTTAAGGCATCACATTCCACAATAAAGGTTTTTGTGAAGTCTGGCGTAGCTAAGACCGGTGCTAGGCACATTGCCTCTTTAAGATGTTCAAAGGCCTTAGTTGCTTCAGGAGTCCATGAAAATGCATCTTTCTTCGATAATGTTGTTAGAGGTGCTGCTATTCTCCCATAATTCTTAACAAACTTGCGATAATACCCTGTTAACCCGAGAAATCCTCACAACTGCTTTATGGTTGTGGGGACTTTCCATTCCTTAATAGCTTTAATTTTGTTAGGGTCTACCTTAACACCCTCGTGAGATACAATATGACCCAGATATTCCACCTCTTGTACTCCAAAGAAACATTTGGATGTTTTTGCATATAATTGTTTCTCCTGCAATAGTTTGAGCACCTTTTCAACATGTTCAACATGATCCTTCCAAGACCTGCTGTAGATTAGTATATCATCAAAAAATACTAGCACAAATTTTCTAAGGAAGGGTTTGAAAATGGAAATCATCAACCCTTGAAATGTAGAAGGTGCATTGGTAAGGCCAAAAGGCATGACCAAAAATTCATAATGACCCTCATGAGTTCGAAATGCTGTTTTTGGAATATCTTCAGTCTTCATTCTAATTTGATGATATCCTGAACGAAGATCCAACTTGGTAAAATAAATTTCCCCATGTAATTCATCCAATAATTCATCAATCACAGGAATGGGAAATTTGTCTTTAATGGTGAGCTTATTGAGCTCCCTATAATCCAAACACATTCGCCATGATCCATCCTTCTTGTGTACCAATACTACAGGAGCAGAGAAAGAACTTTGACTAGGTTGAATTATACCCGCCTCTAACATTTCCGCAATCATACGTTCAATTTCGCTCTTTTGGACGTAAGGATATCTATAAGGCCTGATGTTTGGAGGAACACTTCCTGGAATCAAATGAATAGCATGATCATGATCACGAATAGGTGGGAGTCCTTTGGGGGTTTCAAACACCTTGGAATGATTGTCCAAGACTTGTTGGAGATCTGCAGAAATAGATGATTTTGATGTTGGAACTTCTAGTGAGCATAATTGTGCAATTACGCCTCGTTGTTCTTTCTTTAGAAGCTTTGTCATGACATTAGAGCTTATTGTCCTTCCTGGCTTCCCCGAAATACCCCGTAATTCGACTTCCTTTCCTTCTGAAAAAAATTTCAAGAAAAGTTCTTGAAAATTAAAAGCTACCGTCCCCAAAGATTGTAACCATTATACTCCTAGTACAACATCAACACCTCCCATAGGAATGGAAAGCATTGGACTGGTCAATACATATTCCCCCATGGTTAGCTTGATATTATGGCATTTTCTAGAGCAATTTATAGTTCCTCCATTTGCAACCATCACTTGACATTCTGGTGCTGGGTATAGGAAACAATTTAATTCCTTGGCTACCTTACAATGAATAAAATTATGGGTGCTACTTGAATCAATCAAAACTATTACCTTTTTTTTCTTGATTTGTCCTTGTATCTTGAGAGTTTGAGGAGTGGTAATTCCTGCCAGTGCATTACACGATATGGTCGGATTCATTTCTTCCTCTTCTAGGGTTGGTTCCTGGTGTATATCCTCTTCTTGTTCATTTTCTTCTTCCTCTTCACAATCTATGTAAAATAATTTCTTCATAGCACACTTATGACCTTTAGTGTATTTTCTATCACAACTGTAGCAAAGCCCTTTTGCTCTTTTTTCTTCCAATTTTTGTGGTGTCAACCTTGTAGGTTATGGAAATCTAGACGTAGCAACACTTCCTTCTTTATAGAATTGAGTGGTAGGCTTCCTTGTCGCCATTATTTTACATTCAACTTTTCTTGCCAACCTGAATGCCTTCTCCAATGAATCTGGTTCCAAAACACGAACTTCATGTTGGATGTTATCCTTTAAAGTGCCTATGAAGAGATCGATCTTATGTTCCTCTGGAATATCAATTACCCTTATATTAAATTTTTGGAAGTCCTCAATGTGCTGCCCCACTAAACCCTTTTGTTTGAGATTTATCAATTGGCTAAAGAAGGTGGTGCTCTTTGTATCCTCATAATGTGCTATCATTTCCTCCGTAAAAATTGACTAAGTGACAATTTTTTTACGGGAGCAAAGCCATAGATACCATACAAATGTATTTTTTTCTAAACGTAAAGTTGCAATGCGTACCTTTTGTGTGTTTTGCACATTATGGAGATCAAAATATTGCTCTATCTGTAGTATCCATGTTACAGGATCCTTTCCATCAAACTTCCTCATATCCATTTTTGGAATATGGTGGTTCTTCCCTCCAATAGTAGAGTTTATGAAATCACGATAAACATTTATTTTGTTCTCATCATGAGTTTCCTCTACTATCTTTTCACCATTAGGAAACATTTCTTGTATCAACTTTCCCAAACCTTCGATGTCTACTTTTAGATCCTTCTTCATGTTTTCCATGTTGTCTTTCATTTTTTCATCGATCTTAGCTTCCATGTCATCCATCTTAGCTTCCATGCCCACTTCCATGCCATCCATCCTAGATTCCAAACCATTCATCTTAGCTTCCATGCCTTTCTTCAAAAATTCGATTTCATTTTTTGTTGTTCCTTGCGAGAGAGAAATTTGTTGCACTTGCTCTTGTAATTTTGATATGTCATGTCGCCATTCTTCGTCTTCATGAGTCATAGTAGAACCTTCTAAAGGCCTAATGGGTGTTGAATTCTTTCTTGGGGCCATTATTTAGAACCCAATACTGATATATATTCTACAATATGCCCTTGGAATCAATTCAAATTGATTCTTCAAACAAGAATTATGAAATTTGGAAAAAAATACACACCTTTTTCTTTCTTTAGAGGAGATCGATATTGAAATTGGATTATCTCTATGATTTCGGCTCTTCAATATCTAAATTTCGGTACCGACGTAGCCCTCTGAATTATCTTTCGAATTCCACAGGTCTGACCTGATTTGGATTCTCCAAGACAAAGTTGTGTCCAATCTCCCACAATGACCTAATTATGGACTGGTTCAGTAGAGCGAACTTGTACGACTTGCCACGTGCCACTGTTTTGTCCTTTGTCTCTAAAATTCATAGCCAAGAAACTACAGTCTGTGTAATTGCGACCACTTTTTACGACACTCCAATCCAATGCCCAGAGAGAGAGTTATTGAACTTTTCCCACGATCACCTCTTTGAGATGAAATTCAGAAGCTTGAAAAAGCACTACCTTCCACAGATCATATCTCCAAAAATATTGCGAACCAAGCTCTGAAATTTTTTGACGAATTTCCTCACGATTTCAGCTTCGTACCATACAAATTTCAGATTCTGAACCTTCGTAGAAAAAATTTTATTGCGCAAATTCTACGATGACCTGTTTAGGAGCCTGAAAAAAGACCTAACTTCCACATATCATATCTCCGAAAATATTGTGAACCAAGCTCTGAAATTTTTAGAAAATATTCCTCAGGATTTCGGCTTCGCACCCTAAAAATTTCAGCTTCTGAAACTTCGTAGAAAAAAAGTTATAGCGAAAATGCCACGATGACCTGTTTGGAGCAGCGAAACCCTAGAATCCAAAGCTCTGATACCAAATGTTGTGTAACCGGCTCCAAAAATAGAAGAAAAGAGATATCAACGCCTTAGAAATAAGCCACTTCGAGGGGGCAACCTCCAATACATTACATAAATGAACAATTCTTGGATGATACAATTTACAAAACCTCCTTTCTATATATAGGAGTCCATGTGGCCATAATGTAATCCTAGTGGGCCACGATGTAATCCTAGCCGACCTAACAATAATAATTTAAGGGCACAATAATAACAAAATGGGGGTTACAAGGGTTCAATAATAAAAATAAGGGGGTTACACTAACAATAATAAGGGACTATACTAGTGATATAGGGACCTAACACCTTCTCTAGCTAGTGCATAGGATCTAGCAGAGTGGAAGAAGCACGTAGGAAAGGCCATAAGAATTATACTAGAAGAAGTTCAATATCATATTATCTCTAACCTTTATGGAAAGGAAACTCCATATGAAATGTGGAAGGCCTTAACAAAAAAATGCAGAACAACAGTGACCACAGGAAGCTGGTACTGAAGGACAAGCTCAGGAAAATAAAGATGGAGAAGGGCGACACAATACCAAAGTACTTGACCAATTTCACCCAATGTTGGGATGAGCTTGGAAGTGTTGGTGTTATAGTTTTCAAAGATGATCTGGTCAACCTGACACTTCTAGGCCTTCCCAAGAGCTGGCACTGCTACCAGGATTTGGTAGTGGAGGGAGAAGCTACGAGAGTGGGAGCGTTTGCGGTCCAACTTGGTGCAATAAGAGATTTGGCAGAACACCAGAGATGGATCCTCATCAAAGCATGATGATGAATAGAATTGTGCCTTAGCTGGAAAGGAAAAGAAAGGGAAAGGGAATTCATCCCATTCCAAATCAAATTCTAGTTAGGCAGGAAAGAAGAAGGACTTGTCGAGGATTAAATGTTTTCACTGCCATGACCTAGGACGTTATACCACAGAGTGTCTGCACAAGAAGGTCGACAAAAAACCGTCATGAGAAGTGGCAGGTGAAGCACTTGCTTCATAATTTGAGTTGGATTTCACCCTCATCGCATACATGGTGCCATCGATGATGGGTTGTGTGTGGTACCTAGACAGTGGAGCCTTATTCCATATGAACGACAACAAAGAGTTCCTCAACTACTTGGAGGAGAAGGACCTCTAGATGAAAATCGATATGGGAGATGATAGGAGGTATAGCACGACCGACATCGATATTGTTACCTTTCAGAGGGAGTTTGGTTCTCCTCTCACATTGAAAGATGTCATGTATGTTCGTGGTTTGAAGAAGAACTTAGTTTCAGTTGCGATGATGGAATACTGTGGCTATGATGTGATATTTAGTAAAGGAAAGACATTCCTTTGTCACATAGACATAGGATGAATGAATAATATCAGGGTTCGAGTTAATAACATATCCAAATTGGATGTAGAAGATTGTGTTGCCTTGAGCATGAAAGTAAAGAAAGTGGAGAGCAGATACATTGGTGAGTTATGGCATAAAATTTTGGGCCATCTACACCACGGAGCTTTGAAGATCATGCAACAAATTTATATAGGACTTCCCATGGGTGCACTTGAGCACTGTGATACATGCAAAGGGTGTACATTAAGGAAGTACACCAAATCCACCTTTCATGATAAGGACAGTCGAACACAAGCGATCCTTGAAAGAGTTCACTCAAATGTGTGTGGAACCTCCATGAGCAAGCACAGGTATTATGTGATTTTTGTAGATGATTTTTCACGCAAGTGTTGGATATTCTTCATTCAGAAGAAAGACCATACATTCTCAAAATTTTGTGAGTTCAAAGCACTTGTTGAAAAAGACAAAAGCAAGAAAGTGAAGGCTCTTAGGAGCGACAACGATGGATAATACGTGTCGAATGAATTCAACAATTTTTGTGCATCAGAAGGACTTGGACGAGTGTTGATAGCACCTCATAACCCATAACAAAATGGATTTGTAGAAAGGAAGAACAAAAGCATTATGGGAGCCGCACGAGCAATGTTACATGATCAGGGCCTACTGTTTCACTTGTGGGTGGAAGCATGCAACACAACTGTGTATGTACAGAACATGAGTCCTCATCAGATCCTCAAGATGAATACACCAGAGGAAGCCTTTTTCCGATAAGAATCCAGATGTGGCACACTTTAGAATTTTTGGTTCATCAATTTACTATCATGTTACCAAGGATGCACACAAAAAATCTAGAACCAAGAATTGAGTTGGGTATATTTCTGGGGTACACTAATGCACCTCATAATAATTGGGTGTACTTGCCATCTCATAGGATCATAGTGGTTTGTAAAGATGTTAAATTTGATGAAGGAAAGGTGATGCAAAATTCCCTTGAGAGGGAGCTTCAGTTGTGTGCAGATGAGGAGCTTTTAGCTCCAAAAGAAGAACCTCAAGATGTGGAGCAGCCACAAGTAGAGGAGCAGAGAGTGGAAGCACCCACATCATAGTGCAGGCAGAGAAGGTCCCCAGATCGGTACGTTGGCTACATGGCTCTTTTGAGTGAGAGTGTAGAGACTAAGCCATCCTCACTAAAGGAAGGAGTGCAACAACCAATATGGGTTGATTCCATGGTAGAGGAGTATGACTCCATTATCAGGAACAACACATGGGAAGTTGTCCCAATACTGGAGGACAAGTCAGTTGTGGGATCCAGGTGGATCTACAAGGTGAAGAAAGCAGTAGATGGGAGTGTCGAGAAACACAAGGCCATATTTGTGGCCAAGGGATTCTCTCAGGTGGAGGGAATAGATTACAAGGAGACCTTTGATTCATTATAAATGTACTCTTCAATCAAATCTATTCTAGCACTTTTAGCGCATATGGGATTGAAAATACATCAGATGGATATAAAGACAACCTTCCTCAACGAAATGATTGAGGAAGAGGTGTACATAGAGAATCCGAAAGGATTTGAGACCTTCGATAGAGAGTCACATGTGTGCAGACTCAAGTGAGCGTTGTATGGACTGAAACAGGCACTCCATGCTTGGTACATTAGGATTGACAACTATTTCACCGGGTTGGGCTTCACCAAAAGTGAAGCAGATGCGAAACTTTACCATATTTTGGTTGAAGGTAAATGATTGATTATAGTATTATATGTCGATGATTTAATTCTACTAGGTGATGAGAAGCTAATAAAATCTTGCAAAGATGATTTGGAAAGAGAATTTGAGATTAAATACACGGGGCTTTTGCATTATTTCCTTGGTTTGGAAATTTGGAAAAGATATGGGAAACTATTTGTCTCTCATGGAAAGTATGCCAACGATATACTGAAGAAGTTTCACATGGAGATAAGCAAACCCATGGAGACTCCTCTTGCAGGGAATTGGGGGAAGGAAGCTGCTAATTCAGGTGAAGTGGTAGAAGCTACCGTTTACAAGAAGTTTGTGGGTTCACTTATGTATTTGGTGAACACACGATCGTACATGTGTTATGCGGTTAACCAACTTAGTCAAGAAATGGTTAAGCCAACCAAGCTCTATTGGAAGGCACCAAACATATGTTGAGATAGCTCAGAGGCACCACTTAGTTTGGTATTTGGTACATACGGACAAAGGGAGTGAAGCTGCAAGGCTTCACAGATGCATATTAGGATGGAGTCCATCTGACAGGAAGAGCACATAAGGCAGAAACTTCAATATTGGGTTAGCAATGGTTTCCTAGTACAACAGGAAGTAGAGACCAATTGCACTCGTTTCAGCAGAAGAATAGTACATGGTTTCTCGTCAAGAAACGTGTGAGGCTACATGGATGAGGAAGATCCTTGTTGGGTTTTTTGGTCAACGGACAAATCCTACAGTGATTTACCATGACAACCAGAGTTGCATCAAACTCTTGGTTAATCCATTTTTTCATGATAGGTCTAAACATATCGACATCTGGTACCACCATATCAAAGATTGTGTGCAGAGGCGGATCATGATGCTATAATACATTCCTACAGAGGAGCATGATGTAGACATTTTGACGAAAGCACTGTCAAGAGGCAAGTTTGAGTCTCATTGAGGTAGGATCAGGGTATCAAATTATCCCTTTCTTGTTGAGAGGGAGTGTTGAAAATAGAACCAAGAAAAATTCTAATTTGATTTTCCCTTGAATTAAATTAGAATAAATTTGTAATTCCACATCACATGATAACTTGTACGAGTTAACTAAGTTAGTTTGACTTATTTGATACAATTAAATTGATTTGAGGGTATAAATTGAGTCATGTAGAGTGGCTCCTACAAAATAGGAGCCTTGGTTGAGTTTATTTTGAGTTGTAATTAATTAACTCAGTTTATCTGAGTTAAATTCAGTTTAACTAGTTCCAACTGATGGAGGAACTAGTGAGAGGTTAAAGTGTGGAACTTGAAATTGAACCACATGCAGTGATCAATCAGATAAATGATAAATCAACCATAAATAACTCATGTATGTTAAATCAGAGAAATACTTAGTTGAGATTGGAGTTCAATGGAAGTGTACTATCAATTGTGTAATCATCCAAATTGTACAGGCGGTGCATGTAGTCAGAGAAATGCCCTAGATGTATTGCACAATTCACATTGGGAATTTCCCTAATTAATAGGTAGTAATTACCCAAGGAAACAATGCAAGGAAATAGGGATCCTAGAGGGTAGAAAATTGATTAAGTATTGTCCTAGGCTTGTCTAGGAAGTAGTGAGATAGATAAAGATAGTGCAAAAGTTTATCTGGGTGGAGAAAAGCATTGCATTGCAATATTCTCATATTTTCTGACTACTGCAATATATAGATAAGGTGGTTTTTTTTGTGTGGATTTCTCTAGGAAATCATTGTGTAATGTGTGATTGAAATTATTTTTCTTTTATGCTTTGTGATTTCGCGATCTTAATTGGTTTCCACAATTTGTAGAGTAGATTCAAGTCTATTGTTTAAGCATATTACAATTATTAGTTTGAATCTACATGGATTTTCTACAATTCTCTTGCATGTATACTACCTAATTAGCATCAAAACTCATTCTAATTATCCTTCTCCTTCTCCATTCTTTTAAACTACTTATTATTGACATCTACAACACCTCAATATGTATCTCTTACTTTGGTTTGGTTTCCTCCTTAAGGATTATTATTCTATATTAAGACAACTCCATTGAATTAATTCCCTCCTACACCTTGCGTGATTTGTGTATTCCACCTTAGGGAAGGTCTAACACAATTGAGGCAGAAGAGACACCACCTTTCGAAGGTAACTTTGTGTTATCATATAATAATTCATTATTTCACCATGTATATGGTAGATCTTGGTGTTTTATTGCATTTTATTAGAGGATGGGATAAATTGTGTTTTGTAAAATGGTGTAGTAGCATGTGTAGATTTGTTCAAGTGGAAAAATGCTCTCTTTATGTCTCACGACATCTTTCATCTTAAGCCCAAGTAGCTTCAACATTCACAACAACATTTTCATGGGTTAGTTCCTCACTTCCATATTCAACATTTATGTGAATTAACTCACCAACAAAAATTGGTAAATTAACCCCAGTTAGTTTGTTTTCCTTAGTTTATTTATTGTTATATTTTAGTTGCTGATGAGACTTAATTAAATATCTCCTAACAAATATAAATCCCTAGGTCATGTAATCAAACATTCAAACCCTTACCAACATAGAGGATTCTCTCCACCCCTCTTTTCTTCTCCTCCTCCTCTTTCATGGAATTTCTCGAATGTTTTCCCCTTGAACTAAGTAATGACTCTACTTTCTCCTTCTTCCTTGTGGTAGCATGGTGCCTCACCCAAACTATCAAGCTACAAGTTGATCCCATAAAAATAATGCCCATATAAATTCAAGGATGTTCAATACCAAAATGAGGTGTTTCCAATTAACTAGAGACCAAATCAAAGGAACAAGTTCTAAGACCAACAAATTCAATATGAATATATCCCAATTTGAGAACCCAAAGGGTTTAGTAAGGACAAACATGTGACTAAATTAAAAGTATGAAAGGAGATAAAGGAAAAGGGAACCCTGTGATTCACTAGACATCATATGGACACACCATAACTACATGTCTAGGCTATAACGTGACTCAAATAAAAGTAATCCAACACAAGTGAGTTGTTGCAAGATTGAGTGGAAGGTCATTCTTGTCATCAATAGATAGGATTTGTATTATGAGAACACAATAAATACTCTCCAAACACACGTCTTAGGGAGTATGTGCAACAAGAGTATAAAGTATTAACATATTTTCTTATATATTACCCCCGTGGAAGGAATTATGTCTATTAAAATGAATGGGAATAAGTTCTGATGAACATGAACCAAAGGAAATGAATAAAATGAGGGAATTATAAAACAAGGAGACAAAAAACTCAAAATGAATGATTCATGAAAGGGGAAGTGCTCGTTGACAAGTGTACAATAAGATAATTCGCAACATAAGAAGTAAATTCTCTCAATTGGAAAGGATTGACCTAATAACCAACATGGAGGTAATCATGCCCCAATATTGATGAAACAGTGGAAAGATGGAGAGAAATAAGAAACAGATAATGGAATTGAGATATACATGAGACGTTGGGAGGGAAAAAGTGGTAATAAAATTGAAATACCATTCAAACAAGCAATATCTATACTATGAAATTAAAGTGCATATGTGTGTGTGTGTGTGTGTGAGAGAGAGAGAGAGAGAGAGAGAGAGAACATGAAGACTTGTTGTAAGTTATTTATGAGTTATGTAAAAGAAAAATTTTAAGTGCAAAGTAATGTAATAAGAGAGAGAGAGAGAGATAGGAACACGAAGACTTGTTGTAAGTTATTTATGAGTTATGTAAAAGAAAAAGTTGAAGTGAAAAGTAATGTAATAAGAGAGAGAGAGAGAGAGAGAGAGAGAGAGAGAGAGAGAGAGAGAGAGCACGAAGAATTGTTGTAATTTATTTATGAGTTATGTAAAAGAAAAGGTTGAAGTGCAAAGTAATGCAATGAGAGAGAGAGAGAGAGCACGAAGAATTGTTGTAATTTATTTATGAGTTATGTAAAATAAAAAGTTGAAGTGCAAAGTAATGCAATGAGAGAGAGAGAGAGAGAGAGAGAGAGAGAGAGAGAGAGTTGCAAAATGTAAAAGAAAAAGTTGAAGTGCAAAGTAATGTAATAAGAGAGAGAGAGGAACATGAAGACTTGTTGTAAGTTATTTATGAGTTATGTAAAAGCAAAAGTTGAAGTGAAAAGTAATGTAATAAGAGAGAGAGAGAGGAGTCAAAAGCATGATATATGCACCTACTTTAGTTTGTACACAAACAGAGAGAGAGAGAGATTGGACACAAAGACTTGTTGTAAGTTATTTATAAGTTATGTAAAAGCAAAAGTTGAATTTCAAAGTAATGTAATAAGAGAGAGAGAGAGAGAGAGAGAGAGAGAGAGAGAGGAATACAAAGAGTGTTGTAAGTTATTTATGAGTTATGTAAAAGAAAAAGTTGAAGTGCAAAGTAATGTAATGTAATGAGTGAGAGAGAGAGAGAGAGTAAAAAAAACATGATATATGCACCTACCTTAGTTTGTACAATGGAATCCAATATCTCATTGAGGCATGCTAAAGATGGTGTGCATGATGCAGGAAAACAAGTATGCCACCCAAGTATGTACTTGTGGAACAAATCGAATTGAGTAAGGCAAGGGAAACTGCCACTCCTACAAAAAATATGGACTAAGTGAAGGTAGAAGGAGAAAAGAGAAAGGAGATTGCTTTCCCCAATGGGTACAAGGGAAAAAGAAAAATATGGATATATTACTAGTGAAGATCGACATAGGTGAAGGAGGCAAGAAGCAACAACTATAATGGGAGCTAGCAAAGGAAAAATATGAGAGAGGCATAAATGTTGAATGAGCCAATGAAAATAAAAAACCACGCCTCTCCTTAGATATGAGGTTAGAACTTGACTCATTAATAACGGATGAAAGAGATAACAATAATAGGAAGAGATAGAAAAGAAAAAAAAATGAGAGGCAACAACACTAGTGGAAGCTACTTAAGGTAAAAAGGTAATAGGTAGCAATGATAGCAAGAGACAAAGAAGGAAAATGACCCCATCTTCCATCAAATACGAGGGAGGAACCCTAAACATGGGTAGGGTATGAATGAATTTTAATGTTAGCTAAGAGAGAATACGAGACACCCCCTCACCTCATTGCAGTAAAAAGGGAGGTACGAGGGCAACAATGTTAGTAAAGCCTAACAAAGAGTGAATACGAGATAGGAAATACGTGACAAGGTACATGTGATAACTAGAAACACTTACAAAGAGATGATATGTGAGATAAGCAATAAATGGACCAAAAACATAAAATAAATGATTGTGATACATTTGAGAGGTGACTACACTGGGAAAGAGTTAGTGAGAGGACAAATTTCAAGATGTGTTATTTATCCTAAAATGTATAAAGGTATTATTCGATGTATATTTGAATGTGAAAAAATCGTTCATTTTTTTCATGTAAAAGCATATCAAAACCAAGAATAAATTCTTATGGGGAAACACACTAAAGAGAATCCATTAAGTTTCATTTCTTTAGGTGAATCTTTATTACGTTTGTTGCGTGTATGCATAAATTATTATAATGCTAACTGTTTTTTCAAGGTAAATTTCCCTTTATGAATTAAGTGGGTTTAATTTTATCATAAACCCCATAATCAAGGGGTGTTTATCCATAAATTTTTTCTCAGAATTACATATATCCTAATTCATTTACTTATGAAAATCCACCTATGTTTAGCTAACCTTGAGATATCACAAGATAACATGTACAAGCCTTCAAACCTTATCGTTTATTGGTTTATAGCAATACTAAAGGGTCCAAGAGTGGTATTAGAGACAGTTATAGGTTAGAGCTAGGTTATGTTATATGTGTGAGAGCCATGTTGATATTATTTTCACCTAAATTCAACTTTTCAAGGAAAAAACAATGCGAACGATGACTAAATATTTTCTTTATTACGTCCATATGTAAAATAAATACATTTTCCTTGCATGGATTAAGGTAGTGTTTTGCTTTGCATATAATGTGCACTTTTTCTTTGACAAAAATTGAAAGACTTTTATATTAGCAAAAACTACATTAAGGTGACACAATAGAGTTACATAAGGCATGAGAATCATCAGATAAAAGCCAATCAAAACTTGAGTGTTAAGAGAGACTATAGGAAGAAAATACAAGTCTTCAAATAGGAAATTTACAGAGTAGTTGTTGTAGCAAACTCCCAATATAATTATTACAAAACATTGCATCCAAAAATATCCCTTAGGGTTAACTCAATTGGTCGAGTTCATGTCGCTAAATCACCCCCTTAATGGGAGGTCATGGGGTCAATTCTCTTTGATGCCCTCGGGGTTAGGCTCTGCTAATAAGCCAACGAGATGTGATCCCTTCGGGTGGATCTACTTGGATATTTCCTTGGGAAAAAAAATGCATCCAAAAATACTTAGGTTGTGGAGAGGGTTGTTAGTTAGCATTGGTTTCCTCCGATTTTCCTAAAGTTCTATCATTTAAAACCAGGGATGAGTGAGACTGCATAAGCTGTTGAGACCATTTTTTAATGCGCTGAAGGAAAATTTCTCTGAGTTATAGCTTATAGAGCTTCCAGATTGTCCATGAACCATTAATGGAGAATTGAGAATTAAGAGCCTCACATTCATCTTGATTGTTGAATAACTTACCAATTTCGCATGAGGATATACAACACTAGAGTCATTTAAGCTTCCAGATTGAAGAAATTGATTGGGAGAAGGTGAAGAGAGGATTTGAGCTCCATAATTTCTCTAGAATTGTAATATAGGGATGTATTGAAATCCATCATCTCTCGAATATCCATAAAACTTGAGGTGGTGTTGTGATTATGAGTTGGTAGGGATGACATGCTTGGGACAAGAGGAGGATGAGACAAGCCTGGGGGTGATGGAGAACAAGTTGAAGGGTAGTGCCAAATAATTGGTAAGCTCATGCTTTCTAAATGAGCCATAATTACCTTTCCCATCATGGAGAAGGCCTTATTTCTCCATGACTGCTCATTTGGATGAATAAACCCATAGTTGTAGGGGAAATCCCACCTTAATTCATGAAATTACAAGGGAGTTGAATAAATAATGTTTTGGAGGTGGGGTAATAATGAGAGCTAATGGGGGATGTGTCATAGCCATGAGACACAGATCATGAAAGGGATCCACGTAGGTACCAAGTGTGTGTATTGCGATTAAAATGAAGATCATTAAGGAATCAAGAGAAAGGAACAACAATTATTGATAAAAATATCCCTCCTTTTTCCTTGAATAAATAGGCTTGCTTTATGATTGAATTGAGAGTTATTTATGTGTAGGACATGGAAGAACAAGACTTGATTGATCAACTTAAGGACTAATCAAATTTTATGGAAAATTGATCTCAGTTTGGCACAAGGGGAGATATGCCTAAGTGGTGGTATCAAATTGTGTTATTGGAGTCTCCCACTGTGATAAGCATATGAATGGTAAATAAGAGGATAGAATTACCCCTTGATACAAAACATATAATTTAACTTGATTGTTCGAGGTTATGTTTAGATTATAATAAAAGGTTAGCTCAATGTTTCCTCTTGGATAAAAAAGAAACAACCCTCACCACCACCCCCCACACATGCGACCCAAGGGTTATGCTTAGAGGCTCTATCAAAACATGATATGTGATAAGGTTGAGTTGACTTCTAATGATGAAATTATAAAAGAGTTAAATGAAGCTGCCATAGTGATTCAATTCTTGTCTAAGTTGAAGAATAAATTTGTAGAGCTAGAGATTGAAACTAGTTCTTCTCCAATAGATATAGATCCCAAGAGCTTGATAATTTGAGCCTACATGAGTTAAAATTGTACAAGAGCTAGAGCATTGGTTTCCACAATTTCAAGACGAGGCTTCTCATTTTGGAGGACAAATTGATTCTTTCAAGTTGAATCTTCCATCATACAAATTTGGGGAGTGCTTACTAGATTTTTTTTAAATGAGTTTATGTAGGAAAGATCCCATGTAGTGTTTATGCAAATTTCTAAAAGGAGAGGCCAAGGAAGAAGGTTATATTAAATCGTGAGTAAGTCCCTACAAAAAAATATGATATACCTATCTAAGAATAACACATTATGAAAACAAATGAGAATAGGTTTCGCCAGAGGAGAGACAAAGAGAGCCCTTAGAGGGACCTTGGATACTATTAAGGCCTACACAAGCCCCATGTTAACCTTAATCCCCTTATTAAGCATTAGATATTGAGTTATTACTTTTTTATTGCTATTTTGTTGTGTAGGCCATAATCTTTCATTGTAATGATACCTCTTGTCTCCTACACACACACACACACACACCAAGGAGACATGGTCATAAGATCATCATGCATTTGGTCGTGTATTGTATTCATTGTAAAAGGAGGTTATATCCTCAAAATGGGTTGTATTGATTGACTTCTTACCAATTTTAAGGCACATTGTTCATAACATTTGGTATTAGAGCTATGGTCCGAGGGTTTTTTCTCCTCCAATCAAGACTTCTTGGCATTTTCTATTTTATGGGAAGCTTCAAATGGTGACAATTTGAGGATAATGGGTAGAAAGAAAAAAGTAGTTGTGTTTAAACTTTCAACTTTTGATTCGCTATATTTTCATAGATATACCTCGAGGAATTTAGGGTTTGAAACTATTTTTGAATTTAGTTTCAAAGGAGTCATCTTGGCATTTTCACTAATTTTTTTTTCCTAGGAATATTCAAATGGTAAAATGTTTAGGAGACTAAGGAGAAATATCTAAGTATCTATGGTAAAATTTTCCATTTTTTATTCCCTATACTTTTAGAGATATACACATGTGGAAGTTAGCATTATGTATTGTTCCTAAATTCAGTGTCAATCATGGACTTTTCGCTATAAATTTGTTTCTCAGAAGCTTTAAAATGTGAAATTTTGAGGATACAGGTGAGAGTCATTAGGTTACAGGTGATGAAAATTTGATATTTTGGTTCATTATACATTTGGAGATATACCTTGTTGAAGTTAGGGTTTGTGACTAGCATTGAATCAATTTTTAAACTAGTCATATTCATAGGTTCATTTTAATTGTCCTAGAGGACTTTCAGACTATGGAATTTATAGGAATATTAAAACACATATTGAAGTAGCTTGGGTAAAAAATAGTTTATAATATTTTTAAAATCATACATGTGGCATGCTCTACAAGTTTGCTATTGGTAAGACGCCCAAAATCAATTGTTTTTTGGAAAGTTGCCATAGTTTTCACTTGGCACATCAAATTTTGACCATACTCATGGAATTAAAAATGTTGGAAACATAATCCTCTTGGGCTTTGCAAACTTGGCTTATTCACCTGAGAGGAAGGAAAAAACATCAAGCGAATGGCAATAGTAATGAGAAGTCCAGGAGACCTCTTGGAAGATGAAAACCAATGGTCAATGGAAAATGTACATTTATAAGTGTACATCTTGTGAATATGAATAAAATTCGTATTTACTAATTATGAACTATATATGTGTGAGTTCAACATGGTATAAGAGTAGGTGTATTCCTTCCCTACTTAAGTTTGATCCATAGTTGTGTGGCCTTATTAGAATGTTGAATTCTGTGAGACCCACAGGTTTGTGGTCATTTGATTTGTAAGCCATGGCTTGTATGAATCTATATCTGGTTGGGACAATTCCTCTAGCCATATGCACCTCTAAGCCCTCTCTCACCACACTTCCTTGGGCACATTAAATTTGTGGTCTCTATTTTATTTAGAGATGCTAAAAAACGGAATCCCCATGCACAAACCTACATATATTGAGTGAGACACAACAGACCTATCAAATTCCTAGAGTGATTTTGTTTATTACATAAGGCTGAAGAGATAACCATATAAATTAAATTAAATCCCATTAGGAATAAGAAGATAATATTTGTTAGGGTTTCACACAAGGCGATCTTGTCATCCTGAAAACGGTGCCCGCTCGCTACGCTAATAGGGCAAGTAGAAAAAAAATGTGGGTTGGGGGGGGGGGGGGGGGTGGGGGGGGCGGCTTCATTATCGAAGGGTTCCTTCCCCTCCTCCCCCCCCCACAAAAAAAAGAAGAAGAGTAAAATCCACTACACACCAACCTACCCTGGGCAGCAGATCTTTCATATAGAGCTGTGTTGACACTTAGACATAGCGCTTTGGGAATAATGTTGGGAATAATAATGCCGATTCAAACAGTGGGAATCATGATGTCACATGAGGTGCCGATTTCAACCAAAATTTCATTCTATTGTCATAAATGCATGTCATCATGATCTTTATCTATGGATAGGCCTTGTAGTAAATATTTGAGAAATTATTTTGCTATTTTGGTTTGATAATTCTCATTGATAATCGTTTCTCTACCATTCTAATCTATCAAAGTTTCCATTACTTTTCCTTTCCTTATCTTAGTTGATATTGCATTTCCCTATGCCCAAAAAATCTGTGCCAAGATGTTTCCCGAATGCACCCTAATGTTTCACTGAATCCTAATGATTTTTTCTGGAAATTAGTGGCCACTTACAGTTTTGACCCAGTCCTGTACTAACGCTCCACTCATAGCCCCACTAGTCCAGTATCTCAACTGATAATGCTTCCTTGATGGCTTCTCCACGAGCTCGACACTATCAAAATATATTTCTCCCAACACTTTCCTTCCTCCCTACCTTTTTACGTGCTCATTCTTTACTTCAGAGAGTTGTTCAAAACATTAGTGCATTCAAAGCTTTGGTACATTGCTTGAAACGTTGGTGCATTCAAAAATGCAGTAACACTTTGAAGGGTTCTATTCAATTGTGAATTTTCTGAATGGAAAACTTTGAATGTTAATATTTTTTCTTGGCCATGGTAAAAATGGTGAAAGATAACCCATTTCATACAATTCACTCTAGGGTTTGAATCTCACAACTTCCACACTAATAAAACCCTGTCTATTGGCAAGAAAAATTCCAACGATAACGTCTATTGCCTGCCCATCCAACTTATTCCTAGTTTCAGTGACAAAATAGATGCTTGGCAGGTTTGGTGAACTAGACTCTAGACTTGTTCAAGTCGTTGCCGTCGAAATCCGAAACTAGGCCATTAGGAAGGTTTCCAATTGTTTTTTTTATTGAGAGTCTCTTCTAAAATCTTTCCAACCTTGACATTTTTCACTTTCTTTGATCCTTTGAGTTGATAAAAAGATATAAATTAACAATGAAGATGACGAAAATTGTATTAAGGTCACCTTCAAGCACAAAATTTGTCATATTTGTAGATAATAATCTACTCTTAAGGAGAGATTATGCAAGTGTAGATAAGAATGAAACAAAATGCAACATGATAAATTATTGAAGTAAAATTATAATGGTAAATATAATAATAGAAGACTGAGAGATATAAAAGTAGACTTCTAGCGGTAACAGTTGTCCCATTTCAACAAAATTTTGCATGTAGGTGCTTGTATCTCCTTCCACATAATAGGAAGTCATTCCATCAGTCCACCATAGAAGAGTGATTGAGTGATTGATTGAATGAAAGGGAAATCCAACTTGTTATGGGAGGATGCCAAGAGTGTAGCAAGAGGTGATAGTGATTCAACCAAGAGGATATATCCACAAATGGGGCACTTAGTGAATTTAAAGTGATTGGTTTGGATTAGGAGTAATAGGTAGAAGAATCAACTGGTATTTTTGCAATAGGGAAAATGATTTGTTTTGGAGATAGAGTTACATGGGGTTTTGAACCAATGTGACATGGGGATACTGCTCACTACAAGGATGAGTACTATAAAAAATGTATCTCGAAAGCTACAACCCAAGTGTGGATTGTTTTATAAGTACCATTTACATTGACTTGCACCATATTTCAACAAAATATTTCTCTTGAGATATCAAGGTGGGCAACATAAAGCAAGAAGTACAATTTCTAATATTTTTGCCAACACTACTATTGAGCCTTTGGAGCTCCTGATGATTAGCAACTTGGGTGGAGAGCAGAGGCAAAATAATATTAGTAATTTGAAAATACCTTCTCTTTGTAAGTTCACTTATACTTTTGCATTGTAAATAGGTGCATGTTCGATTAAAGTTGACACATATTTTTGTCGAGCTTGAGAAAATGGCCAGACTTGATGTATTATTATAGTTACTGAAAACTCTATTATTTTATTTTGTTAATAACATAATCAAAATAGGTAAATCCACTCTCGTAGTTATTAAAATATGTTTAAAATATGCATAGGAGAAGATAGAGTTTTTGCAGCTCGAATCCCAACTCCACCGAGATGAACTACAACAGAAGAGTCATCATTTTGAATTGGTTCTTGTTCATAACAACTCTCTTCTTGAGTTAGAGAAAGGCTCTTATAAGCAGATAGCACTTGATCATTTTAGTGAGGCCATTTAAGGAGAAAATTTACATGAATATGCAAATTTTCAACTTTCACTTCCTAAGCCCATCATCAGACCTTGGGAAGAACTTATCAACAACAAGAAAAAAAACTTATTTTGGATATGAAAAAGAAGTGTCCTTTAACATTCAAAACTACTCTAAACCAATTTATTTTCACAATGTTGGGTTCATTCAAGACAATTCATCTTCACCTGCTCCACATCTTGCTCCTCTTCCATAGTGACTTCAAATTTCCAGATGCTAACATTGTGATTGGGTTGGCCATGTGAAAGATCAATGTTTTAATCTTCACTCTTGTGAGCATTGTAGAAAAAATACTCATCATTCAAACATATGTTACATACTGTTATCTAGGCAATACCTTCTATGGGTAGAAGTGATCCCTCTAGCCCAATGAGTGCGTCTAGTAACAAATGAGACAAACGCAAGAAAACTCTCATAGTTTCAATCAGAGTGACATGAGAAAGGAATATGGCCTACCTCACTCCTATGCAGTCACTTTTCGATGTAAATTCCGATCTCCTCACTTCCAAGCTCTCTCCTCGCTATTCCTTTGTGCACGAATACCTGCAAGAGAGATAAAACAACGATAAATGAAGAAAGCATAGTATATTGGATTCTAATTTAAACCATATGACATATCAAGGAGCATCATACTAAGAAATTAATCATCGCAAAGCTTATGGAAAATAAAACATGCTTTGTATTATTGATAAATCAAAGAGGGAAGCATGCAATCGTTGCCTTAATGTTGGAAGCCTCCTTCAGGACGGGTTTCCAAATCCAAGCCAAATACTTCAAGCACTCCTTCTCCTTAGAATTTTGGCAGCATTAAGGCACATTTGAGCACTAGAAAGGAAACCAGAAATGACCAACCATTTTTGGAAAGCATGCAATTCATTTATAGGGAAGCTAAAGAGGTTAAGGATCCATAAAAGACAGAGGAAGGTCCACATCTTAAGGGGAAAATCCTTAAAGGTAGGATCAAGCACTCAAAATGGGAGAACTTGACGCAATCCTCAACGAAATGATACCAGAATTTCGTTCTCGAGGCTTCTAGTAGACGAAGCTTCTGCTCCATTCTTGGAGAACATGCCTTACGAGGACCAACGCGGATTTTCACTTTAATTTCCGCACTTTCAGTGCTGTACATAGGTTATGCACAAGGTGACAAGTGCTAGGCCATGGAGAAGAGAATCACGTTGAGGTTGCAAATTAGGGTTTTCACAAGATTCCTCCAGAATTTCTTTAATACATTGATTCTACATCCCTTCAAGGATGTTTCAAGCATATTATTCATGGTGGACATGTTTTCACAACTTTTGTTGCTTTGCAACATTTGTGGCATGAGTGACACAAAGGGCGACACTTCGGGTATGAATAGGGAATGTGACAAAATATTGTGTAACAAATGACCTCTAAATCATTAAAGAAGAATAAGAAGTGATGGTTGAAGTGCTTTATCAGTCAAGGCAAGGAAATTGGAAAACCACTGTCAAGAGACCTACAAATCAAACATAGTAAAATATATATATGACATATCTGATGAAAATATGCCCACAATACATCTCTAAATAGGCCTTGAACAATACATGAACCCACGATATGGACACAACCATCCGACTAAAAATGATTATAAGTGTAGATCCACGACATGGATGCAACCATCCGTATAGAAAGGATCATGTGTAAAATCATGAATACTCCACGCAACCTGGATATATCATATGAAATCTAGGGTCTTCATCTCTATCCTGACCCGTCCAAAGTATGAATCTAACCATGTGAATAGATGTCCTAATGTCGAACATGGTAGAAACCACCTGATTACTAGTCAATGAGGTAAACCTTTAACATGCACGAGAGAAGCCACCAATAATAATGATGTTCCTTAAGGTACGACAACATAATATAGAAGTGTGAATAAGAGAGCTGAAGTCGAACACTTACATAATCATTTGATCAAAGGCCAATTATGTGAACCTATTGTCGAATGTGAATAACTTGCCATTAAGGCATGCAAGCTCCAAGGTACTAAAATGGAGTTTCTAGATCAATTTCCTAGATAATCAGCTGATGTCGATAGGAAGTGCTTCGTTGAAGGAGGGCAATAATGTTTCCCACATCATCGACACAAAAAATAAGATTTTTCAAGGTAGATAGGAGTGATTCAAGATTGTTGCAGAGAGGGTCAGATAAGTATAAGAGGTTTGGGTTTTGCAGATAGGACAGCTCTTGAACATATCCACGACACAACTCCAGAGTTTGACAACATTTGATTCAAAATGGGATCGAAGGTTATGATGACAAAAAAGAGGTGATCGAATGAGAGGAAAATGGATTTCCCAAATCCAGGAAGGAAAGTGACGAAGAGAGGATATACCAAACCTGACACAAAATGAAAACGAGTGTCATGATCAAGAGAGACATGTTGCCTTTAATATAGAATAAAAGACATGTTTACTTCCATTTTCCCCACTATTCTAGAGATTAACTTTTTATTTTTGATAGAAATCTTAAAGAGGATACCATATGCTTAGCGTATAAGTTCACCCTTCAGATCAATCCATCCTAGTACGTTTTAACGAGCCCTAGGAAGGAGTAGCTCAATCTCGTCATGGTGGAAAGTCCTTCATCATTTAGTTTTACGAGTCCAAAGAAGGGGTAACTGGTGTCTTTTTCATGTTTATGGAGTTTGAAAAAGAGATGGAAAAGAAAACTCCAAAAGGTTCCTTTTCGAAAAAAGTCCCTCAAATCCAAAAAGGTAGAAAACAATATTCAAGAGAACCTCATAGTCATGTTTGACTAAGGTATTCCTTTTTCGTAATTGGTCAACCTTAGCCAGAAAAAGCAGTAAAATTTTACTCAAATGACGTCAATTATTTTATTTTAATGAGCTCGAAAGGACAAGTGCTCGACAATATTTTCATATTTCAAGAGTCGAAAAATAGCTTAAATTTGACTCTAGGGGGATTCCTTTTTCGTTTATTTTTTCGAGTATGAAAAAGAGATAAAATGTAACTCGTCATTCACCAATTGCCATAATTGATTCATGTTTACCTGCTACTACACATGTGAACAAACATCATTTTGATCGAGAAAATAAACAATCACATGTGAAAATACTTTGCAAAATGATAAAAAAAATCATTTTAAATTAAAAATATCATTTCAAAATACTTTTTATAATTTTAAAAAAAAAGTTTAAAAAAATTACTTTTACCATTGTAAAACATTAAAGAGCATTTTACCCTCATTTTTCTCTACCTTCAGGCGCACCTTACGAACGAAGTAAGTGTTCTATCCTTCCTTGCATTTTGATTGTATTTTTGAGCAATTTCATTTGGTTTTTAGGTGCTAAGGAAGCCCTTGAAAAAATTAGGGCTCGCAGGAGACCAGCGCGGGATTTACCTCTCTGGTCCGAGCTGTTCACTTTAGGCCCTAAAGAACCAGTGTGATGCTAATGTATATAAATTATGAAATAACCACGCTGGCACCGAGGGTTAAATGTTTTCACCAAATACTTAAATTTCAACCATTATTGTGCCAATTTCTTCCCATGAAAGTTAATTAATGTTGGTTTAATGATGATTTGCAAGTGAAATATGGCCATAGAGTCGAAGGAAAGGGGCCATGAAGATGCCCAAAACCAAAATTGCATAAGGGCACTTCGAAATTGGGGCTTGCTTAAGTTTTTCCAGAAACTTGGGATTCGATCCCAAGTTGATTTACTATAGTACCATGTGATGTGGTGGAACATTGACCACCATATATTTTTTATTGGCGATAAGGAGCTAGACATTGAGGTGTTCGATATCTATTTTATCACTGGCTTGTCCAAGAGAGGACAACTGGTTCAGCTATCGGATTCTATACCAGGAGGTGAGAGCACTGATATGCTCATTATGAGACACTGCAACCATGGCTCTCAAAAAACTAGGAGTAGAAAGATTGAAATTAAGACTGTCATTGATCCTGCCTTGAAAATTGTCCTTTTCACCATTGCACGAGTGGTGGGAGTGCAAGCCTTACATGAGGAAAGCAAGTCCCATTTTCAATATGCGGTGGACTATATGAGTCCAATAATTTTCAACTGGTGTAAGGGGTTACTTGTCAACATGAAGGACTAGCTCACAAAGTGCAAGACTAGGAAACTAAATCAATTTGATTATGGGTCGATATTGGTGACACTGTTCTTAGAGAGAGTTCCATTATTCCGATGTCAGCGGTTAGAGGTTGGTCTTCCTACTATGATATATCCATGTCTGTTGAGATGGAGTGAGTTGATTCCTTGCCATGGGGGCAGGCAACAAATGTCCTTTCTACCTGCTTACTTCACATGGATACGTCAACAGTTGATCATTATTGATGACTAGGCATGTGCATAGACTGAATTCAGGGGGGACCCAGATTTTCCCCTGCCACCAGGAGGACGATGGAACGACTCAAGTAAGATTATTATTATTATTATTTTTTTTAGTTTTTTATTTTTTATATGTGTACTGCGATTTGGACTTATGGTTATTTGCAGATGTCAGACCAGAGAGACCTCCAGGAGTGTCTCTGATAGCATGAAGGATAGCTCATTAGTTGGAAGATGCTCCTTATGATGAGGGAGATAATTTTTAGATTGAGGTAGAGCACAACCTAGTAGCTCTGACCAGAGGCATACCAGATTATGCTTATATTGATGATGTACCATTGCGATATCATAGACAAACCATGGGGGTGCCATCCAGACTACGTCGGTTGTTGGACTGAGTTGTTAGGGTTGTTACATGTAATCATGAGCATCATGTCAGTGGATAGACATGTCTCTCTAGTTTTATTTTCTTCACTTATGTAGGCTTGAGGAGCCATATGTATCAGAACACTGATTTTTGGGTTTTTTTATGTACCACACATTTTGCAATATATATATATATGCGTGTGTGTGTGTGTGTGTGTGTGTTTCCTGATGTTATTTAATGTCCATTTATGCCATGGTTTCCTTTTACATGTTACACAAATGTCTATCTAAACTATAATTTTCCGATGTATCTGTTACTATATTTAGATTTCTTGGAATATGGTGATAAGTGATGTAATCAAAATTTCTTTCCAAGTGACAAACACATAGATACATCCTCAAAATATGAGGGTTTCTAACTTAATAATGCATGTTTAACTATAATACAATGAGTTGTGAATCGAGTTTGACAACTAACGCCATAATACCAAGGGAAACAACTTTCGATAATAGTTCGATAACTGCACTATATTCAGCAATATTTTTAGTTGTTTGACATAGACATATGCCTTGTAAACTCCACCATTGGGAGCATAAAGTGCCCACGTAGCGGAAGATAGATTTCGTGTACTACGACAAGTGCCATTAGCGAAACCAATAGGAGGAAGATGGTTCATCGACATCTGAAAACCAAGTGGAACATGGTAAGTAGGGGAAAACATGTTTGCAAAAAACACAAACAAATCACACCAAAAACTGCACACTAATGAAACACACACTAATGTATAAAGTATTAATGTGAAATCAAGCATAATAATTTTTAAGGTAGATCATGTTGCGGGGCTCAACCAACTGCTTCCCTTCATAGTCTATTAATTCATAGGCACCATTTTTTAATAGTCGTTTAATAATATAGGGTTTGTGTCACATAGGTTCGAATTTCACAGGTATTATTTTATCATGAGCTTGATCATGTAAAAGGACCAAGTTACCTTCGACATATACATGAGGGGTCATGGATTTGTCATATTATGCTTTAACTCGTCTTTTCTGAGTCTCAGTGACCTAAGCAGCAATTCGACGAGTCTCATCAAGACGTTCCAAATAAAGCAATCATTCCTCCTCAAGTGAAGTACCCGTGAGTATTTCGACAACTATTTTCAATGAAGGAATTTCACACTCGATTGGGAGAGTGGCTTCGAGACTGTACACCAATTGAAAAGGCGTAAATTGAGTTGTTGTCTTGGTAATGGTTCTATAAGCCCATAAGGCCAAAAATAGCATAATATGCTAGTTTCTTTTATGCATTCTAATGGTTCGTTGAAGCATAGTAACCAAAACCTTGTTGAGTGCTTCAACTTAGTCATTAGCTTGTGGATAATAAGGATTTGAGATATCATGACATAGCCCCAACTTAGTAGTAAGTTCTGTCATCATATAATTTTGGAAATGGGAGCCATGCTCGATGACTATGGATTGAGGAACACCAAATCAACCGATAACGTGATTGAACATGGATTGAGCCGTAGTTTCACCGTCGACATTATATGTAGGCATCGCCTCGACCCATTTAGTGAAATATTCCACAAAAACAAAGATGTACCCATGACCCCAAACCGAGTGAGAGTTACATGTCATGAAACCAATGCCCGATTTGGAAAATGGGCCAACGGTGATAAATGGGTGTAAGGGAGCGAGTGATGATCATTGTTTCTGATTAAATATCTGAAAAGCATGAAATTTTAGGACTGTAATAATGCAATATTTAAAATTGAATGCCATAAGTAACCGACACGAAGGATATTCTGAGTTGTGGAATAACCTGACATATGACCACCACAGGCTCCATAATGACAGTCATTTAAAGATTTCTCAACTTCCTCATGAGTTAAGCACCATCGAAGGATGGAATTGACACCAAGGCGATATAAAGTATCTCCAACAATATGATAATGTTGGGATTGGTATCAAACTCGTCGTTTTTCAAAGTGAGACAACTCTGGTCGAAAATTTTGAGTTTGGAGATAGATGATGATATCTCCATACCATGAATCATGGCTGCCAATAAGGAAGAGAGATTCATCTAAAATCAAATTATCATAGATAACATTTGTATTTGCAGTGGGAAGGGCGTAGATAAACTCCGCGAAAACAAGTGATATCTTCGACTTAGCCTAAGTAAACTCTAAGTTAAAATCCTGCAAGATAATGATCCATTTGGATTATTTTCCCCCAAGCAACTGACGAGATAGAATATAAGTCACAGGGTTAGATTCAGATATCACTATTGTTTTGCGTAGAAGGATATAGTGGCGAAAGCGTTGGACATCATAGACTGTTGCCAAAGCCAACTTCTCGACATGAGCATACCGAGCCTCAACATCAAATAGATTTTGATTAAGTAGTATATCACATGTTCATCATCGCTATCATTATCCTGGACGAGAACCATGACAATGGTACCGTCAGCGATGACCAAGTATAGGAAGTAATCAAGATGATAGTTTGGAAGATGCAGTAAAGGTGTGTTGATGAGGGCGGTATTGAAGGCCTTTTTGGTGACATCATACCAAATAAATGGGACTCCTTTCTTCAATAAGCGAGTAAAACCCTTGGCAAGCTCAACATAATTTGGGACGAAGCGAAGAAGGAAGTTCGACTTCCTTTGCAAACTCTAAAGTTGATGTAATGAGGATGGAGGAGGAAGATTGAAAATGGCCTCCACTTTGAGAGGATCTGTTAGGCCTCCGTAGTTTGCAAGATTGGCAAGAACAAATGCTGCAGAGCCTACATAAAAACCACTTTGGAATCCTAGGATCTTGCCCTCCTGGATTCAGAGAGGGATCTCTCTATATGTGTGTTTTCAAAGATATTTCTTTAAGGCTTATGATATGATATTAGGCTAGTTATGAAGCACAAGGGTTTTTGTTTGTTTTGGTTGGAATGGATATCATCAAAATGAAGGAAGTCCTTTTGAGGGGTAAAGATGTGATTAGGTTGAAATAATGGCTCAGCTGATAGGATAGGTAAGAAACAGTATTAATCCATTGGGCTATGGAGTCACAAAATGATTTAATTGCACAGCAAGTTTCAAGAGTGGTCTTGGGGCAAGTCATCTATGTCAAAAGATCTCTTTAAGTTGATTTATGGTATGGAACATTAAAGTGTAGTGAAATAGGTAAACATATAAGAAAAACAAAGAATAGCTTATGATCAAGTAAGGACTTTTAACCTAGCTTGCTTTCAGCATACTCAAAGGAAAACAAAGAATAGCTTAAGATCAAGTAAGAACTTTGAATCTAGCTTGCTTTCAACATATTCCTAAGAAAAACATTCAAGATAAACATAAAAAATAGCCTAAGATCAGGTAAGGACTTTGAACCTATCCTGCTTTTGACATACTCTTAAGGGATCTTTTCAAAGCAACTGTTGGAGATAAACTAGAGGACAGGGCTAACCATAAACTTCTCTAGTTCAACTTTAATTAGCAGACTTTCAAGAAATTTCAAAGACAATATCTCAAGTTATACTCAGTAAACATGGGCTCACCAACACCTCATTGGTTATACTCTATTGAATTATCCTTAAAACACAATTAGAAGAAAACACAAAGATAAAGATTTATCAGTGAGAAATAGGGTACTTTGCAGTAAATCCTAATCTATATTTGTTGTTCTTTATCAGAGAAAATGGGCAGTATGGAAAACATGAGAAAAATAACAATTACAGTAAGAAAAACATCACCATTGACATAGACCAGGATCCCATAAATCAGCTTGTGTATTTGATGTTCAAACTAGTTACAATCTTCAAGTCTAGTGGGTCTTTTATAGCTTCAAATTTTTTATCTCAGCCTATCTTTCTTCAATTACAAAACAGAGCTTTAGCAGCCTCAAAATCTATTTACATTCAGTGAATATTCAACCAACAATAATAATGAACTCCTCATATGATATATATAGGTAAACTTGAGCAGGTGGAGTGGAAAGAAGGTCTAACTAATCAATAAATACAGAGTAAATGTCTCTTGACCTTTGGGAGGCCTTAGGGAGAAGATTTCAGATGTTTATCTCTGTTTTAATCAATTTTACATTAACTCTTATCAACTTCAGTCATTTTTGTTGACTTTTGAGGCTTTTGGTAGGCTTGTAATTACTTCTGAGCTGTCTTTGGCAAATATCTCTGATTGTGCATTCAATTTGTATTCTTTTGAGGAAAATGAACTTGTAGGTGGCATTTGGAGGCTCTTTTTGTTGATCTGTCTATTTTTTTGGCTTTAAACATGTTGAAATTTGGTACCGGAGGACAGGTGGTTCCCTAAGGCTTTGATCTTTGGCCTAGGGAAAAGTGTCCAAAAGAATTTAATTTTTCTCCTAAAGTGACTTTATAATTTTTATAATGTCAAATCTAATTTAAAAGTGACTTTAAGTAATAAAGTTACTAAAGTCTAATTTTAAAGTGACTTTTAATAAAGTCAATATAAAATTAGAAAGGAAAAAGTGACTTTGGAAATAAATGACTAAGTGGGTCTTTATTAAAGTGGGGTGAATTAAAAAATAGAAAGTGAGATTTAAATGAACATTTAATCTCAGCCCTAGATCTAAAGCTATCTCAGCCATTGGATTTAGGGATTCCCCAAAAGTCACTTAAGGTTAGGTTAAAGGAGGAAAAGGAGGGAAAAGGTCATTCATTCTTTCATGAGCAGATTGAGAGAAGGAGAGCAAGAGAGCAAGGGAGATTTCTGAGCAGTGAGGAGAAGGAGGCAGCAGCTTGGCACACATTCCAAGGCAATATTTCAGCAAGACCGTACAGCAGAGTTTGCACACAGTTCAAGGCAAATTTGGCACGATTTCCAAGGCAGAATCCGTACAGCAGCTTGTGGCACGTTTTCCAAGGCAGCCGTACCATTTTCTGGGCACAGATTTCGAGGGAGAAGTTGCTATTTTTGCTGCACACTTTTCTAGACAAGCCGTACAGCCTGTAGCTGATTGCTGGCACAAAAATCGAGGCAGATTTCCGTACAGCAGCATTTAATACAGCTGCATGCATTCCAAGGAGGCCGTACAGCAGCATTTATTGTTGTTTTGCACGCAAAAAGAGGAGGCCATACAGCAGAAATTAACGCTGTAATTTCTGGGCACGTTTTTCAAGGAAATACGCACAGCATTTATTGCTGGTTCAGTTTTACTGTCTGCACATTTTCCGAGGCGGTGGTTAAGCACGGAAAACGAGATAAGTTGTAAAAGCTTACTTGCTGATTTTTCTGAATATTTCTCTCACTGTAAAAAGCATTTTTCAGAAATAAGAAGGAGCTCTCAAACTGGTTTTCCCCAAGAGTTGTAGGGGATTTTCCAGGGTCATGTTGACCAAAAATATCAATGTCAAATGTGTGAATGACTGTTTTTATGCTTGCTGATTTTTAATTCTGCATTTTCCAGCATTCTAAAAAAATTTCCAGAATTTGTGTTTTCAGCAAAATTTATTTTCCAGTTTGTTAAATGTATGGATATGGGAAAGGGCATTTAACTATTTTGGAGTAATAAGGTGAAAAACTGAAAACCGGGGTGGGAAACTATAAATTTTTACATGGTATCAGAGGTTGAGTGCTGAAGAGCAGTTTGGGACAACAAGGAGGAAAATTACAGCCTGCTGATTTTTCACTCAGAAAATTCCAGCAAGCTGATTTTTCACAAACAGCAGTTTTACCTTTACTACAGCAGTGCTATTTTTCAGTTTTAGGACAGCAAGATGTCTTTGGGACTGAGGGTGGAGGATAGGTTGGATGGGCATTCAAATTACAGCATTTGGAAGGAGAGAATGCAGAGTATCTTTGAGGAGGCAGAAGTCTGGGACATTATGGTGCATACCACACAGAACCCTGTGAATGTGCCTACTGATGCTACTCAGTTGGCAACATATAATAAAAAGAACAACAAGGGTAAGAGATTGATTCTAGACGGAATCAAAGACCATTGCATTCCTCATGTGAGAGGGAAGAGAAATGCTCATGAGATGTGGACAGCATTGTCCAATCTCTACCAGAGTACCAATGAGAACCGGAAAATGGTCCTAAAGGAGAAGCTGAAGACCATTAAGATGGGCAATGATAGTGCAGCGGGATATCTCACAAAGATTACTAATGTGAGAGATGAGTTGGCAGCGATTGGAGAGGCCATTCCACCCACTGAGTTGGTGCGGATTGCAGTGAATGGCCTCCCTCGTTCATGGATGAACTTTGCTGATGGAGTTTGTGCACGTGAGACCCTTCCCACATGGGAGAGGTTTTGGGATGATTGCATTCAGACAGAGATCAGGAAAGGTCAGCTTGGGGCAGCCAAGCCAGTTGAGCAGGATGAGGATGTAGCAGTGTTGGCGGGACGCAAGAAAGGCAAAGGGAAGAAGCAGGCTTCCACAAGCAATGGTGGGGACAAGGGCAAAGGTAAAGGTAAACAGGATAACACATAGAAGGACTATTCCAAAGTGAAGTGTTGGAATTGTCAGAAGATGGGACACTATGCAGTTGTGTGTCCGGAGAAGAAGAAGAAGAAGAAGGGGAAGAACCAGAGCATGGCAGCTTCAGCAGAGGTTGAGGACTTTGCAGATCGTTTTGACTGGGAGTTTGGGTTCACTACGTGTGAGTCCTCTAGTGCAGGATTATCTGCCATAGAGTTTCAGAGGGAGCATGCATTTCCCTCGATTAGCGAAGCATCTTCAGGTATCTGGTATGTGGACAGTGGGGCTTCACGTCACATGACAAGGGTCCGTGAGTACTTCTCAGAGCTTTCAGAGAGTGACACTGATGTAGAGGTAGTACTCGGTGATGACAGAGTTGTTAGAGCAGTCGGTGTGGGAACATTGACATTTCAGAGGGAGTCCAAACCTCCCTTGAAGGTGTCAGATGTTCTTTATGTGCCAGGGATGAGGAAGAACCTCATATCCGTCTCGGCTTTGGAGGATAGAGGATATGAGGTGGCACTGTCAGGAGGACAAAGGATAAACTTGGGGGCACCTGTACCGATTCAACAGAGTGATAAAGGTCGCCTATGCAAAGGTACAAGTTTGCATTTCACTCGGGTATCGGGGAAAGTAGGTAACCGAGCAACAGAGCCAGCGCTCGAGTCACAGAGATTTGGCACGTAGTGATGGGGCACATGTATCATGGAGTTCTTCATACCTGCGAGATCACTTGTTATGTGCGTATTTCGCATCGATCACTTTGATACTTGCGAGGATGTGCGAGGGCAAGTTTGCCAAATCCTTTTTCCTTTTCCTGAAGAAAGGACAAAGAAAGCGAGTAGTCAAAAGATCGATCGGGATACTTGATTTGATTCATTCCGATGTGAGCGGTCGGATATCTCATGTTTCCTTGAGTGGGTATGAGTACTATGTCTTATTCATTGATGATCACTCCAGGAGGACCTGGATCTATTTCTTGAAGACCAAGAGTGAGGTCTTCAAGCTGTTTCAGGAGTTCAGAGCTCTTGTGGAGACACAAACAGGTCGGAAGATCAAGTCCCTGAGGTCGGACAATGGAGGAGAGTACACCCTTGGAGAGTTTGTTGACTATTGTGCGGAGGCAAGCATTAGGAGGGAGCTCACTGTTCCTTACAACCCCCAGCAGAACGGGGTTGCGGAGAGGAAGAACAGATCCATCGGAGGGGCTGCCAAAGCCATGTTACATGATCGGGGGTTGCCATTGTTTTTGTGGGCAGAGGCCTGCAACACAGCTGTTTACTTGCAGAACAGGAGTCCGCATCGTGCCTTGGGGCACATGACTCCGGAGGAGGCTTTTTCTGGGAAGAAGCTTGATATTGGTCATCTTCGTATCTTTGGGTGCATTACATACTCCTACATACCCAAGGAGAAGAGGACCAAACTAGAGCCCACCGCAGAGAAGGGTATCTTTGTGGGCTACAGTGAGACCTCAAAGGCCTTTCGGATTTACATTCATGCACAGAGGAAAGTTGTTGTCAGGTGGGATATGAAGTTCGAGGAGAGACGGAGCCTTTGGGCAAAGTGGGTGGAAATGTCTGGATCGACGGACCACTCCAACGGCGAGTTGAGTCAGTCACAGGGATCCAGTGGGCAGGGATCGGGAGGATCCGGAGGTACATCTATGACGATGTCAGGTCCGTCAGTGGGGAGTGGCTCGCAGAGTCAGAGGGGTGGTGCTATGGGCAGCACGCAGAGCAGTCCACAGAGCAGTTCACTGGGGAGTCCACTGATGGACAGTTCACACGGTACCTCGGCATCTACAGGTTCAGGTGCAGGCAGGAGGACAGCAGACAGACAGTCAGGAGTTCAGGCTCCTGATGTTGAGGAGGAGGAGTTTTATTCTCCGGCGGGAGAAGTGTGCTCAGGGAAGAGGAAGCCCAAGTGGCTTCAGGACACCTTGAGAGATGCAACATCTGTTGCTGAGCCTAAGAGGCCGGTCAGAGAGAGCAGACCACCTGAGAGGTTTTGTAGCTATATGGCAATGGCTACCAGCATCCTTGACTCTGAGCCTTCTAGCTATGAGGAGGCAGCTAGCCAGTAGGTCTGGAGAGAGGCCATGCAGGAGGAGTATTCTTCTATCATGAAGAATGATGTTTGGGAGGTGGTGCCGAGGCCTGAGGGCAAATCCGTGGTTACTTCCAGATGGCTTTACAAGGTAAAGCATGCTGTAGATGGCAGCATTGAGAAATTCAAAGCGAGGTTTGTGGCTAGAGGGTTCTCCCAAGTAGAGGGAGTTGATTATGAGGAGACCTTCGCTCCCGTGGCTCGATATACTTCGATCCGCTCCATTATATTGATAGCAGCAGAGATGGGTTGGAAGATCCACCAGATGGATGTGAAGACCGCATTTCTCAATGGCTTCATACAGGAGGAGGTGTACATTGAGCAGCCACGGGGCTTTGAGGTGCATGGGAAGGAGTCCCATGTGTGCAGACTGAAGAAGGCCCTTTATGGCCTGAAGCAAGCTCCCAGAGCTTGGTACTCCAGGATAGATACATAGTTGCAGGGGATGGGTTTCACAAAGAGTGAGGCAGATCCGAACCTTTACTATATTGTGATAGGTGAGGAGCCTCTCATTCTGGTGCTGTATGTGGATGAATTAGTCATTACAGGTGCAGAGAGACTCATAGAGCACTGCAAGAGAGATCTTGCGGCGGAGTTTGAGATGAAGGACATCGGCTTGATGCATTACTTTTTTGGTTTGGAGGTGTGGCAGGAGGAGGGGCATTTCTTCCTGGGACAGGGGAAGTATATTGTGGACATCCTTGGCAGATTCCACATGGAGGATTGTAGACCCATGTCGACACCGATGATCACCAACTGGAAGAAGCTTCATGCTTCGGATTCCGAGTTGGTGGATCCCACATTGTACAGACAGCCGATTGGTTCCTTGATGTATTTGGTCAACACTAGACCAGATATTTGTTTTGCAGTCAACACGATGAGTCAGTTTATGTGTGAGCCTAGGAAGGTTCACTGGGTGGCTGCAAAACACATTTTGCGATACTTGCAGGGGACAGTGGATTATGGTCTGGACTACAGGCGGGGGGATGGAGTGAGATTGGCAGGTTACACTGATTCTGATTGGGCAGGTTGTGCTTCTGATAGGAAGAGCACTTCAGGGTGTTGTTTTGGGTTGGGTTCGGCAGTTGTGTCATGGTTCAGCCGAAAGCAGCAGTCAGTAGCATTGAGTTCAGCAGAAGCAGAGTATATGGCAGCCAGTCTAGCTAGTTGTGAGGCCATCTGGCTTCGCAAGATGTTGTTTGGCTTATTTGGTCAGCCGTTGAGACCTTCAGTGATTTACTGTGATAATCAGAGTTGCATTAAACTCACGGAGAATCCAGTATTTCATGACAGGTCGAAGCATATCGGGATCAAATATCACTTCATCAGAGACTATGTTCAGAAAGGAGCTGTGAAGCTTGAGTATATTCCCACTGATGAGCAGGTTGCAGATATTCTTACCAAAGCCTTACCACGGGGCAAGCATGTCTACTTCAAAGACAAGATGGGTGTGGTGAGGAACACCTTCCTCAATAAGAGGGAGTGTTGAAATTTGGTTACCGGAGGACAGGTGGTTCCCTAAGGCTTTGATCTTTGGCCTAAGGAAAAGTGTCCAAAAGAATTTAATTTTTCTCCTAAAGTGACTTTATAAAGTTATAAAGTCAAATCTAATTTAAAAGTGACTTTAAGTGATAAAGTTACTAAAGTCTAATTTTAAAGTGACTTTAATAAAGTCAATGTACAATTAGAAAGGAAAAGTGACTTTGGAAATAAATGACTAAGTGGGTCTTTATTAAAGTGGGGTGAATTAAAAAATAGAAAGTGAGATTTAAATGAGCATTTAATCTCAGCCCTAGATCTCAATCTATCTCAGCCATTGGATTTAGGGATTCCCCAAAAGTCACTTAGGGTTAGGTTAAAGGAGGAAAAGGAGGAAAAGGTCATTTATTCTTTCATGAGCAGATTGGGAGAAGGAGAGCAAGAGAGCAAGGGAGATTTCTGAGCAGTGAGGAGAAGGAGGCAGCAGTTTGGCACACATTCCAAGGCCATATTTCAGCAAGACCGTACAGCAGAGTTTGCACACAGTTCAAGGCAGATTTGGCACGATTTCCAAGGCAGAATCCGTACAGCAGCTTGTGGCACATTTTCCAAGGCAGCCGTACCATTTTCTGGGCACAGATTTCGAGGGAGAAGTTGCTGTTTTTGCTGCATGCTTTTCTAGACAGGCCGTACAGCCTGTAGCTGATTGCTGGCACAAAAATCGAGGCAGATTTCCGTACAGAAGCATTTAATACAGCTGCACGCATTCCAAGGAGGCCGTACAATAACATTTATTGATGTTTTGCACGCAAAAAGAGGAGGCCGTACAACAGAAATTAATGCTGTAATTTCTGGGCACATTTTTCAAGGAAATACGCACAGCATTTATTGCTGGTTCAGTTTTACTGTCTGCACATTTTCCGAGGCGGTGGTTAAGCACGAAAAACGAGATAAGTTGTAAAAGCTTACTTGCTGATTTTTCTGAATATTTCTCTCATTGTAAAAAGCATTTTTCAGAAATAAGAAGGAGCTCTCAAACTGGTTTTCCCCAAGAGTTGTAGGGGGTTTTTCCAGGGTCATGTTGACCAAAAATATCAGTGTCAAATGTGTGAATCACTATTTTTATGCTTGCTGATTTTTAATTTTGCATTTTCCAGCATTCTGGCAAAAATTCCAGAATTTGTGTTTTCAGCAAAATTTATTTTCCAGTTTGTTAAATGTATGGATATGGGAAAGGGCATTTAACTATTTTGGAGTAATAAGGTGAAAAACTGAAAACCGGGGTGGGAAACTATAAATTTTTACAAAACACTGATTTGCCTTTAATTTGTGCTTTGAGGTCTTATAATCATCTTCGGGCTTTTAAACCTTTTCTGCTGACTGTATTCACTTTTAATCATTCTTTTCCTTTGGTTTTTAGCCTTCATTCCTTCCTTTAATCACTTTTCGGGCTTTCTGTCTTTGATCAACTGTATTAACCTTTAATCCCTTTTTTTAACTGTGCTTTATCCAAAATTTGCTTGATTCAGGCCTTTGAACCTTTATCTTTATGCTTAAACCGTCTTTTGCCCTTTTTTGCCGTGGACAAGTGTTTGGGGCATATTGAGGGTTTGATTTGAATAACCAGTGCTCATGAGGCACCATTCAAACCATGAACTCGAACCCTGAACGCTCATTTTTGGTGATTCTGCAATTATTTGGGCTTCAGAGGTAGTGACCCTCGGCCCTGTTTCTTATTGAACTATGAGAAGGCTTTTTGGCCTTAAAACTGCCATCGAATCCTGCAAAAAACCAATAAAAACGTTAATAAAACCTGCGAGGGAGGGTTTTGACTGCTTATCAGAGATCAGGCGGAGGTGGAAGGAGCAAGATATGCAGGTGGAAGAGGGAATTTCATGGCGGAGAGGTGAAAACCTGTGAAAATAGGGTTCAAATGTGCATTTGGGCGCAAAATATGGCTTGGTGGTTTTTAATAAACCGTCGGCAGTTTTCGCGCGACATTCAGGTGGTAAACAATTTTGACACGATCGAACACGGTTCCATACAGGGCACAAAACCTGTCTCTTATGAAACCAGCGGTTTCGCGTGGATTTGGGTGGTTAAACCCCGACACGAAAATTTGTGCGAAATATAATGTAGGCCGTTGGATCTGGGGGTGCAGATCCAATGGTGGGGGAGGAGCGCGATGGACGGAAAGTGCTCGAGCAAGGATGTAGTGGGAGCCAGGTGGCAGCCAGAGATTGGACGGGCGATTGAATAATGGGGGGTGGGACCAATGGTGACGTGGGCTATTTTGTTTGATAGCGAGAATGTTATGTGCAATGGGTTAGATGTCGGGTTAAACGGGAACTGTTAGATCCATAAGATCTACGGTGTAGATCGATTGCGAGGGTGGATGGATAGATATCAGTCGGAAGAATGGAGGGTGAGAGGGGAAGCATGGTGGTTGTCAGATCAAGGCTTGAGGCCTTTGATCTACGGCTGAGATTTCTCCGGGATTTGACAAGTAGGGAAAGGGAAAAACAAAGGGAAGGGGGCTTACAGAATAAGGAAGGGAAGGGTCCAATGGAGGAATATGGGACCGGAAGCGGGGTGTGAAGGGCTAGGGAAAAAAAAAAGGGCTAGGAGGAGGGATGAGGGAGGTGATTCAGCGTCGTTGGATCGAAAATATCTACGGCTAAAATTAACGCGGGGTTTGACAAAGGTAGCGGGGAAAATACAAAGAAAAAGGCATTTTATAAGGGGAGCGAGGGTAAAAAGGTAAGGGAAGGGGGCTTAATAACGCGGAGAAGGTGCAGTCCTGTGGAGGAGTAGGGGACTGGGGATAGAAAGTAAAAAGCGCTAAGGCTAAGGATTCAGCGCCAGGTCGTGGGTGCAGGTCATATGACATAGAAGGAGCTGAAGATTTAAGCCCTCGGGGGCTTAATCCCTGTATATAAAAGGGTGTATTTTTAGGCCAAAAGAGGGGTTTTTTAGTGTTTTTTGAGGTTCCGATAGGAAAAAAGGGAAGATTTAAACCACAAAAATGGATTTTTTATAGGTTTTAAAGGATTTTAAGGTGAAATGAGGGGTAAAAAATGGGTTTTTTCAAATGGAATAGAGGAAAAATGAGAGGAAAGGAGGTATTTTTCAGAGGAAAATAAAGGATATATAAGGGGGAAAAATGAGTGGAATGGGCTTAGAAAATGATGGAAAAATGGCCTAAAAAACAGTCTCTTTTGGTATCATCAAGGTTACTTGGTGGATTTTTTGAATGGAACAATAGTGAAGATTACTCTTAAGTTAGAAAGCACCAGAAGGCTTCAAGAATGAGAAATTTTATGTGAAAATAATCTTTGGAAGGCTCAAGATTTGTTTTAGCCATCATTTGCTATGACAAAAATTTACTGATGGCTAACAGTGGCTCCAATTGGGGATGACAGCTCCTTGGAGGTGTCAAGAACTTCAAAAATTGATCTCTGGGATGTAGACCTGTGCCTTATCCATTGACAACCTTTTCTTCCTTGATCATGCTGCTTAGAAAGATGATCAATACTTTATGTCAGCAAACAAATTTCTCCCAAACATTTTACCTACACAACCTATTTTTCCTAACATTTTTCTTCATAAGGTGCACTTGGACTTGCAAACCTTTGTCATCAACATTTTATTCTTTTATTGAAAGCAGGAAACTAATATAAATCTACCATTATTTCTTCCATGAGTTCAGATTAAACAGTTGAACTCATTAATTCTCTACCTAAGCTACTATCTGCCAAGATCAAACTGTTTGGCAGATTTTATTCTTTATATTCTAAAACAAAAATTTAAACCCAGTCAAATCAGGATTAGGCTATCTGATTTGCTATGGTGTTTATGGCTGTATGTACAAGCTGCACATAGACTTTATTTGCAGAAAATTTAAAACAAAATTATGAAGGCTTAAGATCTAAAAAATAAAAAACATCCTTCATTCTTACTTTCAGCTCTAGTTTTAATCTATTTAGAGCTGTTCCTTTCCTATTCTTTCTTGGTTCAGATTTTAAGCATGTTTGAAGCATTCTTTTTCTTCTCTGTGGCTCAAGTTTTGGTCTGATTAGAGCCACTTCTTTCTATCCTAATCTAATCTACTGATAAGCCAAGATTAAACAATTTGGCAAATCTGATTCACTAACCTATCAGCAGTAAATTGAAATCTATCTAGTCATGATTAAGCTGTATGACTAAATAGCAGTGCTCTCTTTTTGGTAGTGGCATTTAAGCTTGCACACTTTCAGATTTTTCCTTTATTTTTTGGTATGGGGCTATACCTTCTTTTTTTTTTCAAATTGAAAAGCAGTGTTATATACAATGAACAAAAAAGCTATGAAACTAAAAATATGAGTTAACAGAAATAATGTTTGAGAAGTTTGCCATTGACAAGACCTCCAAAATATTCAGCTCCATCTAATTCTTGCAGAAAGAATGCATTGTTTCTAATAGCAGATTGAATAAGATAAGGGCCTTGCCATAAATTATCAAATTTTCCATGTTTGCCCTTATCTTCCCTTCTTTAATCCCATTTCAATACTGTCACCAATCTTAAAATCACTTGCCTTGGTTCTTTTGTCAAACAACTTCTTGATGTTTTCTTGTAGTTGATGTGCTCTGATGTATACTTCCTCCCTGTTTTGTTGTAGATGTATAGTCTGATTTATTCTTCTTGTCATATCATCATCTTCAGACTGTACTTCTTGGATCAGCTTCATAACTGACATTCCTAAACTAGTTGGAAATATTGCATCAGTTCCATAAACTAGCTGGTAAGGAGACATTCTAATTGACTTCTTAACTATCAATCTGTCTGCCCATAATGCATGTACTAGCTTATTGTGCCATTATTTCTTGTTATCTTCCAACAACTTCTTGATTATGTTTACCAAACTTTTATTTGAGGATTATGCCAAACCATTACCTTGAGGGTAATAAGCTGTAGAATGACCCAATATAATATGATATTTATGATATAATTCTACCATCTTTTTAGACCCAAATGCAACAGCATTGTCAGTTATGATCTTTCTAGGACAGCCAAATCTAGACAGTATATGATTTTCAAGGAATGAAATGATGATTGAGTCTGTAGCATTCTAGATGGGATGGCTTCTATCCACTTGGTAAAATAGTTTGTTGCTTTGAGGATCCATATATGTTGGCAAGATGAGGCAGGATGGATTCCCCCAATGAAGTCTAGACCCCACTGTTGAAAAGGAGCTTCAACAGTGATTGGTTGCAGAGGTAAGAGAAGCAGTTTTATTTTGCCTTCAAAAATTTGGCATTTGTGATAGGCAGTAATCATTTTGTGGACATCTTGAAAGAGGGTGGGCCAGTAATAGCCAACTCTAAGGATTTTGTTAGCAGTTGACTTCCAGTAGAGGTGGCCTCCACATTCTCCTTCATGAAACTCGTGCTTGATCTTATTTGCATCATTCTCAGGCAAACATTTAAGCAATAATCCACTAGCATTTTTCCAATACAAACATTTATCCAAAATGCAGTAATTTACAGCTTTCAACTTTAAAAATCTTGCCTTTGTTTTAGACAAACCAGGAGAGACATTTAGATTGAGAAAAACATACAAAATATCAGCATACCAAGATGAATTCAGAAAATGATCTTCAATAATTGGAGTTGTCAACTCCTCCTATTCATCCAATGCATTAAACATGTTTATATCAAGAGTTTAAAAGTTGGATTCAGCCATAAGTCTTGCTAGACCTTGACCTTTTATGAGCTTAGTGGGCTTTATTTCTAAGTCATATTCTAAAATTACAGCAATCCACTTTCCTCTTTTGCCATTTGGATCTTGGGTCAATATGTCTTTTACAACTGAATGAGGCACAAATGCTATGATGTGGGAGTGTAAAATGTAAACTCTGAAGTCTTTTAAGGCTTTGACTAAGACAAAGGCTTGTTTTTCCATTATATTGTACTTCAAAGGTGCATCTTTTAATGCCTTGATGAAAAATGCAATTGGCTGCTCTTGTCCATTCAAGTTTTTCTGTAATAGGAGAGAAACTACTGTGTGTTCTGATGCAAATGAAAAAATGAAGAAATCTTTTGTAAAATCAGGACTAATAAGAACTGGTGTTTTGGTAAGTGCTTGTTTTACCAGCTCAAATGACTTATTTGTTTCTAAGGTCCATTTAACTCCTTCTCTCTTTAGCATATTTGTCATGTTTCTAAGGAGTTCAGCTAGATTGGGTATGAACCTTCTCAAGAAATTAATCTTTCCAATGAAAGATTGAAGTTCCTTGATGTTTCTAGGATGGTTGATTTGCAATATACCATCAATCCTTTTTGGGTCTATCCTTATTCCCTCTTCTGAAATGATGTGTCCAAGAAGTTTACCTTCTTGGATACCAAACAATGTTTTCTTTGGATTTAAGGACAACCCAAATTTTCTGCATTTCTCAAAGACTTTTCTCAAGTGTATTAGGTGTTCTTCATGTGTTTTAGAATAGACATTGATGTCATCTAAGTAAATCACTATGAAGTAACCTATTTATTATGAGAATGCTATATCCATGGCTCTATGAAATGTGGCACTAGCATTCATTAAACCAAAAGGCATTTTCAAATACATGAAGGTACCCCAAGGAGTAGTAAAAGCTGTTTTAAGTTGATCATCAAGAAGTATCAATATTTGATTGTAACCTGAGAAGCCATATAGCAAAGAAATTCTTTTAGAACCAACTACCCTTTGTAAGATATGATCAATTTTGGGCAAGGGGTAGTTGTCCTTTAATGAGGCTTTGTTTAAGTTTCTAAAGTCAATGCAAAGCCTTATCTCTCATGCTTTCTTCCTCACTGATACAAGATTAGACACCCACTCTGAGTATCTAACAGGGACTATAATTCCAACATCATACATTTTTCTAATTTCTTTTTCCACCAGAGGTAATTGAACAGGGTTGATTTTGTGCAATTTTTGTTTAAAAGGCTTCTGGTTTACTTTGAGGGGTATCTTATGCTGGATTATTTCTGTATCATATGATTTCAGATCTTCATTTCTCCATGCAAATACATCAGAAAATTTCTTAAAAAGCTCAATGTATTTCAGTTTAATATGAGCTGGCAGTGTCTTGGATAATTTGATCATTTTGGGCTTTTCCTCACTGCCTATGTTGCATTCTTCTACTTCAGTTTCAACAGGTTCTAGTTTTGGCTTTTTGGCAACATCATTCAAGTCAAACAATTCTTCTAATGGGACCAGTCCTTTTGGAAAGCTGTGATCTTTAGATTGCAGCACTTCTAAGTCTTCATTTTATAAATCTGTGCTATTTTCTATTATATGTTTGGGTTGATGGGTTAACAGATTTATTTTAGCAATCTCAGGAGACTTTTCTTCTTCAAAAAGTGGATTTTCTTCAGAGGACAATCTTGTTCATAGTCTAAATCTGAGTTTGATATTTCAAATTCATTTTTGGACTGTAGGAAGTCTTCTATTTGTTTATCTCCATCAAAAACTTGCCAGTATTTTTCATTATCGAGGACAGATGGTCTATATTTGACTTCGGTGGTGCATTTCTTGGTTTCATAAGGTGTTAGACAAGTTCTAGCAGCAAAGGCTAATCGATTAGCAAGAATGTTTTGGTCCCTTGGGACAAAGATGAGTTGGAATTCAGCAAATGTTTTCAACAAGTCCATGGCATCATCTCTATAGGCTCTAAGTCTGGGATGTTTAGCAGTGTATTCCCCATTTACTTGTCTAATTATCAATTCTGAATCCCCATGAACTTTTATTCTTTTGGCCCCTAATTTCTTCAATAAATGCAGGCTTAAAAAGAGAGCTTCATACTCTGCTATTTTGTTTGTACATTGAAATTTTAATCTACAAGAATGACCCTCAACATGATTGTTTTCAGTGTTGTGCACCCATATGCTTGCTCCTGCACCAATTTTAGAGCAAGACACATCAAAACTCATACTCCAAAGAGGGTTGTTTTCAGATTTGTCATTTATTTTATTGTTGTCCTCTTTGTTTTGCTTGCCTAATATGTCACTGTGTTGTTCCTAAAGGTCTGTACTATGCTGAATTTTGTTTTGTTCCTCAAAATTTTCAATGTTTTGAGGTCTTATTCTTTTATTTTCATGATCTGCACTATTTTTATGACTGTTTTGGACCTCAAGACCCGTGATCTGTTTGCTGTAATTTTCTGAGTTAGCAAACTGTCTTTTAGTTTTCTCTTTGTTTTCCTCTTCATCTATAACTTCCATTATGTTTGGATGTGGAGTGACCACTACATTGGCTGATGTTTTATTGATTAACTCTTGCTCATAGGAATCTCATCATTATAAAGAATGGATGAGTCAAGGTTAGTGTGTATGGAATAAAGAGGAGAGTTTTCTGGTCTTTCTTGGTTACTCACCATGGATTTCGTATGTGTTTCCCTATAGAGTCTTCTAGGTTGACTGAAGACAGGGATGGTGACATAAGTCATATCCATTTGCATAGTACCTTGCAACTTAGCACCCCATGATCTTGAAATAAGCATGTCATATTTGGGGGGTATATCAGCCACTACAATGTCCATCACTAAGCTTTTGGCTAGGAATTGAGCTAAGTTAACACAGAGATCTTTTATAAGGCCTAGGCATCTTACTCTGCTTGAATCAAAGGAATAAAAATCCTTATAAGGTCTAGTTACCTCAAGGCCTAATTTTTCCATTATTACTTTAGGCATGAGATTATGTGATGCTCCTGAATCAAGCATGGCATTGTGCAAAATGTTATCATGGATGTTCAAACTGATGTAGAATGGAGGGGTAGTTCCTCCTTGAAATTTTCCTTTGATCTTAGGACCAAACAAAAGCTCCGGTATATCATCATTTAAGTTAACAATATCATGAATTTCTTCTATGTTTAAAGCTTTCAAAACTTGACATCTATATACATTTTGAGTGACTAACTCAGTGAGTGGGACAGAGATTTTAATTTTGACAATTTCACTCTCTAGGCTAAAGGGAATCTGATTTTTCAAAATATTTGATTCAGCCTTCTTAGTCATTGATTCATCAACAAAAACAACTTGTTGATTTCTACTATTTACAGCAGTTAAAATGGTTTTTTCAGGAGCATTAGCAGAAATGCTAGTGCTGCTAGGGTCACCACTCTGTTTTTTATCGATTTGGGTGTTTTTTCCTTTGTTTGGATCAGAACTTTCAACCTTTGTTTTATGATTTTCTATTGTCTTTTTGGAGGTATTTACAGGGATGTTTTTGGCATAATTTTCAAAGGTTTTCTTCTTGGGAGTTTCTTGATTCTTTTCACTTCTTAGGTCATATTTTTTAGGTGATCCTATGATGGCATTTTCAAAGTCTAGTTCATAGTATTCAGTTTCTGGTCTTCTATCATCATAGGGTGTATATAGACCTTTTTTTCTTTCATGGAGGAAATCAGAATCCTCATTGCTTACTCCCAACATGTTTATGTGATCATCCTCTGTTTGTTCATTTGTTTCTTCATCCTCATTGAAATAATTTTCTTGAAAAGGTGGTCTGATCTGTTGATCATCATATCTTTTTCTGTTTTGAGGTTGATTTCTCCTAAAGTTATGATTTTGGTTTTGGGATTGATTTCTGTTTTGAGGAGCTGATTGATTTTCTCTAGATTGAGCTCTCTCATACATGCTCATTCTCTCCATCATCTTCTCCATCATCCTTTCTAGTTTTGAGTCAGATGTGGAAGGTGCAGCTTCATCCATATATGATACCCTCTTCTCAGTCTTCATTCTAGCTCTCTTCTCAATCAGATTTGTTTCCACACTAAGAGCTCCTTTCTGCATGTCTTCTAAAGTTAAGGGATCACTTTCTCTTAGCTGATAGGCCATTTCAGGATCAAATCCTTCAGGGAATTTGGCCAAAGCTAAGCCTTGTGGAGGTTTCAAATCTGGGGGAAGTGCATTATAAACACTATTAAATCTAGTGCAATAATCTTGAACACTTTCCCCAGCATTTCTCTTGAGGTTGTTGTAATCTGAAAGTATTTGGAGAGGCTTCTTCCTAACTTGCCATTTGTTTATGAATGTTTGATGGAAAGCTTGGAGATCATTAATACTATGAGGGGCTAAGCCTTTGAACCATTTTCTTGCTTCTCCCCCTAAACTTTGAGCAAATAATATGAGTTTAGTGGTCTCATCATCTATCTCATTTCTATCAAAAAAGTCATTCATCTTGTCCACATGTATTTGAGCAGTAATGGAACCACTAGCATCATTAAATGGATCTTGGACTGATAGTCATGTGGTAGATTAGCTAACGGTAAAGGAAGGACTAGAGGAGCATACCATGCTACCATGATAGGAGGTTGTGGAAAAAATGGGGGGTTTACAAGTGGAGGGTTTATGAAAGGAGGAGGAGGATGGAATGGAGTAGTTTGAACAGTGGGTGTATGGATAAAAGAAGTACTTAGACCAGCACGAGACTGTTGAGCAGATCTAGGGTGAGAAAAACCAAAGTTATGAATGAAATGAAGGTCAGGTGGAGTGGTCTCTCTACTATCAGTATGTTCACCACTATGTTGGGGTGAGTGTGAAGGCTCAAAGTATATCTGATCTATATCACCAAGTGACTTAGTTCTAGATGGGTTTCTTAAGTCAACTTGTGTATTTTGCAGGGCTAAGAGGTTTTCAGGGACATAATTAGCTCTATGAATTGGTCTGACAACAGTTGAAGTTTCGGATTTAGGAGATTTCCTAAGGATACTTTCTGGATCATCAACTATCTCAGGAGGATTTGGGTCACGATAGGTTATAGTATAAACTCTTCTAGAAGCCACTATGTGGTGTTTTTAGACCCAATGAAGAGAAAATTTCAGCCAAGTATGACAATCTTTTAAAGGCTAACTACTCTTTTTCAAAGAAAACTCAATCCTCAAAGTCTTCTTAACTGGGTTTGAATCAGTGGGGTCAGCAGGCCTACTGAATACCAATGGAGTCGCCAGGTGAAGGGTTTTTACTTGTTTTCAAGGTTTGGTTGTTGTTCACCATCAACAATCAATAATAGCAAGTCTTGGTGACACTTGTTTCATTTAGAAATAGGGGTTCAATGAGTTGTGAAGTTATCTATTATTCAATAATGTTTTTATTCCCCAGTATGGTCGTCACTATGTTATGCCTCCGTAGTTTGCAAGATTGGAAAGAAAAAACACTACAGAGCCTACATCAAAACCACTTTGGAATCCTAGGATCTAGCCCTCCTGGATTCAGAGAGGGATCTCTCTATATGAGTGTTATCAAAGATATTTCTTTAAGGCTTATGATATGATATTAGGCTAGTTATGAAGTACAAGGGTTTTTGTTTGTTTTGGTTGGAATGAATATCATCAAAATGAAGGAAGTCCTTTTGAGGGGTAAAGATGTGAGTAGCTTGAAATAATGGTTTAGCTGATAGGATAGGTAAGAAACAATATCAATCCATTGGGCTACGGAGTCACAAAAGGATTTAATTGCACAACAAGTTTCAAGAGTGGTCTATGGGGCAAGTCATCTATGTGAAAATATCTGTTTAAGTTTATTTATGGTATGGAACATTAAAGTGTAGTGAAAGAAGTAAACATATAAGAAAAACAAATAATAACTTATGATCAAGTAAGGACTTTTAACCTAGCTTGCTTTCAGCATACTCAAAGGAAAACAAATAATAGCTTAAGATCAAGTAAGAACTTTGAATTTAGCTTGCTTTCAGCATATTCCTAAGAAAAAAATTCAAGATAAACATAAAAAATAGCCTAAGATCAGGTAAGGACTTTGAACCTATCCTGCTTTTGACATACTCTTAAGGGATATTTTCAAAGCAATTGTTGGAGATAAACTAGAGGACAGGGCTAACCATAAACTTCTCTAGTTCAACTTTAATTAGTAGACTTTCAAGAACTTTCAAAGACAATATCTCAAGTTATACTCAGTAAATATGGGCTCACCAACACCTCACTGGTTATACTCTATTGAATTATCCTTAAAACACAATCAGAAGAAAGCATAAAGATAAAGATTTGTCAGTGAGAAATAGGGTACTTTGCAATAAATCCTAATCTATATTTGTTGTTCTTTATCAGAGAAAATTGACAGTATGGAAAACATGAGAAAATAACAATTACAATAAGAAAAACATCACCATTGACATAGACCAGGATCCCATAAATCAGCTTGTGTATTTGATGTTCAAACCAATTACAATCTTCAAGTCCAGTGGGTCTTTTACAGCTTCAAATTTTTCATCTCAGCCTATCTTTCTTCAATTACGAAACAGAGCTTCAGCAGCCTCAAAATCTATTTACATTCAGTGAGTATTCAACCAACAATAATAATGAACTCCTCATATGATATCTATAGGTAAATTTGAGGAGGTGAAGTGGAAAGAAGGTCTAACTAATCAATAAATACAAAGTAAATGCCTCTCGACCTTTGGGAGGCCTTAGGCAGAAGATTTCAGATGTTTATCTATGTTTTAATCAATTTTACATTAACTTTTATCAACTTCGGTCATTTTTGTTGAATTTTGAGGCTTTTGGTAGGCTTGTAATTACTTCTGAGCTGTCTTTGGCAAATATCTCTAATTGTGCATTCAATTTGTATTCTTTTGAGGAAAATGAACTTGTAGGTGGAATTTTGAGGATTAATTGCCTCGCTGATGTGGCATTTGGAGGCTCTTTTTGTTGATATATCTACTTTTGTGGCTTTAAACACTGATTTTCCTTTAATTTGTGCTTTGAGGCCTTATAATCATCTTCGAGCTTTTAAACCTTTTCTACTGACTGTATTCACTTTTAATCATTCTTTTCCTTTGATTTTCAGCCTTCATTCCTTCCTTTAATCACTTTCGAGCTTTCTGTCTTTGATCAACTGTATTAAACTTTAATCCCTTTGTTTTAACTGTGCTTTATCCAAAATTTGCTTGATTCAGGCCTTTGAACCTTTATCTTTATTCTTAAACCGTCTTTGCCCTTTTTTCTATGGACAGGTGTTTGGGGCATACTGAGGGTTTGATTTGAATAACCAGTGCTCATTAGGCACCAGTCAAACCATGAACTCGAACCCTGAACGCTCATTTTTGGTGATTCTGCAGTTATTTGGGCTTCAGAGGTAGTGACCCTCGACCCTGTTTCTTATTGAACTATGAGAAGGCTTTTTGGCCTTAAAACTGCCATCGAATCCTGCAAAAAACTAATAAAAACGTTAATAAAACCTACGAGGGAGGGTTTTGACTGCTTCTCAGAGATCAAGCAGAGGCGGAAGGAGCAGGATATGCTGGTGGAAGAGGGAATTTCATGGTGGAGAGGTGAAAACCTGTGAAAACAGGGTTCAAATGTGCATTTGGGTGCGAAATATGGCTTGGTGGTTTTGCGAAAACCATTGGCGATTTTCGTGCGACATTCGGGTGATAAACGGTTTTGACGCAATCGAACACGATTCCGTACAGGGCGCGGAACCTGTCCCTTATGAAACCAGCGGTTTCGCTGGATTTGGGTGGTTAAATCCCGACACAAAAAATTTCGCGAAATAGAATGTAGGTCGTTGGATCTGGGGGTGCAGATCCAACGGTGGGGGAGGAGCGCGATGGACGGAAAGTGCTTGAGCGAGGATGTAGTGGGAGCCAGGTGGCAGCCGAAGATTGGACGGGCGGTTGAATAACGGGGGGTGGGACCAGTGGTGACATGGGATATTTTGTTTGATAGCAGGAATGTTATGTGCAATGGGTTAGATGTCGGGTTAAACAGGAACCGTCATATCCATAAGATCTATGGTGTAGATCGATTGCGAGGGTGGATGGATAGATATCAGTCGGGAGAATGGAGGGTGAGAGGGGAAGCATGGTAGCTGTCAGATCAAGGCTTGAGGCCTTTGATCTACGGCTAAGATTTCTCCGAGATTTGACAAGTAGGGAAAGGGAAAAACAAAGGGAAGGGGGCTTAAAGAATAAGGAAGGGAAGGGTCCGATGGAGGAATATGGGACCGGAAGCGATGTGTGAAGGGCTAGGGAAAAAAAAGGGCTAGGAGAATGGATGAGGGAGGTGATTCAGTGTTGTTGGATCAGAAAGATCTACGGATAGGATTAACGCGGGGTTTGACAAAGGTAGCAGGGAAAATACAAAGAAAAAGGCATTTTATAAGGGGAGCGAGTGTAAAAAGGTAAGGGAAGGGGGCTTAATAAAGCGGAGAAGGTGTGGTCCTATGGAGGAGTAGGGGACTAGGGGTAGAAAGTAAAAAGGGCTAAGGCTAAGGATTCAACGCCAAGTCGCGAGTGCAGGTCATATGACAGAGAAGGAGGTGAAGATTTAAGCCCTCAGGGGCTTAAAGCCTGTATCTAAAAGGGTGTATTTTTAGGCCAAAAGAGGGGTTTTTTAGTGTTTTTTGAGGTTCCAATAGGAAAAAAGGGAAGATTTAAACCATTAAAAAAAAAAGGATTTTTCATAGGTTTTAAAGGATTTTAAGGTGAAATGAGGGGTAAAAAATGGGTTTTTTCAAAGGGAATAGAGGACAAATGAGAAGAAAGGAGGTATTTTTCAAAGGAAAATAAAGGATATTTAAGGGGGGGAAATGAGTGGAATGGGCTTAGAAAATGATGGAAAAATGGCCTAAAAAACAGTCTCTTTGATATCAGCAGGGTTACTTGGTGGATTTTTTGAATGGAACAGCAGTGAAGATTACTCTTAAGTTAGAAAGCACCAGAAGGCTTCAAGAATGAGAAATTTTCTGTGAAAATAATCTCTGGAAGGCTCAAGATATGTTTTAGCCATCATTTGCTATGACAAAAATTTACTGATGGCTAACAGGATCGACACAAATTTCTTGCTTGGATACTAAAAATTCTAAGAGCCGACTAGACTCGACGCAAAAGACACATTTATGAGAATTTAACTAGATATTATAGTGTCGGCATCGTAGAAAAATCGCCCGTAGGTGAGTCGAGTGATCAACACACTTTGCAGAGTGCGCAAGTAACTCATCAAGATAGGGTTGGACGATATGCTTGATATCATGGAAAGCATAAGACATGGCACGTTGGAAAGTAGCGCCAACATTTTTTAAGCCAAACAATTTTTTTTTGTAGGTGAAAGTACCCCAAGGATAGATAAAGGCGATTTTGTGTTGATCAACAGGAATGATATTAATCTGGTTATATCCATAGAAACCATCCATGAAGGAAAATATCTCAGTACAAACACATTCATCGATGATTTGGTCGATAAAGGGAGTTAGATAGTTATCCTTAGGACATGCGCGATTAATGTCTCGATAATCAACACAAAACATATAGTTCTTTGTTTCTTAGTTACCAGAACAATATTGGAAACCCAATCTGTCAATGGTATAGGGTAAATGAAACCAACTTTGAGAAGTTTTTCAACTTGGCCTTTTATGGCAGCTGCCTTTCGTGGGTGGACTAGACGGAGACATGGTCGAATAGGTCTCACATCTGGATAAGTAGGGATCTCATGCTCCATAATACTGGGATCAATTCCATGCATTTCTTCATATGACCAAGCAAATACATCATGAAATTATTTGAAAAGGACCGTGCAAATCTCAATTTCATCAGGAGAACAAGAGGCCCCAATATGGATGTTTTCGATGATCCCTCCCTGCTTTCATAGAGATGTCAATGGGCATGGTTACCGAAATGTTTCCCATGTTCCCTTCGGACAATACCTCGTGAATCGAGTTGGGTGTCTGAAGAGGATCAGTTGTTGTATGTGAAACGAGAGTCTCTAGAGAGGTACGAATCGCATCAGGGCTTGGAAGAAACGAGGAATGATGACGAGTATTATTCCATGGAGTTTCGTCAAACGACATGACTTCAACAATGCTTTCATCAATTGGAAAAATTTTGTTCCAAGGATCATTAGAATCCAAAGAACCAAGCCAATAGATTGATAATACGAGTCTAAGACGATATTCAAATGATCAATAGTTTGAGATGCAGTCACAGAAGCCAAAACAACAACTTGATATGCTTGTTCGACGAGGCTGAGTAGCATGGCATCGCCAAAACGATCAAGGTGATCAGGGCTAGATATAATCCAAGGGTCGTGATGAGATGTGATCATATTAACTAAAGCAACACTAGTGGGAGGAGGAAGCAAAAAAGTTCCCATCAAAGAGGATTCTTTGAAAAGACCCGCTCCAACACTTTCATAAGGTATGGTTGATTTCCCAATGTAAGGCACATTTCCAGTCGAGGAATCACTAGAAAAGAATGCTAGTTGGTCTACCGTGACAATATTTCCTTGGTGGGGAAAGCAAAGCACACGAAATAAAGTAGAGACTACACAAAACATTGTGTTAGTCCAACTGCGACCAAGCAGGAGGTTGTAATTGAGAGGTTTGTCGACAACTTCAACCTCCATAATAACATTTTTTCCTTCCAAATGAATGTGTAAGGAATTGAGAATACCATACGGGCAGAAAACCCTACCATCAAAAGCTTCTAAATTATTGGGGGACTAGTTGAGAGGAGGATAGCCGAGGGCTTTCCAACGCGAGATAGACATGATACAGGTGGAGGCACCTTCATTAAGAACATTCCGATGAATGGTATTACCCATAACGATAACTTGAATAAGAAAATAAAGTTGAGGCGGCAAGAGAGGAACATGGTTTTCCAGATCAAAAGTAATCAAATTGGAATCTGTGGGATCAAATCATCTTATGGAAGATAGCAAAGCCTTCTTCTGTGATGGACACGTCTAAAGGACCTCCAACACCGACATCGTCGAAGGTGCCTGAGCTAAATCTTCTACAATATTATAATGATAAGAAGCTCGTGCATTCGTATTATAAGTCAATTTTTGAAGAACGCCTTTGTGGGGTGGTTGGATCATGGATTCAATGCTAGGTATCTCGATATGGAGAGGACCAGAATTGAGTGGAGTGGAGGAAGAAGGCATGTCAGTAGCATCTTTCTTTGCCACGATTTTTTTAGGATTTGGGTAATATTTTTGATCTGGTGGCAACGTTGATAGGTTTCGTACCACTCATGAATACTTGGGAACTTCCAGAGGTTTGTCCTTGAGATTGAACTACCAGTTGTGTCTGTTGAGATGAGAAAGTTTCCTTGAGCACTGTTGGTGTCCTAGGGGTCCATTTCAAAAGACGAATTACTTCAACATGTCGGGGGCAACCATTAGTGTAATGACCTTCATTACAGATAAGGCAAGGATACTATGAATTTTTTTATTTTTATTTTTACGAATTGTCAGCAGACAAATTTGGTGAATCATGTTTAGGGGTATCTGGTTTAGTTTTACCTTTACCCTTATTATTACCCTTCGAGGATTTTTCTACTATGGTAGATTGGAAAAAAATCACCTATGAGGTTCTACCAAGATTATTTTGATTAGTCGCAACATTAGGAGTTGCGGCAGGAGTTTATTTGGATTTTGTAGACTTAGTAGGGGTACTAGGGATGTTGAGTAAAAGATCCAATAACATCATCAATGGGTTTTGAATCGATAGTATTGGAAGACGTGAGATCTGCTGAAGGTCGTGGGGCATCAAGAAGTAACTCATACAATGTGCCAAATTGTGAAAAGACTAAATCTAAATACTAGGCACGAGCAATTGCTTGTTCTTCAGTAACACAACCAACCATGGCTATGTCCCTAGCGATAGCAAGAGTGAATGATTTGGTAAACCATTCGTTCAAGATCTAGTCCGGGATATCGAATTTAATGAGACGACGTCTGTGTTTCCATTCATGAATGTGATCAGAGATATGAGTGGACTTCGACTATTCCAAATATGTGAGAAGATGGGTTCCAGTCTCATACTAGAAAGACAATTGAAAATGAGTAAGAAAATTCACGACTAAAGAGTTAAAGCCTTGGAAGGTACCTTAAGGAAGCTCGATGTACCATTTTGTGGCAACACCCGTGAGATTACGCTGGAAAAGACACAGTCATATGGAATCATCGACCTAAGATTTAGAGGAACACCAAAGGTGGTAGGTCATAACATATGCTCGGGGGTCTTCTCCAACCTTTCCTTCAAATTTAGGACAGTCTCCAGGAATTTTTGTTGGCATAGGAGGCCAATATGGAGGATGTAGTATTGAGTCATTTGCGAGCCTTGACACGTCTGGTAATTCCAATGTTGCCAAAAATGGAAACTAAGGATTGTGTGGGGTATGTAGTCTCTGGTAAGCACTAAATTAAGGGGTGTTGGAATTGGTTCTTCCCCCATTGAGGTGGGTTTTGACCATATGGACCAAATTGGCCATACTGTTGTTGAAAGGGTGTTTGTTGTAGTTGCTAGCAAGGACCCTGCTGCAGTTTATAATAAGGTCCCTGCTGCAGTGGTTGATAAGGTCCCTGCTACAGTTGCTGGTAAGTCCCCTTCTATAGGTGTTCGTACGACCCTTATTACAACTAAGGGTTAGGCCCCTGTTTAAACTTAGGCTTAGGTCCCTGTTGGAACTATTGGTATGGTCCCTACTGCAACTGAGGATTAGGTCCCTGCTGTGTTTGTTGGTAAGGGCCTTGTTGGGGTTGCTGGTAAGGGATACTGGGTATGAGAGGATAAGTTCCAGATTCTCCCAACAATGGATTAGGACCACATTGCAGTTGTGGACCTGCTTGTGGATTGGTAAAAACTCCTGACAATGGGATTTGTGGTTGGTGAACATATGGATGTTGAATAAATGACATTTGAACATGAGGTTGTTGAAAATATGGGTGTTGGACATAAGGTTGTTGATTAGAGGAGACTGGAGGACCTTTGAAAGGTGCCCCTATGATAGAATTGTTCACAGATGAAACTAGCGTTCCACTTGGATTAGGGATAACACTAGTGGGATGGCCTGACCCCAATGTGGGTCCATAGTTCACATAGTTCGCACTAGAATCAACAGGTATGTAGGTTTCCCCCCCAAACTATGGAATAGATGAACCCAAAGGTTGAACACTGAAAGGAGGAACTGCAGTTACCGTAGATAGGGTCAATGGAACAAAATTCCCAAGTGTAACCTACATTTTACCTACAGTCACTGTAGGTTGGGAAATAGGTATCGACATGTTTGGAGTAAATGGGCTGGTGGTTGGAGTGACACCAGATGACCGTATAGGGTTGTGATACAGTGAAGTCACGCCAGAAGTGACTGAGACAAGATAACCAAGAGAAGTGTAACCCGGTGAAACCGAAGTTGCACTATGACCAGTGGGTGCAATTGAACTACTTCCCATATCATAAGAGACATAAGGAAAGCCTTCAGGAGGGAATATTGTTTCAGGATCTAATTTTGGGGTATGAGTTTTAGATGTCTCCAAAGGAGTACTCTAGGGAGTATCCACAAATGCAGCATCATCGCCATTTGTTGCAATGGTGGACATAAATAATTCTCGAACTGGAATCCGAGACACACTAGGAGAAGGGACCAACGAAACTTTGGGAGTATCGAAAGGACTCTACTAGTGTGGAGGTGATAAGTAGACATGATTTTATTCTAGATCAAAGAGTGGATTCGTAGGGAAAAGTAAGTACCTGGAAGTAGGCTCAGGACTATCCAGAGGATAGGCATGTAATGAAGTAACCAACTCTGAAGGAGGTGGTCGGGTCGAAAGGGGTTGGATACTCATAACAATACCAAGATCAACACCATTGTTCTCAAGAGGTTCTGACACAATGTGCAGAATCTCACTTTGGACTCTTTGAGGAGACTTGTCGACTTCAGAAAGTGAAGGGGAGGTGGAAGGTAAATTTTGCGAGTGGTGCGACCGAGGACTTGGAGGTTTTGCCATGATGACATTTTCAAAAAATCAAATAGGATACAAGTGAATACTTTGGGCATTAAAATAATTTTTCTTAACCAGTCATAATGAGGTCAAGGAGAAATGATTTGGGTAGGATGTTATACCATGGGCAATATATTGAATTTTAAAACAAAAAATAAATCAAAAAGTCTAATCTATGCAAAAGGGTTTACCAATTATCCGTGAACTATAGAATACCTCCCGGTGAACCAAGAAGTACAGGCAGACAATCTCCCTCGATGTTGTGTTCGGTGTATCATGTTTACAAGGCAACCGACTCAGTTACCTATGGCAAGATAAAAACCTAATGGGGACTCCCAAAATATATGTGACAGTACGTGGGAGTGTGATTCCGTACTAGTGTTGTCTGATCCATAACCGTTCGATTAGAGCGTTCCTATATACTTTCACACGTGGAGCACCTCCGTTATACCCAAGAGTACTAGAGAAAAGTCCTATATACTTTCATACGTGGAACAAGATATCATCCCCGGGATGCTATGGAGACAGTTAGCGACAAATCTTATGCTTAACGATGTTGGAACACGTCTCTAGCCTAGACCTCTAAATGTTTTGCGTTAAGTTCCAAATGCTCCTTAGGATAATTGAGGTTAATTTAAATATTGATCTTGAATTAAGTTTCGATTTAGGGCTCAAAGCGATGTCACCTGAATGCCTAAGATTCAGATATATGAGAAAAGGATACTTTTCATTCGATGAAAGCTAGATTAATAAGGGAAAGATTTCAAACAATCATGCATCAAACAAATAATGCAACAAGCAAAATTCCCTTAACTAAGTTTTCACTTTCACTTTTCGCTTTTCCAAATGTAACTTTAAAAAGTAAAAATATGATTTTCACTTTCACTATCCCAAACAAAACTTTTCAAAAGTAAAAATACTTTCACTTTTACTAAGATGCACTTATATGAACTTTCACTTTATTTTCATTTTGAATGATATAATGCACTTCTTTAGTTTTTAATTACCGAAAAAAATTGATCTATTTCCAATAATGAACTCCAAAAAATAACTTTTTTATGCAAGTAATCTAATGCACTTTAAGAAAAGTAAATTTTGAAATGAAAACTAACTAAATGAAAAGAACTACTACTGTTCTATTGACATAAAATCAATATTTTTCCAATCATACAAGCAACAAACAAAACTTTCAATTGACTCAAAACATGAAAGACTCGATCAAAAATAACATTTTACGACTTCAAGCACATGACAAATATTTTCATTCCACCAAGAAATTGAAAGCAATCAATCAAAACTGTATGCAGACAAAGTAGAGAAAAGATATTTAAGGACAAAACCATAGTTGAGTTTCCAGTAGAGGCCCCAAAAATCTCCACATTCAGAGACCATTGTGGACTGCCAGTTAGAATCAAAGGTCTGTAGCGCACTGTTTGAGATAAAAAAAAGATCTGGAAGCGTGACTTTCATTGATAAAAAATGAGCTGATGGAGGTAAATAGGAGAAAAACAAGAAAAACTCAAGAAGAAACTCTAGATATGATACCCCGGGATACCTTCAAAGTAGAGTACAGACTGAAAATCAATCCAAACAAAGGGTCGTTCAACGGTTGGCCAAACTAAACAAGAAGGAAAAATACAAAATGAGGACTAAAAAGTCTATAGGATCCCTAATGGAGTCACCATTTTTTTATCTAGGAAATCTCTTCTATGGATAGAAGTGATCCCTCTAGCCTTATGAGTGGTTCTAGTAACAAACGAGACAAATGCAATCGAACTCTCGTAGTTTAAATCAGAGTGACATGAGAAAGGAAGATGGCCTACCTCACTCCTATGCGTTCGCTTTTCGATGTAAATCTAGATCTCCTCACTATTCCTTTGTGAACGAACACCTGCAAGAGAGATAAAACAAAGAAAAATGAAGAAAGCATAGTATATTGTTTTCTAAAGTAAACCATATGATAGATCAAGTAACATCATACTAAGCAAGTAATCATCGAAAACCTTATGGAAAGTATGATCCAGGTGGATCTTCAGACACCAGTGGCAAGTACAAAGGGCTCAAAATTCAAAGTGATGGGAAGGTGTAAAACTCAGCTTTAGATTGAAGAGCTCGTCGCCCTGATCACAATGGTGCGAACGATGCGACAATTCGAGCTCGTATGAGGAAGTTGGAGCAGTTTAAAGTTAAAGCAAGAGAAGTGGGGCCCACATCATGCCACATGGCATCCCAATGAGCACATGGGACCCATACAACAGTCTACCAGGCCATGACAAATTGCGTTCCAACATTAGCCCTTACACCTTCACAAAAGACAAAAGACAAAAACATTAAAAAAATAACTATATATTAAATATGGTTATTAAAAATATGGTAAATGGTTATATAACAAAACTTATATTTAAATACAACCATATATTATCCAAATACATTTAAAAGTCGTATGGTTATGTTATTTAAAAAAATAAAAAAACTCAAACGAATTGAAAATTGGGTATGGTAAGTTGTTTTATACATTAAATATGGTTATGGTAACCATATTAAATCCAAACCACGTATCACCAAACATATATATCATATGTTTTAAAACGTATGCCAACCACAACCATGTTATATTAAAAATTCGTGCCGCCCAATGTGAACCCAACCCTCCTAAAATTAAAACAATCGCGCCCATTTATGGAGGGGTCGGGATTTGAACCCCCGACCTCTCCTCGACAAAGTTCGAACTTAACCAACACGCCACAACAACTCCTTTGCGGAGCTTGCCCTCATTTTTTATTTAAACTCGACTTTCACCAGTGCGCTCAGGCAGGTTGGAGCACGCAGTTCAAGGTAGGAGCAGGGACGAGTTTCGAGACAGATCTCTGTTTGATGCCAAGGGAATCTTTTGATCCCAAGGAGGTAAAATTTTCATAATGTATTAAACTTTATATGCATTTTAACCAGAATTTCACAGGGAGGGCGACGGTGTGCCCAATTTTTCCATTTGAGTAGCGGTTTTGAAGATTCCCTGTGGAGGAGAACCTTCAAGAATCTTGAGGGAATATTTTAGATTCCTTGGAGGTCCAAATTCGCCGGTGTGAGAATGAGGTCAACCTTATACTCATTCTTCTCGAAATTTTGCAAGGATCTCAATGGTGAGATCAGATTCCTGTTTTGAGTTGCAGATTTCTAGATTCCCTATGGAGTAACATCTTTGACGAATCTAGGGGAATCTAAAAGATTCCCTAAGACCCAAATTTCGATAGTGTCAAAATTCAACAAATTGACAGTGGATCCTACACCTCTCGGCGACATGAGTTCAATGGTGCAGTCAAATTTTCCATATGAGCCTTATGTTTTTCGGCCACTTTTCAAAGTGGAGTTGCAGGTGTCAACATTCAATGTGTGAGGAGTCATTTTCAGGATATTTGATGCCACGAGATTGATGGTACAACCAGATCCAGCATTTTATCATCCTTTTCTTTAGATAGCTCCATGATGTGAGGTATATGCAGTGTGATCATGTAATTCTTTGTCTATTTTCTATGATATGCATTGTGTTGTATAGATCCCTATTTGATGTTTGATGTGGGATCTTGTTTTGTTCTTGACGTGAGATGTAATTTCTATCATGGATTATTTTATGTTGTTTGATATCCCTTTGTTTCCATGTTGGCGGGATACTCATTGTCACCATGCATGTTTGATCGAGATCCCTTTGTTGCCATGTTCGGTGAGATACTCATAGTCATTACATGTGAATTATTGTCATACTAATAGGAGTCCTTTTTGTGAATGTGAGTTCCTGTAGTGGAACATATTGTGGAGAGGTCCAGCCACCCTTATGTGAGGGAATTTTCCTTGTATGATAGAGAAAATACCATCCATGTACATCTGCATTATTTCCAGCACTTAACGTAGCGACCTGCACCATCTTGACACCGAGGCCCGGAGACATAGTCCTTCCTAGACGAACTCCGTTATCAATGTCTTATGTTGATAATGCTTGTTATGTTCCTCTTATTTACAACATGCAGATGTTCATTTATGTTCATTAACACTTTGATTAAATGCAATTCTAACACGTCAGCTGAAGTAAAATTTCTTGGTTAAAAGGGTAACAGGAATTTACCCGGATCAAGTAGTATCAGATCGGTCTTCTTGCTGATTTGGATTGCAGGCATGAACCATTGAATGTTTGCTGAGTTGAGCAATGGAGGATGTCAAAGACATGCATGAGACCATGCTTAGGGTGTCCGAGAAATGAGACATGTTGTACGAAGCTTATGAAAAACAAGCAGCAGAGAAAGTTGAACTGAAGACACTCCTACAAGAAGAGAAGGAGGACAAACATCGATTGCAGATTCAGTTGCAAGCCATGACAGAGGCGTTGGAAGAATTGAAGTGCAACAACGGAATTCTTCAAGTAGATCATGATGCATTGAAGGCACTCCTATAAGAAGAGAAGGAGGAGAAGTCGCGATTGCAGCTTCAACTACAAGTCGCGACAAACGCCTTGGAGGAAGTGAAGCGCAACGAAGGCCTAGAGAAGCCTTCTTCACTTGTTTTAAAATCAACAACTGAGGTAAACATTGATGATTTCTCTTCAGTTTCTTCACACGATATCATTTCTGTTGGAAGTCTGGAGATACCCATTACAGGAACCAGCATGAGACTCCTTACCAAGATGGGGTACAATGGAGGAGGATTTCGCATTCATGGGCAAGGCATAATATAGTCATTGGAGGTCGTGCAAAGACATCACTACACAGGTTTGGGATACATTGAAGGAGGATGTTCAAAGCACATCATAGGAAAACTGATATTGTTGAACTCACCAGAGAAGAGGATTGATGGGAACACTTCACCATCATCCCATGGAAGTGCATGTTTTATTGAAAGAGCCGAGGCAAGTTCTCATCACCATGATCGCACCAGAGACCACTAGGGAAGGTATAACAAGTCTCACTATTCCAGAGTTCATTTTGATTATAAGGATGTTGCTAATCATGAACATAAATAATGGCATAATAAAACTTGTCATTTTTGTGGTTTACATAACCATGTCATTTCTAAGTGTTGGAAAAGAAGGGCAACACAAAGGAGGATGAGGCGTGGAAGGCCTTCTCCACAACAGAAAAAGAAATTGGTTAACACAGTCTAGAGGAAGAAGATATTTTGCAGCTATTGCAACCAAAGTGGCCATCAAAGAGTAGCACCTTAAGGATGAAGCATAAATGCATGAACCAGTTGAAATAATTGTTCGACAAGGAAGTGCGCCACATGGAGATGATCCATTCTCTTTAATAAGTGAGAGATGGTTTTTCTAGATGTGGTAGTGTGTCATGACCGTGTTTGTAAATCATATGTTGCATTTTTAACTTTAAAAGTGATGATGTGGTTTTCCATCACTTGTCATGGAACAATGATGTTTTGTCCTTATAATGATAGTTGGGGTGTGATTTCCATTTGATGTAAACTTGACCACCGAGTATGTAAACTCGTGGCAAGTATGGAAATGTTTGGGTCCTAATTGGTCATATTTGAGCAGACAGTTGCAAGTGTTGTCTTTGCATCCTAATTCCGAAGTACGTGGGTGAAGGAGTCTTCAAGGGATGTGCCTTTTTAGACATTTGCGTTGTAGTAGTTGCAAGTATTGGCATTTTCATTCCGATTCTAAAGGACATAGGTGAAGAATTATTCAAGGGATGTGCCTTTTTAGACATTTGTGTTGCAGCAGTTGCAGGTGTTGGCATCTGCATCCTGATTCTGAAGTACGTCAGGTGAAGGAGTCTTCAAGTGATGTGCCTTTTCAAACATTTGCGTTGCAGCAGTTGTAGGTGTTGGAATTGCGTTCCGATTCTGAAGTACGTCACGTGAAGGATTCATATGGGAATGTGCTTTTCAAAGACATTTGCATGCATTTGATGATGGATATAAGATGATACTTTTTGAGGACGAAAAGCTCCTTAGTGGAGAGGATTGGTCCAGGTGGATGTTCAGACACCAGTGGTAAGTACAATGGGATCAAAATTCAACGTGATAGGAAGGTGGAAAACTCAGCTTCAGATTGAAGAGCTCGTCACCCTGATCGCAACGGTGTGAACGACGTGTCAATCCAATCTCGTCACCCTGATCGCAACAGTGTGAACGACACATCAATCCGAGCTCGTATGAAGAATTTGGAGCTATTTGAAGTTTTTTTAAAGCAAGAGAAGTGGGGCCCACAACATGCCACATGGAATCCTAGTGAGCACATGGGACCCACACAACAGCCTACCAGGCAATGACACATGGCACTCCAACATTAGCCCTTACACCTGCACAAACGACAAAACACAAAAACATTAAAAAAATAGCTATATATTAAATATGGTTATTAAAAATATGGTAAATATTTTCTAACAAAATTTATATTTAAATAGAACCATATATTATCCACAAAACATTTAAAAGTCATACGATTATGCTATTTAAAAAAAAACAAACTCAAACGAATTGAAAATTGGGTATGGTAAGTTGTTTTATATATTAAATATGGTTATGGTAACCATATTAAATCCAAACCACATGTCACCAAACATATGCTAGCCATAACCATGTTATATTAAAAATCCGTCAGCGGAGTTCTTGGGCGGGCCGCTCAATGTGGACCCGACTCTCCTAAAATTAAAACAACCGCGCCCATTTATGGAGGGATCAGGGTTTGACCCCTTGACTTCTCCTCAACAAAGTTTGAACTCAACCAACGCACCACAACGACTCCTCTGGGGAGTCCACCCTCAGTTTTTTATTTAAACTCGACTTTTCACCAATGCGCCCAGGTAGGTTGGAGCACGCGGTTCAAGGCAATAGCAGGCATAAATTTCAAGACAAATTCTTGTTTTACGCCAAGGGAATCTTTTGATCCCAAGGAGGTAAAATATTTAGAATGTATTAAACTTTATATGCTTTTTAACCAAAATTTCACATGAAGCGCGACGGTGCACCTATATTTTCCATTTGAGTCACGGTTTTGCAAATTCCCTGTGGAGGAGAACCTTCAAGAATCTTGAGGGAATATTTCAGATTCCTTGGAGGCCGAAATTCGCTGGTGTCAGAATGAGGTCAACCTTATACTCATTCTTCTCAAAATTTTGCAAGGATATCAATGGTGAGATCATATCCTTGTTTTGAGTTGCAAATTTCTAGATTCCCTGTGGAGCAGCATCTTTGAGGAATCTAGGGGGAGTCTAAAAGATTCCCTAAGGCCCAGATTTGGACACTATCAGAATTCAAAAAATTGACAGTCAATCCTACACCTCTCGGTGACACGAGATCAGCCGTGCAGTCAGATTTTCCATCTGAGCCTTATGTTTTTGGGCCACTTTTCAAAGTGGAGTTGCAGGTGTCAACATTCAATGTGTGAGCAGTCGTTTTCAGGATATTTGCCACGGGATTGATGGTACAGCCAGATCCAACAGTTTATCATCATTTTGTTCAAATAGCTCCAGTATGTGGGGTATATGCAGTGTGATCATGTACTTCTTTATCTCTTTGCTATGAGATGCATTGTGTTGTATAGATCCATGTTTGATGTGGGATCTTGTTTTGTTCTTGATGTGAGATGTAATTTATATCATGGATTATTTTATGTTGTTTGAGATCCCTTTGTTTCCATGTTGGCGAGATACTCATTTTCACCATGCATGTTTGATTGAGATCCCTTTGTTTCCATGTTCGGCGAGGTACTCATAGTCTTTATGTGTGAGTTATTTTCATACCGATAAGAGTCCTTTTTGTGAATGAGAGTTCATGTAGTGGAACATCTCGTGGAGATGTCCAGCCACTCCTGCGTGAGGGAATTTTCCTTTTATGACAAAGAAAATACCATCCATGTACATCTGCACTATTTCCAACACTTAATGCAGTGGCCCACACCATCTTGACACCAAGGCCCAGAGGCGTAGTCCCTCCTAGAAGAACTCCGTTATCAATCTCTTATGTCGATAATGCATGTTATGTCCCTCTTCTTTATAGCATGTAGATGTTCATTTATGTTCATTAACGCTTTGATTAAATGCAATTCTAACACATCAGCCAAAGTAAAAGTTCTTGGTTAAAAGGGTAACAAGAATTTACCCGGATCAAAGTAAAACATGCTTTGTATTATTGATAAATCATATAGGGAAGCATACAACCAGTGCCTTGATGTTGGAAGCCTCCTTTGAGACGAGTTTCCAAATCTAATCCAAGGACTTCAAGCACTCCTCCTTAGAATTTTGGCAGCATTTAGGCACTTTCTAGCACTAGAAAGGAAACCAGCAATGACCAACCATTTTGGGAAAGCATGGCATTCATTTATAGGGAAGCTGAAGAGGTTAAGAATCCATAAAAGATGAAGGACGGTCCACATCTTAAGGGGAAAATCCTTAAAGGTAGGATCAAGGAGTCAAAATGGGAGAGCTTGACCTAATCCTCAGCCAGCTATTACCAGTTTTTCGTTCTCGAGGCATATAGTATACGAAGATTTTGCTCCATGTTTGGAGAACCTGCTTGAAGAGGACCATCATGGCTTTTCACTTTAATTTCCGCGCAGTCAGTGCTATACAAAAGTTATGCATAGGGTGAAAAGTGTTAGGCCATGGGGGAGAGAACCGTGTTTGGATTTCAAATTATGGTTTTCACAAGCTTTCTCCATAATTGCTTTAATACATTGATTATCCATCTCTTTAAGGATGTTTCGAGCATATTATTCATGGTGAACATGTTTTCACAACGCTTTGCGACATTTGTGGCATGAGGGACACAAAGGGCGACACTTAAAGTATAAAATAGGGAATGTGACAAAATATTGTGTAACACATACGTACGGCTCCTACAAGAGAAAAGACTCACCTTGGATGGATTTCTTCTTAGTAATGGTATTTAAAAACCAATAATTTTTATTCATCAAACCTTAGAGTTCATTCTCGAGTATTGACATGTCTTTCAATGTAGATATCTTCATCGTATCACCTTGTATCTGACAGGGGGAATTGATGGTCATCTACTAGCTTCGAAGATATGTCAAGTGAGCTTGAACCACAACCTAAACCAAAGACTAGAGCTATAGTCAGCGAATGCCAAAGTCTGATTTGTAGTCACATGTAGAATCATGTTCTATGAGCATGAATTGGTTGGTGACCATCCTTAAACCACCACGTGCAGAAAAATTTGACTTCTACTACAAGCCAAAATTTCAAACTTAGATGGATCAAATTTCTAAGATATATAAGAACAAAGGTTAACCATCTAGATAACCTTCAAATTATGGTTTTGTAAGATATGTTTAAGTGGAATAACTTTTGATTGGAAGATAGATTTCTAAGTGATTGAAATTTTGTAAGAAAACCTGTCAGAAAGTTCTTTATAATTGAAATTTCAATACCCTAACTTCCATCAAACACTTTGTTAACGGGGAGGTTGCAATTCCAATAAAAGCTATACTTAGAAAAAAAATATTCACTGAATAAATTGAATTCTAATTTTTATGAACAACAATAGAGATGAAAAATTCTGAATTTTAATTCAGTAAATAACTCAACAAACCATGAAATTGTACTCATAAATTTTTGGATAAAAGTCCCTAGAAAAATCCTAGAGGGAAAACTATTTTGGGAGAGGGAGAATTTTATTATTATGCTTCGACAAGCAGAGTTTACACATCCGAATTGGCCTAACAATGAAATTACATACTTATCTTGATTTTTGAGCCACAAAATAGCCCTTAAATCTCCTACCTCAAATTTCATGCCCATTGTTGTCTGAATTGTACGAACTTTACAACCATAAAATCATAACCACAATTGTCTTGGAAAGCATGCAAACAATTGTTGTATGGTACAAAACTCTCTCAGAAATGCGTGACCCTTTTCAGCCTTGATTTTTTTTTTCCTCTAGACTATTGTATGAACTGCCTTTTCCCTATAGTACAATATGCAATTAATTCTCACACTTCTTCGGGATTCGTGACAACACTCTTATCTTGAATTTGTGCCACTTGACTACTATACTCAGCAGCGTGTCTTCATTCCTTCATCCTGATCTTCTCCCTTCGTCTAATTCTCTCGCTTACCAAAGGAATGGAGCTTCTCCTTAGGATTCATGCCATTATAAAGACAAGAGAGGGTGTCCTTTAACCTTCCATCTAACCTCCAAGATCAAGGGTTGATATTTAATCTTGGGTCCCCTTGATCCAATGAATGTGCTTTATCTCTCATTGACATCAATGGTGGTCCCTGGTATTGCACCAAGAGTGATACAACTCCAGAGGGATACTCAAATCTATTTATCAACTCGAGGTTCACATAAAATTAGAGGTGATAGTGATATATTCATAAAAAATGGGATTCTACTCATGCCACCCTCAACTAGGAACTTTGATCAAAAGTGCTCCAACGCCATTCCTCTTACTGAAAGTGAATGAAAAAATTCTAATGAAGATACAACTGGAAGTTATCTCTGACTATGAAAATGAAAATGCCATTGACTTTTGTTGGAGAAAAAGGGTGAATTCTGGGCAAGACCCAAGTTTAGACTTGGGGCCAACAAGATCCCGCTGTATTCTAGGACAACACCGACATTTTCACCCTGCTCAAAGAGAGCAAGGAGTCTCACCCGAGGTGTGTTGTGACCTTACTAAGATAAAAGAGTTAGAACCATACTACCGAAGGGAAACTACTTAGCAATTATCCATATATTACAGTCATGCAGAAGCATTCTCATTGCATATTAATCAAAAGATAAACTACCATTTAACAACTATCAAATAAAGCTATCAGAATTTTTTGAAATCACCGATCATACATCACATATAAGAAACTATCTATTATACACATCTCTAGGTCCACAAAACATATTGAGTATATTATATTATATGATCAACACATTACATCTCAGACTCCACAGAGTTCAACATAAACAACACATTAAATCTCAAGCTCCACAGAGCTTAATACGACACAAAACCCAACCCTCAAAAATCATCGACCGAACTCTCTTTTCCCTTACTTATCTATCTCCTTCGTCTGGCACTGTCAGTCTTCGCCCCTTCTTCGCTCGGCATGTCTGTTGCGCTCCACCATTTCCTGTCTTCTGTAACGGTTCTCCGCCACTCGCTCTTCTCGCAACTCAAAAATGGTTTACCCAGAACAAAGGCCCCAATAGGCCCCGACCACAAGCTATTGACTCGTCCCGAATCAATTTTATCCTGGTGTTGCGGTCCCTATTTGACCGTCTGTTGTGTTCTTGGACTAGTCTTGTTCGACTCCCTCTTTTTCCTGCTCCATTTTCTTTGGTTCCCCATCTTCCAAGAAAGGCCCTAACTCTGAAACCTTCTGCATGGCTTATGTTTTGAGTTCAATGAAGTCACTAATTTCTTCTTTCCATGTTTTCATCAAAGATTTTGTTGCACTTACAACTTTTTCAGTGTGAGCGGCATCAATTGGCTGCGATAGGTCAGTAAATGCTGCACTGTATTAGGGATCTACTTCGGAGACCAATTTTTGTATTGTCTCAGCTTTCTGTTTAACCTGATGTTTGAGATCACGAAGGAGTTGCTTTGCCTTTACCGAGTTCGCTTCAATTGTTTTTATTTGTAGTTGCAAATCATTGACCTGATCATATAGTTGTCTGTGGCTGACTGGATCAGGTGTTCCTTTAATATCAATGAAGAGTTTTTTTAGCTGTTCTGAAATCAGATGAGCCTTCATCATCAGTGAATTCAAGCATTCATGGATTTTCTCAAGAAAAGTGTATGCTTTCGTAACAGTTCTCCCCAGTGTCTCCTTAAGCTGGATCATCTACTCCTGTCTCTGTGTTATCTTCTTTGCACACAATGTAGAGGGATCTTCTAGTGTTGGTCTGGCTGACAGGGCCTGCCGGAGTTCCTGTTTTGCACTACCCAGATTCGTGCACGTTGTCTTAATGTGCATGGAGAATTCGACTATCAGGCAGGCCCACATATCCGAAGGAGGGGCTTCAAATACACTCGTGATGGTTGGACAAAGCTCCTGGAAATTCTCAGTGATATGGTCAGTTTGTTCTCAAAGTTTATCTCTTTCCTACTGTAATTGATTACGCCTTTCAGTGAGCGTTGTAATCTGTTGATGCTGGTGCTCGTACCTCAGAAGAAGGTCGTTGCGGAGGGATTATGCATGTCGAGTTGCTGCCTATATGAAACTAAAAAGCTGGTTGGGTGCCCATATCTAAAGATATCCACTGCTCATCATTTCAGGGCTAGGATTTCTTTCTCTGAGTGGCTGGCCACTAGCGATAGAATGATCAAATTGCTCTTGTGGGGAGTTGGGTTGACTCGGTGAAATGGTTGGTGGTTGGGTGGAATGAAAACTGGTGGTAGGTGGATGAGTGGGTATGAATGGTTGCAATGCCACCATCGATTGTTGAAATGGAGAAAAATAAGTCTCGCTAGGCATATTTTCAGGTATGGGTAGCTCAGTTTGAATAAGTAGATTAAAAAAGGTCCCCGGTTCTATCGTGGCTGAATTAACCTCGGTTACTTGTACCGTAACCGAGTTAACTTCTGCCTCATTATTGATAGCCATTACCATGCTTGTAGGTATCGCATCAGAAATTGTTGCGGAAGTGGATGTGGTGTGGGCTGACTGATCCTTGGAAGCATTAGAGGTATGTGGTGATGAATTCTGGGTATTTGGTGGTGAGGAGGATGGTACGCTTTGTGATGATGAAGGGTTGGGTTGCGGTATGATGGGGGAAGTTTGAGTACCCATTTCTGGTTCCTCTGTGATCAGGATTCCTGTAATTATCTGTTGCACATGATCCTCCTCTGTTAAATCTACCACCTAGTTGGATCTTAGAGTTAAGGCTCTTTTTCCCTTAGGCCCTCGGATGGGTGGTTTGGTCACCTTGTTTTTCCAAAATGGGGCAATGGTCGACTTTGAATGCAAATGGAAGGTGGTGGAAGGGATAGTGGTGAGGACCGAGGTTGTTAATGATGACAACCCTCAATTAAATGTTTTAAATTCATTGAACAATGGAAATGTAGCAGATTTTGCTGCAATACTTACCATGGCTTTATTGAAAGCTTGCACTTGTGTATCCAGCTTTTGAATCAATGACTGGAGTTGCAAATGGGATATCGTGTGAGTTCTATCTACTGGCGTATCTCTTGGTAGAGAGTGTGGAAGCATAGTGTCAAAATAATACTTGTGCTACCCTTCTATGATTTCTCTCACTGCTCCCAACCAAGAAGAAACTTCTATGTGGAAAGCATTCTCTGTCAATTGGAATCTCAACGGTTTCTTCTAGAAAGTGTCTGCCGCAACACAACGGGGTCTAATCCATGTACTTCTGTGTGAGATGCCGAACCATATTTGATGAAAGTATTTTTTTCTAAATAAGTGTATTTTCTCTAAACAAGTGTTAGGGGAATCTTAATAGTATTCTACTGTTAGTTTCAAATTATTTTGTGGTTTATAGTGAGAACAAATATCGTGAACACATGTACTCTAGTGGTTGTTTGAAGAAATATGGCATGTGTTGTTTCATAATCACTTTTTACAATATTTTTATGTGTTTTTCTTTTGAGAATTGTAGAATTCATAACATTTCCGTCTTTAATTTATATTATTATGATGATGTGAATCTAATAAGTGATAGTAAAATACACAATATTAGACAAATATAATTCTCATGTTAATAAGTTAAAGGAAGATATATAATGAGAGCACTTCAAATTTGTCTTGGCATGAAACCTCACTTTCCTCATTTGGTAGTTGAAACAATAAATGTTATCTTAATCACCTAGAATCGATTATCACAAGTGGGAAGTTGAACTCTTAATCATTATACTATTGTTTACATTTTGCATACCATTGAAATCATCAACCTTGTATTTAACACAATATCTCTTGTCAATTTAAAGTGAATTTTAAGACATAGATATAAAAATGTATTTAGAAAGATTAACAATCTCTAAGTGTGTGTGTATACGATCTAGCTACTATAAATTTAACTTTAAAATACAAATATAGTAGAAAAGTTCTAGCAATTCTCTGTTGTGCTTGGACAACTTCAAGCATCAATCTGTACCACTCTATGAATGCCTCTTCGTTGATTTCTTTAGTGCTAGGGTTCTTTGAAACTCTCCAAGGTGTGTATCTGAGAGCCATTGGCTAATCTTTGCTTATATATGCAAGAGGTCGCTTCCCCGGTGGACACCACTTCCACATAGAAAATGCCATGATTAAGTAGTGGTATATAAATGATGTGGCTCTTTTGAAGTTGTCCTCACAAGATTCAAAGAGATATTGCAGTAGAAAGGCACACCAATTGAGCTACGCTCCCTGTATGCAATGATCCACAACTGAGATGGTGTCCAGAGTACACTCCCACTTTGTGTTGTGCCTCATCATCTTTCCTGCTACCAGATAACATGTGAAATTCACATTGGGAACGTTGATAAGGTCTATTTTTTCCTTCTTTCCTCCTCTCCTAGTCTCATACTTCCTATATTAGTCAAATTATCCTACCTTCTTCACTCTTTTAGAAGTATTCTGGAAGGAAGTAGACACATCACTCCCTAATGTTGATAGCCCTATAATTTTGTGGATATATTCTTCATGAAATTGGATTTCTTCTCCGAGCTAGAGCGACCCATTGTGAATTCTGATGATAAGGAGGTTTGTGCATTGCATAACTGCTCACGTTGTACCGAATACCGGTAAATTTCTCATGTGCAGGATTGTAGACCTCTGAATACCTTTGAAATGCGGGTGAACTCTGGCCACTTCACTACCACTCTCCTTCACATAGTTTTTCAATGTATACTTGCCTCTTCAAAGCTAGAAATTGGAAAGAATCCATGAAATATGTATCCATCAAGGTTGCATTTTCGTACCTTCCTATTAGCGGCTCTAGCTTTTGAATTCTTTCATCAATTTCTGGTTCAACTACCGACACCACTGTCTTCGTCATATCTCTTCTCCTGTAATACACCAGTAGTGTTGTCAGTTTGCACCTTTGAACTTCTGCTCGTATACTATGGTTGACCTTTATAGCAGTTTCCTCTCCTTGCAATTATTTATTTTCTGGCACTTTGATTTTTCCTTTCTCCATGCAGATTAAGTAGGAATTGTTAGTCATCAGTATTTTTCACCTATTGATGATGACTATTTGTTAAAGCCAAGTTTTCTAGCAGCTGATCTCAAAATTTGTCAAATTTTCCAGCTGGAAAACACCCATAAATATTTTTTCCCTCCTACCTTTTCAATCAACCCATGACGAGATAAAAACTCATTGTCAAGCCCTATCTAGCCTCAGCCATACTAGCTTGTCCATCAGCTCCAAAGAGAACAATCCAAATCTGTCCAAGAAGTCTCCCCTAAGTTAGGTAGTGGCGCTTTAGGCATTTCTCCCTTGGAAAGCTATCCTAAAGCCAAAGAACCTCTATCTATTATCAACCAGTCCTAACAGACCTTCCTATTCTGCAAATAAAGTTTGGTTACACCCTTAAGTCGCGCCACTAACAAGCCTTGAAGTCTCAGCAATACATATGCCACAGGTCAAGCTAATATTAGGTAAATGTACAGTGTTTCAATGTCTTTGTCAAAGAGCAGAAGTATACTAGTGTTCCAGAAGATAGTATTAAACTCAACATGAGAAGACAAATGCTTCTCATGTGGTTTAGAGCCTGGGATGCAAATGCTTGACAGAGAGTTATCTCATTAAGCTCCTGCAATCACAGTGAAAGGTTATTGAATTATAAATGACAAGAAATGCTTTGCAGATACTGGCCAGGCTGCCTCTGATTGTCTAAAGATGCACAAAGGTATTTGAAAAGCATAAATTACATGTCTCAGAGAGATGCCCTTCATGGCATATTGTCATTTTGTCATTTTCATTTGCTTAAATATGAATAGGCAGTGAAAGGAAAGATAACACTGTTTGAAAACTGATGAAATGGGATCACTGAGAAAACCTCCTCCATACATGAGCAGAGGGTTGAAATACTGAGAAAACCTCCTTCATTTTACAAGCAGAGGGTTTGGCACTGTGATAAAGGCCTCCTTCATCTAATAAGCAGAGGGCCAGGGACAGAGATTGATTTTAGGGTTTTCACTAACTGAAAAGAAAATTTTAAGAGCACTGGGAGACAATTGAAGGCTTCTGACTAGAAAATGGTGTTAAAAGCAGAGGCGAAGCAGTGGTGCTTTAAAAGGTGTTTACAAGAGTTTCACTGTTAAAACACAGAATTGAAATACAGTGTGAAGCTAATTGGGTGATTATGAATGAAGAAATATTGTTAAGCAAATGGCCAAGTAAGTAAAGCAATCTTGGTTTTAAGCTGACTTCTGCTATCCAATACAAAGAAAACCACTAACAGTGTGTTCATCAACATTTTTCATTTGGTTGAGACAGAGGTTGAAAAGAACCCAGGCATTTGTCAAAAATAGGCCTCCTTCACAAACAAGTAGAAGGCTCACCATTATTGGAGGATGAAAAGCATTTATTTCATGTAGCAAATATTTCAAAAGGGGCTGCTCCCAAAAATGCTGAAATATTTGAAAATTCACTGTTCTTATAGATTTCCTTCACAGAGGAACAAAGGGACAACCTTCCCATGTTTACATTTCAAACTTCAGCTCATCATCTCCTGCTATATCTCCGTAAGAGTTGAAGACTGGATTACTTTGTCAATCTAAGGTTAGTCATTTGCCTTGAGGGTGGAGACTATTTGTAGCAGAGTTTTTCACTTACAGTTTCAAATGAGTTTCTTCACCCACGGTCAAAAGAAAGGCTCAAAGAGCACCTGACAGTTCAATCAGATTCACAGTGGGCATGATCATCATCAAAACACCAGGAGCAGAAAATGTCAAAATAAGTTTTAAAGCGGTTCACCTCCTTGCAAAAATGGCAAAGAATGCCTCACAGATTATTGATATGTCTTTAAGTAGAGTTTTTCCCTTCAAGGGGCAGAAATGGGCAAACATTGAAAAGAGTATTGCCTTAATGAGAAAAACACTGAGAAATATTTTGGTTTTCAAAATGACCTTTTCACTTTGAAGAGGGGTCATATGTATAAGGATCCTCAAAAAATATCATCCACGACACTTTAAAGAGTCCTAGTCGAAATATTGGATTTTATAGCATTTTAAAATGATAAAATTTGCAAAGGAAATGCTCCATGTTTTGTTTAAAACAAAGGCCTTTTCAAAAAGTTTCAAAACCCTCATAAAGCAGTTTCAAAGGTAAGTGGGATTTTTCGACTATATAAGAGGTGGGGAGACCGTTGCAAAGCTCATATACAAAATTCAAAATCACCAAGCAACATCCCCCTGGCTGCTCACTGATCGAAACAAGGATATTCAAGCGATTTTCAGAGTTTTTGAGGCTTAAAGCCTGTGCGGCGCACCTGGAAAAGTGTGCGGCGCGTTCAGCGGGAGATTTACAAATATTTTACACTACTGCATGGCACGTCTGTAGGCGCCGATCACAACCGCCCGAAGGCCGACCCGACACCTGCGTTACTGCGCGGCGTTCTTCCTTTTGAACATGCCGCGCCTGTTTGAACGATCAAAACGCCTCCAAAGGGTCGTGAAACTTACTCAACTCGTGAAGCAAAGGCCACAAACCATCCTCAAGAGTAATGAAACATATGCTAGTGACTAGACAAAAAGCACAGTGTTAGAGGTTTTCAAATTGTTGAAGGTGTCCGAACAGTGATAAGACAAAACTAACCTCTGTCAGCAAATTCTAAAGTGAGAACAGTGTTATAAGGTGGAAGCGGTCTTTGTAAGGAAAACACAGTGTTTGTAAGGTGATAACAGTGAGCCTATTTTTGAAAACAGTGGTCTTAGTCCGAATGCCTTGCCACTTCAAAAGTATCTTCTTTTGGATAGTGAAACAGTGAAACTAGTGCTGCCTCCATTGTCCCATAAAACAGAGTGTGGTGAGAGATTCTGCAAAGTCATTTGAGGGTGTTTTTGTCTACCTGGGTATAAGAAACAAGTGATCCTAAGGTGAAACAGTTCTGTAAAGAGACAATAGTGATCATGTGTGAATGCTTTGTCACTTCAAAAAGTGACCTCTCTGTATGGTAAAAAGCAAACCTAGTGCATGCCTTCCATTGTTCCATAAAGCAAGATATGCTATAAAAAGCTTTCAAATCAGCTGAAGGTGTTTGGCTTACCTTTGTATAGAAACCAGTGAATAGTAGAAGAAGCACTGTTTGAGGAAGGGTGTTTTGTTTTTGTCTAAATACAAGGCTGTTTTGCTTCTGTCAAAACACAAGGAGATCTCTGTTCTACAAAAATCCACCAATACCTCTTTTCAAATTACCTTTTCCAAACACAGTAATCAAATTGATTGTTTTCTTTTCATTTAACAAAATTTTGTTGATTGGCATAAAGGAGGACAAAACAGTGATTTAGAAGGAGCACAAGGTTGGTGTTGGGAGAATAGTTCACAAAGAATTTGAAGCAGTTGTCTTGGTTAAACAGTGACTGATAAGCAGGACATAGGTGTGTGCTTGAGAAAACATTCCAAAGGCCATTTGAGACAGCTTGGTGTTGCAGAGAACATTCAAAATAGGATGCCTCCCAGGCAAGACAGTAGGAGTGGCCTGCACAAGAGATTTGAGCCTATTTCCACTGAAGAAGTGAATGCCCATCCATAAATCTTGTTTAATTTCCATGAGGTTGGGTGTCTAGATTTTTGTCAAAGAGTGCAAGAGGTGAAATATATTCCCCTTTGACACATCTTTGTGCTTTGAGGTTTTAAGAGAAGCACTTTCAGCTGGCAGGCCTAGATTTCAAATTCTCTCCAAGGTCCATTTCCAAGGCCACCAAAATCCCTTATGTCGGGGAGAAGTGGTTTAAACAAAGCCACCTGGACTCAGAAGAATACAAGCCTTTTCTGAAGCCTGAGCATAGAGATTCATGTCCATCCATTTTCCCCTTCTCATATCTTTTGACTAGCTACGCCACCCTCATGAAGATCATCATGAAATACTTCACTTGCGAGAGAGATTCTCCCGAGTCTATGCCTATCATATCCGATTGCTCATGCATTTCACGAGGGCCAAATTGCTAAATCTCCCTTTCTTCCTAATTAGAAGTATTGAGAAAATGGCCTCCACTGTTCAGAAAAAGCCTCCTTCTCAGCAGACAGCCTGCCTCTTCCATCACTCCCTCATCAAATTCATCATTCTTCATCAACTTGAGAAGAAGGAGGTCTCTTGGGATACTTTCATCACACATCCAGACTTCGCCACTGTCCCTTCATTTCATACATCTCCTTCAACTTCCACTCACCATCCTTCACCTTCTTCAAGCAAGCCTATTCCCAAGAAGCTCAAATTTCCCATTGAACAAAAAAAAGAACATGATGAGGAAGAAGAGCATGAGCAAGAAGAGGAAAGTGATGATGAGCAACAGCATGATGAAACAGGGCAGCAAGGGGATGATGAAGAAGATGATGATGAGCAGCATCATAGTGAAACAGGGCAGCAAGGGGCAGAAGAATACAGTGAGGCAGAACAAGAAGGGGAAGAAGGGCATGCTGAAAAGAAACATGATGATGAACAACAGACTCCTGAAGATGATGAAGGGTAGCATGATAAAGATGTGCAGCACAGTGAGGGTGAGCAGTCTCATGAAGATGATAAGCAACATGATGATGAACAGGTGCAGCACAGTGAGAGTGAGCAACCTCATGTTGATGAACAACAGCCTCATGAAGAAGAGGGGCAGCATGATAAACAGGTGCAACACAGTGAGGAGGATAGCCCTCAAAAGGAAATGCAAAAGGACAGCCAAGGCATCCATGAAGAAATCCAAGACAGTGGCAAGAATGATGAGAAAAGTGACAAGGGTAAAGAGCCAATGGAGCATGTGCTAGCTGCCTCTCTTAGGCAAGGGGCCATGCTCTCTTCTCCGAAAGTGGCCAAGCCCCGGACATCAAGGAAAAGGGTGCCTAGAGTTGTAACTCCAAATGTGACTAGGGCCCTTTGAAGCAAGGGAAAATTTCCCAAGAAGCCCATTGTTGAGCTGCCCAAGAGGAGGAAGACTAAAAGAGCCACCCAAAGAAAAGGAAAAGAAAAAGAAGAGAGCAGCCATGAAAAGGAAAGGGAATTCGACATCATTCAAATCCAAAGTGATGATAGTGAAAATGAAGCCTGGATCCTAGAAAATCTCTTGATCAATATAGAAAACCAAATTGATGCTTTGAGGACTGATCTTGATAGGGCTAGGAACTTCAATCACTTTTTGCAAGTTCGAAACAAATAGATGAGTGTCCATATGGCTGTACATGAGACACGGGCAATCAAATACAAAAAAGAGGCCTCCAAAGCACAAATGAGATTGGAAGAACTCATGGGTGAGTTCGATGAGAACGAAGGCGAAGATCAGCCTAGGTGAAAGAGGCCAAGAACCATGGGGCTCAAAAAGGCCCTTGAGAAACAAAAGGAAGAAGAAGATGCCCTTCTCCAATCTACCCCTCTCACTACATTGTTCGAACAAGAGATAGAGAAAAATTGGGAAGCATGGCTTGAGAGAGTTAATGATTACTTTCATAAGAAAAGAAATTGGAGAAGGCAAATAGAGACCTGGACCTTCAACAGAGGATGACCGGGCATTATAAAAGGCTCAATCAGTTTGCCCGGCGGCAATTGAAGGCCGGTCAGGAAAAACTCCAGGAGGCTAAAGGAAAGCGCCCGGCACCAAAATTGAGGAAAGACACCTCAAAGCTTCAAATTTTGGCCTCAGCTTCACAGCATGTTTCTGAGAACCCTTGAGGGTCATGCTTGCCAAATTTGGGCGAAATTCGACAAATTTTGGTTTTTTGTCATTTTTTGGGTTTTTGGCTCAAACTCATGGGCATCGCCATTTCAGTTTGGGGCATCCTCAAAGGATGAGAATGGTATAATTGGATGCCATAATTTTAGAGGCATATACTCAACAATTTTTAGATCAATTGAAGATCATTTGCTCCCCCAAAATGGAAAAAAACACTCGCTTTTTCTACACTCTGTCCCGTTTATCAATAAGGTCTTTTCTGGGTTTTTACACACAGGCCTATTTTTGGAGGACTTTCAAGTATCATATTGGGAAAATTCAAGTTGTTCCAGAAATTAGACATTTAGAGCTTTCCAACGAGCCATCACAGGCCTCATTTCGACATTGGGAAGACCGCCAAAAGTTGTCGGCAAGTCAAGGAACTTTCTACTGATATATTTTTTGAGTATTTTTGTAAAAATTGAACCTTTCAAAAGTGACTTTTCTTCATGTGCGTTTAGCTATTTTTGTACATGATAAGTTATGAAAAGTCAATATATTTCCCTTTTTTAGCATTTTCAGATATTTTATTAGATATTTTGTGCCTTGGGCTTTGCAAAGCCTCAAGGACAAAATCAGATATTTTGGATAGACCAATGAGATTGCAAGTTGAACTAAGAGGTTTTCCTCACTTTGGCCTATATATTCCAAAGGCTTTCATTGTAAACAAGGCTGAACTTGATGAATAGAAGCAATATATGGTCATATAAGCTTTGGAAGAAACACTTGTCTCATGCTTTTGGAGAGTCTATTGGATGTTCTTGGATGATGAAAGAGGATTGTTGTTGGATTCCATGACTTGGTAGAATGGTATAGTCTCTCTCTCTCTGTTTTGTTTCCTAGTTTTCATTCATAATTCCATGTTCTTGCTTGCTATAAGACAGTAGAGAATAGATTTGAGACATGCCCTTGGAGGCACCTCAAATTTCATGTTTCTTTATAGCTTCCATGTTTTCTTCATTCTTAGTCATGTTAAAGAATCCTTGATTGCTCTTTAATAACTCAAGAATATTGTTTGCTTGTTTCATTTATGGTTTTATGCATGCTAAGTATGATTTACGGTATGCCCTGCTTACTCATGGCTAGCCATAGATCCACCTATGAAACTTCTCTTTGATTGATTAGATTGTCATTTGTTGAACCAAGGAGGTCTTGTATTGATCTTGCCCTTTGCCTAAAACTATGCAATCTTGTTTTCGAAGTGCCCAATAGCTTGAAGTACTATGTTTAGGCATTCCTACATAGTGATTTGAGTTGTTTGTCTGTCTTAAATGTATTTCCCCAAATTCTGATAGCCATTTCCTAAAGTTAGAGAGTCATATAACTCTATGCATGGCTTGAATGTTTATTTCTATGCATTGATCAGTTTACAGTTACATTTCTCATGATTAATGGTTTGCCCTACCATGTTTATGTCAGCTATTAAACTAGTTATGTTTGAAATCCTTTGTTCTTCACAATTTTAATGTCCATCTCACTCCATTTTGCCCAAAGATCCATTTTACCTCGAATCAAATCGGCCCTTCAACAACCTTGTATCACCATGTGAAAGCTTTCTTGACCTTTTCGACCCCATAGCCCAGTTGATCTGACATATTTTCACCTATCTTATGTCTTTGATCGGTTCATCCCTCACAACCTAAAAACCAAAACCAAAAAACCTACTTCATAACTAGCCTAATATCAAGAACACAATAAGCAAACACACAGATATCACTTACACAAATAGAGAGAACCCTCTCTGAGTCCAGGAAGGCTAGGTCCTTGGGCTCCAAATATTGGTTTGATGTTACACTGTCATTTGTCTTGCCAATCGGCCAAATCACAGGACACTAACAGGAATGTTGGCATGAATGGCGATGATGCGACGAATAACTAATTAATTTTCCCTGGTTCCCTCCATGTCTACAATCATGTGGTTAGTTAATCGGATGAGTTGGACTCTCACTCTGTTGACAGTGGCTTTGAAAATTGAACGGACGTGATGGCTAATAATTGTTGCCTGATGTGGAAACTTTATTACGGAGTGTTGTTTCCAATTACGGAAAATATTTTCGAATTTTTGGCTAACACTATGGCCTAACACCTACATGATGGCCAATTATGACTGAGTGATGGTTAACATGATTGGTCGTACAGTAACCGCAACCCCCCCCCGACCACAATTGTTTGCGGTATGGTCCCCATGCCACAACAGTGTGGTGGTTGAGTGTTTGTGACGTATACATTATTTTCATGTGGCTTCCTATCTTATTTTTGGAAACTAACTTATTTTGACTTCGTAACCTACTCATCTCGGGTGTGAGAGAGTTATTAACTTTCTAGCCTACAGACTCCTCTCGGATGCGAGAGTTATTGAAAATAAAATTTGTTTGTTCATTCATGGTAGGGTTTCAGGCGTGCACCATTCACCCAACCCGGTAATATTTCTCCATCCAGTTGTGCTATATTTACCGCTCCCGAGTCACGGATTTCTATGACATAGAATGGTCCCATCTAATGCATTTGAAGTTTCCCTGGAAATTTCTAAAACTTATTGTCGTAGAGTAATACCTTGCTGCCAATGTTGAATATCTTTCTTTTGATCTGGCAGTTGTGCCAAGATTTTTGTCTCTGTTTCTCCAATGATTGGTGAAAGTTTGCAAAAAATCTCGCTTCCTCTAATTCTTGCAATTCATGGAGGCATGTTGTGATGGATTCTACTTCAGACATTTATGTTGTTGCCTCTATAAATAGACTCAGGACAATAAATTCAGCGTGTACCAATTCTTTTTTCCCGTACACAAGCTGGAATGGCATCTGACTGTGTAATCATTTTACATTGGTTCTATATGCCCATAACATGGTTGGTATTCTTTCTTCCCAGTCATCCCAATTTGCGTTGAACATCTTAGTTAAGCCTTTTTCTAGGATTTGATTGAAAGCTTCGACAGTTCCATTTGCCTGCGGGTGATATAGACTGCTTTTATGATGTTGTATCATGAAGTTTTGTAGCAATGACTTCACTGTGGCATTGATAAAATGGGTGCCTTGATCACTTTTCAGACTTCTTGGACAACCAAATCTGGTAATCATGTTTTCAAAAATGAACCTAGCTAATGTGTCTGTTGTACAATCCTTGACTGGTGTCGCCTCTGCCCACCTCATTAGATATTCAGTTGTGGTAATTAGGTATCTAGCTTGTGAATGACATGCAACTGGTATAATGGGTCTGACAAAGTTGATGACCCATTTATCAAATACTTGCATCACTCTAACAGGATGGAATGGTATTTCTTCACGGTGTGAAGGTTTCCCTGTTCCTTGACACACATCACAATTCTTCACATACTCTTTGGTATCCCTATGCATTGTAGGCCACCATAGCCCTGCCTGTAATATTTTCCTTGTGGTAGGCTTTGCTCCCGTGTATCCTCTCACAACTCCATTATGACATTCCCATAGGATGTCTGTTCTTTCATGGTATAACGCAAATCTTTGCAGTACTTGATCCAGACCCCTAAAGCAATTCCTTAAGCATCAATATGTACATGGAACTGTTTATCCCAGTTAAGATGGGTTAGAATAGGTGCACTTGCTAGTTTTTCTTTTAGAGTGTCTGGCGCCTTACTGCATTCTTCATTCCATACAAATAGTTATGTCTTCTGCAACAGCTTTTCCAGCGGGGCTGTGATGTGGGCATAGTTGCGGATAAACCTTCTGTAATACCCTGCATGTCCAAGTAATGATATCAATTGTTTAACATAATCCGGGGCATCCATGTTGACAATTACTGCAACCTTGGCCGGGTCTACGCATACTCCCTGTTTACATACCACATGTCCAAGCAATGTTCCAAATGGTACTGCAAATATGCATTTTTTTAGGTTCAATGAAATTTGAAGCTGTCTGCAATGATCGAACATTATTCGGAGGAGACTTGCATTGTTCTTTAATAAACTGTATATAGTATAGTCGTCCATGTACACTTCAAGAAAATTATGGATATACTCCCTGAAGGCTGCTATTACTATTCCTGAGAATACTGCTGGTGCATTATTTAATCCAAAGGGCATTATGTGATAAGAATAAGATCCCCATTCAGTAGTGAACGTGGTTTTTCTTTTGTCCTCCTTCGCTATTCTGACTTGATGATACCCCGGGAATTCATCTATGAGCGAAATTGCTTCGTTTCCAACCACATTATCTAGAACTTCGTCACTGAATGGTGTTGGGAAAGGATCGTGTATACATGCATTGTTTAAGCTTTTGTAGTCTACACACACTCTGATCTCTGACTTTTATTTTTTGTTATGGATCACTATTGGACTAACGCATTTTGCCTCTTCTACTAGGAAGATTAATCCGACATTCAACATTTTGTCTATTTTTGTCCTTACTTTCTCTTTCACCCTTGGGTTCAAGCGATAGGGTCTATGATTTACTATTATGGCATCTGGTTTCAGCATTATCTTCATCTCCCCCAAGTCTCCCTTGATACCTTTGAATTATTCTACTAAAGACGGGAATAGATATTCATATTCCTTTAGCAAATAAAAAATTTCCTTTGTAGCCTCTTCATCCCAGTAGTCCCCTATAGACGCTAATTTGGGTTTTTCTTAACTGCCAATATTTTGTTTCTTTGTTCTTAGGGGTAATAGGTGCAGTCCTTGTGTGGTAGGTTCCTCCTGTATTTTGCGTTCTCCTTCCTTTTCTTCAAATGACAAGTGCCTGAGGTTTTCCAAGTCATCATCATTTATTTCCTGATCTACTTTCCCACATTCTACTGCTTCTTGATAACTAGACTCAGGTATCTGTCTTGGCACAGGTGTTTCTTCAGCTTCTGCAAGTTCCAAACATAACATAATCCATTTTATTGCCTGCAAGGTGTTCGTAAGTTGTTCATTATCCCCCTCGAAAGATAAACTTCGTGCAAATCTATTTGCTATTGACTCCCATCTACTTGTTTGTCTCTTCTTTTCCTATGTAAGATATCAGGCTTACGGGATGATGTTAGGATGAATTCTAATCGCAAGTGTACGAAAAAAGCTCACTTTAGCTATGCATAACAAACAGCCCTAACATCAAAGATGACTGCCAATTTCTTTAGATTTGCAGTTAGTTGACCAAGATAAATGCTACAAAATCCAGATCTATGCAGTAAAATACATTAAGCAGTAAATAAAAGCAAGAGTTTCTCCATGCATCCAATAGACAAGACAAGAATATTTTTAAAGAATTTTTGTATTTTTTGACACCTGGGAAGGGAACATAGAAAGATGATACCAACCCCCCTCAATGGGATGGGTTCTTGTATGTCCTCAGCACTTCAGATCTAAGATCTCTCTCTCTTGATAGTGTAGAAAACTTAGACAAAAAAAAAATGAACTCAAAGGGAGCTCACAAGAAAAATGGTAGCAAAATATGACAATGATGGACGATCAAAGTCAGACCAAAAGTATAGATCCAGAGTGATCTTTAAGCAACAAAAGGTCGTGAGTGAATGGAAAAACCCTTCTATTTATAACAAAATATTGAGTTAGTCTAGATATTGGTGCATAATTAAAATATTATTAACCAAATCTAGATCCAACTATTATGGAATATTTTATTATATTTGTTGGAGGGAAAAAGAATTTGAATTTGGTCAAATCCCTTTATTTGTAAATAATAAATAAATAAATGATTTATTTATTATTTTAAGGATGTGGTTGAGTAATAATTAAATAAATAATTATTTATTCAATTATTTATAAATGATTTAGTCAAATTTAACAAGGAATATTATTTAAATAAGATTTAAATAATTATTCCTAGAAAATAATAAGATAAGTAATGATTTATCTAATTAATTTTCCTGTTTTTGGTTAAATATGACCAAGAATATTAATTAAACTGATGTTTAACTAATTATTCCTTGAGGAAAATCAAACAAATGTGGATTTATTAAATATTTCCTCATGGGGTTTCCTGTTTAGACCACAAACAACTTAATAAATATGGAGTAGTAAGTTATTTTTCATAGTGAAAGACATGGTGTACTTTGGTCCATCTAATAGTAACAGGTCAAATGACCAAAAAATGTTGTAACAGATTTCCCCCCAGCGTGCGAGCATTAGGAGCTAATCGTATGACCGAAGTACGTTGTAAAAACTCAATCACTAGACACCGAAGGGGAAGTCAGAGAGAGAGAAATATAAGGTAGATCAAAGTTCTAGAGAACAAGACCCTGAGGAGGCGAGACTTACAGGTGCGACAAGTCTCTTTTATGAGTGAGTACCTGTGCTATAGGCTGCGGGGGAGGCATACCTATGCCCGCCGAGACAAAGTAAAAAGAATAATGCGTCCAGTAAATAAGGGACTGAACTATATAGTACATGATGGCATAAACATGAGTTAGATAAAAAAATATAATGGATCCCACATACATATTGTGTCTGGGATAATAGCCAGGACTTATACAATAATATCTGAGTACATGAGATATAAGTACAACCAAAGAGGCCCTGTAAACAGGAGAGGGCTCTGAAAATCTAAATGATACGTGCAAACTAAAAAGGCGCTGCAAGCGGCTGAGGCCAACATCATCAAATCTTTGGAGCTACATCAAAGGCTGTAATGAAGAGGTCATCTGGGCATGTAAGGGGCTACCTGAAGGGCCACTCCCTCATGAGGTTTGAAACATCTCACACACACCCGGGAATCATCGATACAATCTGTTGCATCACTAAACCATCAAGTATATGGATCTCGATCATGTGGTAGGGAGCTAGAACTGAGAAACAATTAAGTCAAAGGGTAATAAGGAGTCCCTTTTCCTGATCGGAGGCACCGAACAAGAGTGGAAGCTGGAACCAAGGTACACCGGCCTCTAGACCTGTCTTTTGGAATTAATGAGATGATGTCGACAGAAGGAGGTCCGCCATAGGTGAGGCAATAAGGGATCCTCAAATAAGGCACGAGAGCAAATAGTAGAGCGACTAATAGACTGACACCAGGGATGATGGTGGAATGGGGGGATACTGAGTAGCGGGCTGACGACTTCCCTTGTTAGAGCATGAAGGGCATGTATGACCTAGCATAAACTGACACAATATCAAGGGGGATAAGGGACAGTAGGAAGAAAGGCCATAATGTGCGACACGAGAGAGGAATCGAGCAATGAAGGATGGAGGACTATGGCAAGATACAAAGAGACTCGGGATAGACTCCATTGATACGATGATGACTCAACTCGGATGCTCTAAACAAGGGCAACTCGATGATGCTACCACATAGAAAAGGTTCGTTGGGGACCATAAAAGCATGAGTACAAGATGGTTACTCATGACGAAAATTAACATGAGCATGGACAATTAAGGAGGCAAGGTGGTGCCCCAAGTACAAGTGTTGCAAGTGAATAAATTTGATTTTGAGGAGTGGTGAAGTGACCCTTCTTGGAAAAATGTGTCATGGTGAAGTATAAAATCACAAAAAACTAGCAGATACCCATTTGAGAGCTCGGTGAGAGATTTCCAACGGTGCAGACGGATTGTCAAACTGAGCTACGGTTTGGCTGCAGCAGGCAAAAGAAAACTTAGGGGTTTCTCTTTTAATAAGAAAATTTCCCTCCAAATTCACTCATTTGCAAGTGTAGCTGTGGTGAATGTAGAGAGGAGAGAAGGCCCTAAATCTTGCGGCGAGCGTAGCGGAAAAACCGACCTTTGGAATTGAGATCCGTCAGTTGCATGTAATAGGCCTAACCCTACTCTTTCATTTCAATGGATTGAAAGTTCAATTTAGGTGCCCAGAACTCAGGAACAGACCCCTGCTCCTCTTCACGGCCGGGTCGCACTTTTTGGGGCAATATCTGTGACCGGGGTAGCAGGTTTTGTGCAGAAAAGTGCGACCTATACCAGGATCTTGCCTGAAAAGTGCAACCTGACAGAGAGGGGTTTTTCTGTGCTATTTTTTGGCTGAGAATTGGGTTTTTATGTTTGAATGCAATCTTTCCTTTATGTACACTGACAAATATGATGGTTTTGTGCAGATATGGCAAAATTGCGGATCAACTAGAGAGAGAGAGACCTGGACACATTACGGTCGGAGATCTGGGAGGATCATGGTGTCCGGAGTGCATTGGCCAGGTTTAGGGTTCTGAAGTTTGTGGAGAACCCTTTGATCAGAGCTGGGGAGCCTTTGTTGGCCTAGATTTTCAGTTATTGGGATCCGGACCATGAGGTATTTATAATGCAGGGGCACCAGATCGATTTGACGGTCCAGGATATATATTTTCTGACTGGTCTCCCACCACTTGGGATGGTAGGGAATACTCAGCCAGTGTTACCACGAGGGCGAAACATCATGGAGTTTGTAGAGCGCCATTGTCGACCAGGTCTCCATGTTAGGGGGACATGGATACCGATCGGGGATTTAGAGAGGTTAGAAACCCGTGCTATGGCCGCAGCGGTGTTGTGGATCTTGGGAAACCAGGCACTCCACCACATCACTGGGGGTCAGATGATGCTTGTTGAGAGTGTGTTGAGTGGGACCTACTATGGGTGGGCCCAAATGATGTTGTCGTCGTTGAAACGACAGCTGTCGCTTTGCAAGTGGTGAGTGAACCATGACTGTGCATATGGCACAGTGTTGTGCTCTCTTTGATTTGAGAAGATCCCGACACTTCGACCTCATATACAACTCCAAGATGGGGGCCCAAGGGAGCCCAGGATGCGCCGGTGGGGGCGACTACTGTGCAGAGGAGGAGGTGGGGCGGTTGAACGGGTGTTCCAACCCGAGTTCTTTTCTCATTGGGACCAGATGCCACTGTACATAGACGACTATCCATATAGTGGGATGAGTTATCCTGGGGACTTGGACTTGCCATTGCCACCTGGTCGAGTATGGGGGCCTGATGGTAAGTGACAAGTTGCAAATATTTTATGTGCATTTTAAAACTCCAGAATATTGTATATGGTACTGATTCTTTCACTTTTGGTATGCAGATACAACACCTGTAAAACTGGTCGGGTATATGGGATGGCCTACAGTGTCAGGAGCTGCAGGACCTGGTGGATCGAGAGCATCGCAAAATGAGGATGCAGCAACCCTCCTGGAGGACATCCATCATATATGTGAGAGGATTTTGACTGGTGTTTCAAAGCGTGGTTGGCAAGACTTGGATGACCAATACATAGAGCCATGTATTGGCCTACCCTCGGAGTGGTGAGGGGTCATGCAGCACATGGTGATGGCCGGACAGGGGATGCACGATCTACGAGCTACAGGAATAGAGCCATTGGCTCGGGATCCTCTAGATAGTGATTAGGTGTAGGGGCATGTGGTGCCCCCAATTTTGATTTTTGTAATATGCTATGGGCATGTCATATGTATCAGAGTTAGTGGACTCTAAAACATTTATACGAAACATATAATGGATATGCATCGTTTTGATGGTTTTATGTTATTGTCTTGTGTTAAATGCATGTGCTAAGTGCTAATCTAGAATTTTTTTTGCGATGCTATCTACATAGTGATTTTGTGCGAATGTAATGATTTCAAATTCACGCATTAAAAGCTTCACTCGTAACGAGGATAGGATTATGCACACGATAGACACCATTTAATTGCATGACAAGAAGCAGGGAATCTAAACGAACATGAAGGTGGAGGATGCAATGGGAAAGGGAATCGGCTAATAAACCTCACACTGCATCATATTCGGCCTGATTATTGGTGGCAGTACCAATGCATAAACCGTTCGAGAGAACAAGCGAATGTAAGGGGGTAAAAATGGCCCAACCTGCCAAGGCTAGATTCCGAGAGTAGCGACCTGCACCATTGGCATAACCGATAGAAGGTGTCGACAGAGGGTCCATCTGAAAGGTGCCACAAGATAAACAATGAGAGGATGGTGAACAATACTGGCAACCTGAGTGCAAGGTAGAAATCGAACAAACACTGCTAGAGGGAGTGCTCTGGGTAGGATGTCTACCACCCGCACACCAACGGGTAGGTGGTGCATGGGAGCTACCTTGGGGGTAACTTGTGCTCAGGTCGTGAAAGTCACCATAGACACGGATGGTTCCATTCCGCTTATGGGTGGGAAAGATGAAGTCAGGGGTGGAAAAGGCTTCCATAATGTCGTCATCACAGTAAAAGATGGGGTGACTCGAGGAAGTGAGACCACATGACGTGGCGAAGCTACCTGACTCATCATCATGAGAAGAAAGGTTCACATGCATCGTCACGGGGGGTGACGGAAGAACAAGCAGATAAGGGATCCACTGATGTTGAGCCCAGGTTGATCGCTGAAGGGGGATCAAGCGAAATAGAAGGGGAAGTCTCAAAGGGAGCTTCCACCGTGGATCTCATGAATGATGATAGGTAGAGGATGGTGGCCGCAAGATCCGTCATCTCGACATCAGGAGGGGGACTTTTAATGGGAGCGGGTAAATCCTCAAGCTGGCTTGAAGCATATCGCGCAAGAATGGGAGAGGCGGATTGGTTCTATTTAGTCTCGTACTCCCGAACTACCTCCAAAGAGGCATGGCAATGCGTGAGGCGAGGATAACGGTGGGTATAATGGCCGTGGAGATCACACAAAGCATAGGGTTGGTTGGTGTGAATAGCCTTAGGGTTCTTGGCTGCAATCGAGGAAGAAACAAAGACTTAAGGGACCATAGACTCAGGGAACGCAACATTAACCATGGGCTTGATACGAGGTAATTTGGGACAATGATGGGTGGCATGACCGACAACATCACACAAAGCACAAGGTTGGGTATGCTTTAGATGCTGAGGAGGAGTCGGGTCAGTTAGGGCAACCTTGTCTTTTGATGCCTTCCTGTGATCTTTGCCCCCTTTACCCGAAGTTGTCGCACCAGGAGGAGGTTCCTGTTGAGGTGGCTGAGGTACGATACCAGAGGGAGGGGTCACGGGGACTGGTTGGACCGGGGTCAAAGCAAGATAAGGTTTGGGCTGACCAGGCGGGGTAGCGGCTGGGGGATCAATGTACCATATTGGGATCCCTAGGGTAAAGTTAGGAAAGGATAAGGTAGCCATAACAGGTACTGAAAATACTCCAGGAGGGGGAGCTAAGAACAGTATTTGACCAGAGGGGTAATGGCCAGATGGGACAACTCCGAGATGGTTAAGGCCAGGAGGAACTGTGACAAGAGGGTAGAGAGGCTCAGGGATACCAACTGCAGATGAAGGGCCAGGAGGAGGGGGGCCAGAAGGCTGAGTCGAAGCGCTAGGAGCAGGTTGCGTGGGCAAGGCTGCTGACTAGCCAAAGCGGGCCACTTGAGGGAGGCCTGAGATGATTGCATCATGCAAACATTCGACGAGTTGGGATCAGAGATAGGAGGAGGAAGATCAGGGAAACAACCAAGCAAAGAGGAGACTTTGTAGAATCCAGGTGAGACACTAGTCAAAGGTTCGACTATTTTCTTATTGGCCACCAAAGAGATGATGGACTCAGGGGAGGTCTGAGACTTCGGTTCGTAATATGTCAACTGGTCAATGGTGACTATATTTCCGTTATGAGGAAAGGAAATATTGCGGTGAACCGCAGATGGAACAACAGATATCGCATAGGTGTAGCTACGACCCAATAGAATGTTTTAATCTAAGGGGGCATCAATGACTTCTACGTCAACCCAAAGAGTCTTTCCCGCAAGAGTAATAGAACAATTTTGGAACATGCTAATGGGCTTAGAAGAGTGGCCATCCCACACTCGGAGGGTGATAGTGGAAGGGGCCAACTTAAGAGATCTGAGTTGCTTCCAAACTGAAGCGGACATCACGCAGGTGGATGCCCCCTCATTAATGATACAATGGGAGACGTTGGCATTCTGGACCTTAACGGGGATTTGGAAAGCGACGGAAGCAGGAAGTGGAGGCTGTTCTGACCGGTCAACATCGAAGACAATCAAACAATCATATGAAGGATCTACAACGCCCATAGAAGTTAGTAAAGCTTTTTGTTGTGAAGGGCATGACTAGAGGAGTTCCAGCGTTGAGATGGCAGCAGGATATTGTGCCAAATCATCTACTATATTATACGAATGAGAAGCTTTTCTAGAAGCATCTTTTCAGCGTAATGTTCCCTTGGAGATCTTGGTATGAACCTCTGCCTTAGGCTAAGGGATCTGTAAAGGACCATTGGTTGTCGAAGGAGGCTATGTAGAGCCTAAAGAAGGGGGCTTGGGGGCAAACGTAGTGGGAGGTTTGTTGTACTGACGGGACCGAGTCTGAAGGTTGAGGTCAACGGTAATGGGTTGGTCAGAGTTCATCATGAGAATATGGTAATCAGAGGTACCAGATGGAGGTGGTTGAGTGGCCACTTGACCTTTAGATGGTTGGGTAACCACGAATCCTTGCTGAGGGAAAGGATTGGTAAACACAGTCGGCTGGATAGGCGCAGCATTGGGAAGAACCGAAGGGGAGGCTTTTTGTCCATGCGATGCTACTTGAGTCTCCCACATCTAACACATTTGTGGTAAAAGAGGACAATCGTGGGTTTACTGACCATATACACCGCAACAACAACAAGGCTTATTCATGCAAACATGCATGTTCTGCTTGGGCTAAGTGCCCTGTTGCTGGTTAGCAGTGTTAGGTGCATTCTCCTGGGGTTTAGGTTCTGGATTACCGGGGGCAGATTGGTTTTGGGTGCCTTTCCTCTTATTTTTGGAAGGAGGAGGATTATTTGCACCCTACTGCACATACACTTGCCCCTGGGGGGGTGGTGGCTGCTGTTGCGGGGATTGAGAAGGCAAGGGAGGTGGGGGTGCTAATGCTGGAGGAGCTGGAGCACCAAGCTGCGGATACGGATAATAAGGAGGTTGGGAAACATTGTGGTAAACAGGTTGGGAAAAAGGAGGAGGCATGTCGTATCTTGGATACATGCTACTGGGAGGGGGAAAAGTGTTGGAGGATCTGGCCCCTCCCTGAGGGAAACCATAACCCATGGGAGGATGAGCATATGGATAAGAAAGGGATCCAACGATACCGTCGACGACATGGGATGCCCCTGGTGCGTTGGCACCACCAGGTCTAGGGAGATCAGGTAAGATGGTATAAACATAACCAGACTGAGCATAGACAAGGTCATATTTTAACGCAATCTGGAGAGCAGCTTCTTCAATTTGAGGGAAATGCGATGCGACATATTTTCCGATAGCAGGAAAAAGGGATCTAAGGAACCAGTCCATGTAGACACGATCTTCGAAGGTAGGGGCTCAACATAGAATCTTTCTTCTCTGCCATTCCTGGACATGTTCGAATAGGCAGGTTGCAAGCGATTGACGGAAAGAGGTCAAAATTTTGGTACCAGTGTCATAACAAAGGGGAAGCTGGAAATTAGACAGAAAAGCCCGGGAAATGAGAGGAGGAGGCCTGGTCTACATACCACTTAGAAGCTTCGCCAGTAAGTGTACGTTGGAACAACCGAAGATGGACAGAGCCATCGGTAATGGAGTTAGACGAACACCACATGTGGAAAGATCGAACATTATTTGTAGGATCTTCACCAACAAGACCTTCAAACTCGGGGATGTCGGAAGGGAGCTCGGTTGGCATAGCAAGCCAACCAGTGTCATGGCGTATGGGGTCATTGATCAACAGGTTAAAATTGGGAAGACCGAGGCCTGCCATATAGGGGAGCAAGGGAGCAGCCGGGATAGTTCCTGTTGCGGTCCCACTAGTAGTATTCCCAGCATTAGGGTCGGGGCTACCACCAGCGTTAGGTCCTGAACTAGACATGGTGAAGGTGACAGGGGGAGAACCGAGGACGGAACCAGAAGGGGAACCCAATGAACCAGAAGAGGAGTCAGAGTGCAGACTCGGTGGAGGACTAACTTGAATCCTACGCAGAGGAGTAATTCTTCCTAACGAAAACTAAGGATGAAGGCCAAGTAGTCTCCGGGATAAACACCTTGGGGGCGCAATGGTGTAAGAAAAAACACGGAGCACAAAAGGAAGATAGAACACCAAGGGCAAGGAGGTGAAGGATCAAATGATTACAATGCTGAAACAAGGGCAGAGAGGTGCAGGATCAATTGATTACAATGTTAAACTCTTTGCCTTGCGGCGTTAACCAGACGCTTCTTCACTTAGGGTGTGTGTGTTAAATGTGTTAATTTTAATTGTGTTAAGTGTGTTACTGTTAATTGTGTTAACTGCAAATAACAGTAAATGAAACTAAATATAACATAAAATAAACAGCTAATTATGCATTAATCTAAACCCAAGGAGGCAGGCCTCTCAACAACTAGTATGTGGGTGGGAAAAAATCTATTCAAAACACACCAAAATAGCCAATGGATCTAAATTTGGGAGGGACAATGATCTAGAGGTCATATATACTAGAAATAGGTGCAGACAACAACAAAAAACCAGAGGGAAAAATGTTGCAAATGAGGTGGCGAAAGGCCACAACCTGGAGGGAAATGGAGGGGACCCTAGAGGAAGACCCAAACAAAACTGAAAAGAGGTGTTTTGGATGGATGAATAACCAATCTAAAATAGATCTGAGTGTAAGGGATTAGATCTGAAAAATGGCTGAACACACTGAAATTTCAGACAACCAGCTTCAGCTAAACTCCTCCTAGAAAGGTGGAAAGGTACTGAAGCCGTAGGGGGCTAGGTTCCCCACTCCAATGAGTAAAACAGAGCAATTACACGTCCAAAACGGGCAGAGATAGAGGTCAAACAACCCTGAATAGAGGCCCAGACAAACCCAGAAAAATCTCAGAAAAATTCCCACAAAAAGTTCAGGTTGCAGTTTTTGACCTGATTTCTGCACAGGTCGCAGGTTTGGGGCTATTTTCTGCGCCCTGAAGGTCCAGGTCGTAGGTTTTGGCCTAAAAAATGTGACCTACACTTCCAACACTCTCGGGAGCAGGTTTCAAAAATAAATAAATAAAAATAATAAAATAATAAAATAAAATAAAATAAAATTCGTCTCAGCTGCGGATGATACCTGTCATCTGCGCAATAGGTCCAGAAACACACTAAGTTATAATTTTTATTGTTTTAGGGTTTTATAGGTTAAAAACAACATTAAGAAAAGAAAAACAATAAGCTTAAGAGAAATCATAGGGTTTGAAGCAGCTGGTCATGCAGGGATCTGAAAAATGACAGAGGTCGTAATCGTAAACCCTTGTGGAGTCGCGAGTTGTTAGGATGAATTCTAATCGCAAGTGTACGAAAAAAGCTCACTTTAGCTGTGCATAACAAATAGCCCTAACATCAAAGATGACTGCCAATTTCTTTAGATCTGCAGTTAGTTGACCAAGATAAATGCTACAAAATCCAGATCTATGCAGTAAAATACATTAAGCAGTAAATAAAAGCAAGAGTTGCTCCATGCATCCAATAGACAAGACAAGAATATTTTTAAAGAATTTTTGTATTTTTTGACACCTGGGAAGGGAACATAGAAAGATGTTACCAGCCCCCCTCAATGGGATGGGTTCTTGAATGTCCTCAACACTTCAAATCTAATATCTCTCTCTCTTGATGGTGTAGAAAACCCAGACAAAAAAAAGGAACTCAAAGGGAGCTCACAAGAAAAATGGTAGCAAAATATGACAATGATGGAGGATCAAAGTCAGATCAAGAGTATAGATCCACAGTGATATTTAGGCAGCAAAAGGTAGTGAGTGAATGGAAAAACCTTTCTATTTATAACAAAATATTGAGTTAGTCTAGATATTGGTGCATAATTAAAATATTATTAACCAAATCTAGATCCAACTTTTATGGAATATTTTATTATATTTGTTGGAGGGAAAAATAATTTGAATTTGGTCAAATCCATTTATTTGTAAATAATAAATAAATAAATGATTTATTTTTTATTTTAAGGATGTGGTTGAGTAATAATTAAATAAATAATGATTTATTCAATTATTGATAAATGATTTAGTCAAATTTAACAAGGAATATTATTTAAATAAGGTTTAAATAATTATTCCTAGAAAATAATAAGATAAATAATTATTTATGTAATTAATTTTATTGTTTTGGGTTAAATATGACTAGGAATATTAATTAAATTGTTGTTTAACTAATTATTTGTTTAACTAATTATTCCTTGAGGAAAATCAAACAAATGTGGATTTATTCAATATTTCCTCATGGGGTTTTCCTGTTTATACCATAAAAAACTTAATAAATATGGATTACTAGGTTATTTTTCATAGTGAAAGCAATTTTACCCTAGGGTAAAATTGGTCTTGCGTGGTTTACTTTGGTCCATCTAATAGTAACAGGTTAGATGACAAAAAAATGGTGTAACAGATGCTATGTAATGAATGTACAAAATTATGTACCCACAAGGATTTTGGGCAATTCTCCATTTCCCACTTATGTTCACACCATTTTATAGGAGATTGGGGATTCGAAATTCCTCTGTACCTTTCTTCTAGTTGTGATCCCGAAGATGCTTGGAATCTCGTCTTCAGTGCCTCCACTACCTGTTCCTAACTACGAAGAGAGTTGCGGTGGTTTACCCACCACCTTGCTAATTTAGATTGCAAAGCTACATCCATTAGAGGAACTTTATGCTTCTCTAGCACATTATCTTCAACTTTATTAATGAAACTATTGACAGTTTTCATATTAGTAAGGGTGGGGTAACCCCTTACGTCCGTGTTGATCCAATTGACCCCGCTAATAGTAGCACACCTCCCGGTGTTGACTTCGTACCCTCCTTGCTTCCAATCATCCCATGCAACCTCGGATCCCACATCGGAGCTTTGAACACTCCACCAACTAACTGTCCCTTTTGTTGTGGGGTCGACGTAGTCTTCTCATTTGCCTGCTGTCATCTGATAAAGTTGGTCTAGGAGTTCTCCATCCTCCCTGGGCCCGACGGTCTCAGTATACTTGGGTCCTTGATATGGATCTAATGGTTGGATCACTCTGACTTCGCCATCTTCAAATATCATTAGCTCTTTCTTCAAGTAAATAACCCCATAGTTTTCAAATGCTCAGTCTATTCCCAATAGAGCTGGATATGGATCTCTATCTCCCATGATGTCAATTACCTCAAAATCAGTGTAAGTCTTCACTCCTGCTGCATCTACTTCAAATTCTTCTAACCTTCCCACCGACACAATGCAACTTTGGTTTTCCATCCGTAGCTGTATAGGGGAATATGATAGCTTCAGTTTTCCTAACGCTTCCCATGTTTTTCTAGGTATTATATTTACATATGTGCCTAAATCCATCATTGTGTCCCTTAGATGAAATCCTACAACTTGTTTGTTTATGCGAAATTCCTTCCCAGTTCTTATTTTGTTTCTTTTCACTCTCCTCACATACCTTTTTGGAAGGTTAGTGTTAATTGGACTCTCATACTCTATTCCTCCTTCTACTAATACTTTCAAATTTTGTTTTAACTACTCCAGCATCTATTCGTCATTTACAATACTCAAGAACAACCTGAACCATTATTCTATCGGCGTTCGTGTTTGCGTAGCCTTTCACTCTTCCTTGACTGGTTGCATTTGTTGCAGGTCCTTGTGGATTTCTAACTTCAAAAATGTTTCTAGTGCTTACTTAAAGTATTGTTTTTGTTTCTTGGAGTAAAAAAAAATCTTTGGGGATGTTGGTTTGCTTAATTTTACTGGCTCTATCTCTCTTGCATCCTCTCCCATTTTCTTCCTTCCTCGAGTTATTATGGCCACACTGGGTAGAGGCTGTGTCTCAGCTAATCTTGGTTCTACATTGACCAAACTAGCTCCTCGTTGCCTATTCCTTTCTTCCCACCTTTTAATTAGTTCAGGACAATATTCTGTGGCATGTGCATTCACTCTACACTGGGAACACCATGGTTGTCTTGGTAGCGGACATTCTCTCGCTACATGGCCTTCTTGATCACAATTGTAGCATCTCAAGGGTCATCTTCCTCTAGTCCTACCTCCTTGCATTCTTGATCCTCCTTGTCCCTTCGAAGCATCATTTACCCTATAGGATGACCTATCTAGTCGGTTTACTAATGCATTTAGGGCTCTGCACTGATCTGTGTGATGAGTCGTTGAAGCACATAATTCACAATAGACAGTATTGGGTACATTTGAAGACTTTTGTACTATCAGGCTTAAATGCGGTGGATGACCAATTCCCTTTCATATTTCATAATATTTTGTTGGAGTTAAAGTTTGCTGGTTAGAAAAACCGGGGAAATGTGGTTGCGCCTAGTACAACCCTTGAGTATTTACTTGCACAACTCCTTCCATTGGTGGCATCCCTTGTGCACATGTTGCTGATGTCCCAACATTGTTTCCCTGCAACCTCAGACACTCTGTAACCAAATTTCCTTCCAGCAGACAATGTGTACACCACACATTGGGTCGTGCTAGTCGTGCTGGTTGAATATCCTTGAGCTTTTCTATTAAAATTTCTATCTGATGTTACAATCCCAATATGGAAGGGTCATGGGTGGCTACTCCTCCCCTAAATTCCTGTGGATAGACAACCATTGCTTCAATATTCATAGCTTGTTCTAGCACATCTTGGAGTGCATCAAAATTTTGTTGGGTCAATGGCGTTCTTGTAAGGGGTAAAAGTGCTTTAATGAACTGGTCACGTAGGTGATTTGGGTCAATAGGGTAGCTCAGTTTCCTGATTGCATCTTTGAATTTTATCATTAAATCCCAGGTGGTCTCTCCTTCTCTCTGTTTGATCTCCCATAATTCAGACAACCCTTGTTGATTAGTTTGAGGGAGCTTGAACTCCTGTACAAATTCTCTTTTAACGTAATCTATATCAGGATTCTAATGCACCTATGACCATTTCATAAACCAGCGTAATGCTCTTTCCCTGAGTGTGGTTTGGAATTCAATAAATTTAACTGCATTTGGTGTCTGAGGAGCTCTCCAAATTTCCTCACATAGATACTAATGTTGTTCTACATCGTCATTCCCATTTCAAAAAAACTCAGGATATCGAGTGAATGATCCTGCCATTTATTCCTATGTAGGTGTAACTAATATAAATCCTCTACTTCCTGGCTGAGAAATTCTCTTACTAGTACTACTGCTAGTGGTTACCTATATTGTAGACTGAACACTATGCAACTTACTTGACCTCTGCAAATTTATCAAAAACTTATCGGGAGGGTGGTAAAGTACCAGGGGAAGGTTAGGAAAAGTGCTACTTGAAACTTGGGGAATAGGAGTACCTTGTATTATGGTCGCCAGTCTCTCTTGAAACAACTGTTCCATCGCAATGCAACATGCAGCTCAACATCGGACTCATCCTCAGGGCGCACATCCTCCTCTTCATGGGACCTTTTTCCCTTCTCTTCTCAGGATGGGCTCCTATGAACTTGTCTAACTTCTTTGGAAGACCCGTCCATTCCTTTGGGTCCTACTTCATCTTCTCTCCCCCCTGACATCTGCAACACCTCTTCTACTTTTCAAACTCTCGTATCTCCCTTTCCCGCCACTTCTCAACGATTTGAGCCCTCTGATGTGCTCTTAGCTCTCTCAACTTACTGGAGGTCTCGACGTCCATTTCCCTATTCCCATTTTTCCATTTTCCGTAGCATCTCTCCTTCAGGTCCTTCCCCCAGTAGTGGAGGTTTAGGCTTCCATCGTGGGGCTTTGGAAAGGCATTAGTCCCTCATCCACCATTAGAGCCTTGATGCACAAACGAATTTCCTTTAATAACTTCCCCTGCAACCCAAATTTAAATATATCTCCTACTATAGCAAAGGGTTGATAACATTCAGTTGCGAACTCCACAATATATCCCTCAAAGGTAGTCTGTATCCATAAATCTACCACTTGGGTTAGCTCAGTATCCAGTCTGTGCAATGCCTTCAGATTTGCATGGGTCCAATTACGACGGGATAGATGTAATCCTCGAGGAGTTGCTTTGACCTGGAATCTTCGCAACCAATTATAGAGCTCCTCAGGAAATTTTCCCCATAAAATCTCGTACAAACCACTCGTCGAGTCAGAAAACAAAACTTGATCTTTAATAGTCTTTTCCTGCTGATGTCGAAGCTCAGCTTGTTACGATATGAATTGATCTACATGATTATCCCACCAACTACATAATTCCCTTTTGTATATCTTCGATACCATGATATAGCTCGCTAATAATATTTCAATTCCCGACAATGGAACCATTTTTTGGCGAAAAAGGGTGGCTTCTGGAAAAGACCCAGGTTCAGACTTGGGACCAACAAGATCCCCTTGTAGTCTGGGACAACGCTGGCATTTTCACCCTGCTAAAAGAGAATAAGGAGTCTCACCCGAGGCGTGTCATGACCTTACTAAGATGAAAGAGCTAGAACCATACTACCGAAGAGAAACTACTTAGAAATTATCCAAACATTACAGTCATGCAGAAACATTCTAATTGCATATTAGTTAAAAGATAAACTACCATTTAACAACTATCAAATAAAGATATCAAAATTTTTTGAAATCACCAATCATACATCGCATATGAAAAACTATCTATTATACACATCTCCAGGTCTACAAAACATCTGCAATCTATTATATTATATGATCAACACATTATATCTCAGACTCCACAGATTTCAACACAAACAACACATTACATCTTAGGCTCCACAGAGCTCAATACGACACAAAATCCGACCCTAAAAAATCATAGACGGAACTCTCTATTCCCTTTCTTATCTATCTCCTCCATCTGGCACTGTTATTCTTTGCCCCTTCTTTGCTCAGCTCATCTGTTGTGCTTCGTCGTTTCCTATTTTCTTCGACGGTTGGCTCTGCCTCTGCGAGTTTTTTTTCATGTTCGTTGTCACTTGTTCTTTCAATATGTGTTGCTGCTTGTTTACATTCTGCCCCCTACCTGCCTCCTCTCCGCAACCTGAAACAACCCCCTTTCTTCCGTAACGGTTCTCCGCCACTCGCTCTTCCCGCAACTGACTGCCCGCAACTCAAAAACGATTTACCCAAAACAGATCCCCCAACAACTTCAACTTGTAAAGGCTAATTTCTCAAGTCATGAAAATACAAGAGCTAAAATACTTGCATAAAGGAAGTTATGCTATCTTGCATCATTCATCAATCTACCTGATCTACTTGCAGAAAATAAGCTAATCTCTTTTGCCTAACTTATCAAACTATAGTTCAAAATTTTATGTACCATCTAACTAGCTCACACTTACATATAAATCAAGATTCTACTTGTATTGATTTTGTCATAAGGAAACTAACACTATTATGTTTTTGCAATGAAGGAAAAGGAGGTTTGGAGTGGCCTGGGAGCTTCCCCTGATCATGAAATCATAGTTGGGGGTCAACATTCATCTACACCAAGTCAAAATTGCAGTAAGGATCAAAACTGGTGAAGGAGAGTGGCCCTACAGGTGTGCTACATGTGGTTGCTACAGAAGCCCTGTAATGCTACAGGAGGGATTCTGAGAGGGTTTTGAAGGTAAAAATGATGTTTAAGGGTATGGAATGGTGGATGGAGGTTGAGGAAAATGAGTGGAGAATGGCCATTGTCCCTATCCAAGCTCAGAGCCTCTTAAAGGCTTGTTTTGCACTAGGAGGAATGCTCTCAGTGATCCTAGGGAAATGATTTGATGAAACCAAATTTTTGGGACAAAATCTAGGGTTGACAAGGGAAGATGAGGGCGTTAAAGGTGGAAGTGGTGAAGGTGCCCATTCTTGCAAATCACACAATCATGCAGTAATCACATGCATACATTCATATATCGTTGACAAAATGAGACAACTTGTAGTGGAAAAGATGAGTTGAAGTTAAATTTTATCTAATTTATGCCAAAACTATGATCTAATTGATAAACCAACTTCTAACTTGTTATGTAGGAAAATCCCTTCTTTGGAAAGAGGCGATCCCTCTAGCCCAATGAATGGGTCTAGTAACAATATTGAAAAAGGATACAAACTTTCCTAGTTTAACATTGAAGTAATATGAGAGAGGAAGATGGCCTACCTCACTCCTTATGTAGTTGTTTCCTCGATGTCGATATTGATCCTTTTAATTTCAAGCTCGTTCCTCGCTATTCCTTCTGCGTCCGAATACCTATAAATACTATTACAGAACAAAAGAAGAAAGATACATAGCACATATATATATTTCAAATAAAACCACATGACAGATCAAGGAGTATCATGAAAAATCGACTAATGTTAACAGATTCATGGGAAGAAAATCATACTTTGTATTATTAAATAATAAAAAAAGGAAGCTTACAATCGGTGCCTTGATGTTGGAGGCTTCCTTTGGAATGGAAATCCAAGTCCAAGCCTAGCCTTTCATTCTCTTCTCCTTCTTTCTCAAATCAACAACATCTAGGCGTAATAATGCAGAAGAATGGAAACCATCAATGACCAATCAAGACTCACTAGTCTGGCACTCTTTTATAGCAGAGTTGAAAAGGTTAAGGATCCACTAATGAGGGGGAAAGGTATGAAAATATTTGGAGATAATATCAAGGGTAAAAAATGGGAGTATTCGACCATATCCTCAACCAACAAGTACTATAACTTCATTCTCAAGAATTCTAGAGGTCGAAGATTCTGCTCCATTTTTCGAGAACCTGCATGAAGAGGACCAACATGACTATACTAATGAATTCCCACGCTGGTAGCATTGTTCATAGGTCAGGGACAGGGTGACAAGTGCGAGGCTATTAAGTGAAGAACCGTGTTGGGATTGTAAAATAGGTTTTTTTACAAACTTTAGCGGAAAAGCTTCAAGGAATTTATCTTTTAGGTATTCGAGGATATCTAAAGCTTGTTATCCAGGATGAACAAGTTTATACATATTTTGTTGCTTTTGCGAATTTTATGACATGAGTGACCCAAAATACGACACTCAGTATAAGGACTAAATAATGTGGCAAAATAATCTGTAACAGATGTCCCCTAAAGCATGAAAGAATAACCACAAGTGATGGTTGAATCGCTTTATCAGCCATGACAAGGAATTTGGAAAACTGCTATCAGGAGACCTGCTAATCAAACACAATACAATATATGACATCTATAATATGAACATGCCTAATAACATATCTCTGAATAGGCATGAAATAACACATGAACCCACGACATGGACACAACCATCTATATGAAAGATATCATGGAAATGGATCCATGGTATGGTCACAACCATCCGTATAGAAAGGATCGTGTGTACAATCATGAATACTCAATAACTCCACGCAGCCCGGACAATAAAAGATGTGATCCAGGGTCTTCTTCACTATCTCAATCTACCTAATGTAAGAATCTAACCACGTGAATAGATGTGTTGATGTCGAACATGGTAGAAACCATCTGATTACCGATCGATGATGTAAACCATTAACAGGCATAAGAGAAACCACCAATAATGACGATGGCCCTCAAGGCACGACAACAAAATCTACAAGTGTGAATGAATGAGCTGAATTCTAACACTCGCAGAATAATTTGATTGAAGGCCAATGATATGAACTTGTCATCGAACGCGAAGAAGTTTCCATTGATGCATGCAATCTCCAAGGTACTAAAAAGGATTTTCTAGAACAACTTCTCGGATAATGAGTTGAAGTTGACAGGAAGTGATCCATTGAAGGAGGGGCCATAATGATTCCCACATCATCAACACGAAACAAAGGATTTGTCAATATGATAGGAGTGATTCAAGATTCTTAAAGAGATGGTCAAATAGGCAAAGGATGTTTGAATTTACAGATAGGAGTTCTCTTGAACATATTTTTGACACGACTCCAAAATTTGGCAGGATTTGACTCAAAATGGGATCAAAGGTCATGATGAAGGAAATGATGATCGAATGAGAGGCAAATGGATTTCTGAAACCCAAGAAATCAAATGACAAATGAAGGATATCCCCGTCCCTACACAAAATTCATATGAGTGCCATGTTTAAGAGCGATACACTGCCTTTGGTACAAAATACAAAACACACTTTACTTCCATTTCCCCTCGCTATTTCTAGTGAGTACCTCTTTATTTTCTATAGCAAGCTTGAAGAGGATACCATTTGCTTAGCGTATAAGTTCACGCTTCAGATGAATCCATCCTAGTAAGTTTAACGGGCCCTAAGAAGGAGTAACTCAGTCTCGTCATGGTGACAAGTCCTTCGTCGTTTAAGTTTTACGAGTCCGACATAGGGGTAGCTCGGTATCTTTTTCATGTTTAGTTTGTTTGAAAAAGAGACGGAAAATAAAACTCAAAAAGGTCCCTTTTCGTAGATAGTCCCTTGAATCAGAAAAGGTAGAAAACAATATCTGAGAGAACTTCTTGATCATGTTTGAGCAAGGTATTACTTTTTCGTAATTAGTGAGTCTCAACTTGAAAAAATGGGTAAACATATAATGAGACGACCTCAATTCATTTAATTTAATGAGCTTGAAGGCACAAGTGCTCGACGATATTTTCATGTTAAGAGAGTCAGAAAAGAGCTTAAAGTTGACTCCAAGGGGGGTTCCTTTTTCATTTGTTTTCACGAGTCCGAAAAAGCGATAAAAGACAACTCGTCATTCACCATTGATCGAACTTGATTCATAATGTCATGCTTCAACACATGCAATCAAACGTCACATTGATCGAAAAAAATACATAAATATGGGTAAATGTACTGATAAAAAAAATAATTAATTAATTAAAAAAAATAGAAAAACATTTAGTAAACGCCTTTTAATAGCAAAAAGTAAAAAATTAAAATTACTTTTACCATTTGGAGTTTGACATAGCACTTTTCCCTCCATTTTTATTCGAACTTTTGGTGCACCATTCTACCAAACCAGGCCACTATTTACAGTTACGTTTGTTGAAGGTAATAGATCTCTACTTATCTTGAATTTTCCCTTTATTTTAAAGCATTTTTATCAATTTTTTGCTTTTTTATGGAGCCCTTGATAAACTAAGGCACGTGGGCGTCCAGCTCAGGTTTGACCTGTTTGGTCCACGTTGATTGCCCAAACCCTTAACACAGTAGCGCGTGTAAATTTCTAGACAATCGCGCTAGTGCCGCGAGCAAATTTCACTCCGTAAATGCCCAATTTACACTTAGTTTTTTGCTTAATTTTCACCATGGGAGATGTTTAATCCTTGTTAATTGATTTTTTGCACAAGAATTATGGAAATTTAGTATAAAAAGATGGGTCATGAGGTTGAGGATCGAGAAGCATCTCAGGATCCAAATTGCATAAGAGCACTCCGTAACTGCGGATTGCTCGAATTATTCTCGACTCCTAGGAGACGTCCCAAGTGGACTTATTGAAATACTTGGTGAAATGGTGGGATGTAGACCACCAAGTCTTCATCATTGGATATCACGACTTCGATATTGATATATCTAATATTTGTTTCATCACTAGTCTGTCCAGGAGGGGACTGTCGGTCCAGCTAGCAGGGTCTAGACTAGTAGGCAAGAGTAATTCGAGCAATGTATCACCATACATTGCAATGGTGGTTCAAAAAAGAACAAGAGTGTGAAAATTGACATCAATACTTTCAATGGTCCATCTCTTCAGATATTCCTTTACACCATTGCTCGGGTGGCAGAGTGGTTAGAGTTGTCACATATTACCACCAACATCATGCCAGAGGATAGATATTCCTCGTTTAGTTCTTATTACTGCACTTATGTAGGCTCGAGAAGCCATATGTCTCAGAACACATATTTTTGACATTTTTATGTACTACACTTTTTACAGACTTGATATATATATATATATACACACACACACACACACACACACACACACACACATTTTCCTACTTCTATCTAATGGTCTTTATCATGATGATGTTTTGGCTTTTACATATGATGCAAATGTTTATCTAACACATAATTAGCTAATGTATCAGTTAATGTATTCAAATGTCTTGGAATATGTTGATAAGTGATGTAATCAAAATTATGTTCCAATAATCGAACACATAGACACGTGTGTAATATGTGAGGGTTTCTGACTAAATAATGTCCATTCAATTGTAGCATAATGAGTCATGAATCGTGTTTAACAACCAATATTCTAATACAAAGAGTAGTATCTTCCGATAATAGTTCGATAACCGCACTATATTCGAAAATGTTGTTAGTTGTTCGACCCAAGCATATGCCTTGCAAATTCACTAACTCGCCATTAGGAGCAAACATTTCCCATGATGAAAAAGACAAGTTCCGTGTACTATGACAAGCATCATTAACAAAACTGAAATAATGGTTTGATGACATCTACAAACCAAGTGGAACACAAGGTAAGCAGAGGAAAATGTGTCTGCAAAAGAAAACTCTAATTGTACACTAATGAATCAAAAACACTAATGTAAAATAGTATTTACGTCGAATCATGCATAATAATTTTTGAGATAAAGCCCATTTCAGGGCTCAACCAATTGATTCCCTTCATAATCGACCAACTCATAGGCGCTTTTTTCCAATATTCGTTTAACGATAAAGGGCCCATGACACATTTATTCGAGTTTCCCAATCCCCGGCTTATCATGAGCTTGATCATATAACAAGACCAAGTCACCTTTAGTAAAAACATGTGGAGTCACATATTTATCATACTATGCTTTAACCCGTTTCTTTTGAGCTTCGATAACCAAAGCAACAATTCGTCGAGTCTCATCGAGACATTAGAGATAAATAAAGCGTACTTCCTCCTGTGAAGTATGAGGGAGTAACTCGATAGCTAGCTTCAAAGAAGGAATTTCACACTCGATCGAGAGTGTGGATTCCATACCATACATTAATTGAAATGGTGTGAATCTGGCTGTCGTCTTAGCTAAAGTTCGATATGCCCATAGAGCTGAAAATAGCATAATAAGCCATTTTCGTTTATGCATCCCAATGGTTCATTGAAGCATCGTGAGCAAAAATTTGTTAACAACTTCAACTTGGCCATTAGCTTGTGGATAGTAAGGAGTTGAGTTGTTATGATGCAAACCCATCTGAGCAATAAGCTCTGTCATCATATAATTTCGAAAATGAAAACCATGGTCAGTGAATATGGCCTTCTGGACACCGATTTGAGCTATGACATGATTAAAAATAAATTGCGCCACATTTTTACCTTCAAAATCGTATGTAGGCATCGCCTCGGCCCACTTAGTGAAATAATCGACGACAACAATAATATAACCATGCCCTCGGACCAAGCGAGGGTTACAGGTCATGAAATTGTTGTCCCATTTTGCAAAGGGCCTAACGATAATAATTAGGTGCAAGAATGTAGTCTTTGAAAATTGACGACCAGAAATAACTTGCGCACAAAATATTTTGAGCAGTAGCGTAACCTGACATATGACCGCCACATGCCCCATAGTGACAATCATTCAAAACTTTCTCATCCTCCTCAAGATTCAAACATCGACGAAGGACATAATCGACACCAGTATGATAGAGAGTATCCCCAATAATTCGATAACATTGGGACTGGTGACGAATTCGGTGTTGCTTAGAGTGATATAACTCTAGTTGAAAAGTTTGGGCCAGGAGATAAATAATGATATCACCATACCATAGATCGAAAGTACTAATGAGAAATAGTGATTCATCTAGAATGAACTTACTAAAAGGAGTGGGTGGAACTGCAGATGGAAGAGCACAAATAAACTTCGCAAAACTAGTAATTTCTTCGACTTAGCTTTACCAAACTCTAAATCGAACTCCTGTAGGATAAAAATCCATTTGGATTATTTCCCCCTCAATTAACTAACGAGTGAGGATGTAATTCATGGGGTTATACAATAGCTTTGCGCAGGAGAATATAATGGCGAAAGTGTTGGACAACATGTAAAACTGCCAAAGCGAGTTTCTCTACATGAGCGTAATGTGTCTCAACGTCAAAGAGATTGTGACTCAAGTAGTAGATAACATGTTCATTACCATTGTCATGATCCTGAATAAGCACCATGTCAATAGTGACATTGCCAGTGCCTAAATATAGGAAATAATCACAGCAATAATTACGGGGATGTAGTAACGGAACACTAACAAGAGTTGTCTTCAAAGAATCGAAAGAAGTTGGAGTGATTTCATCCCAAATGAATGGGCCCATTTTTTCAACAAATGAGTAAATCCTTTATCAAAATCGCAATAATTCGGGACAAAATGATGGATAAAGTTCGCTTTCCCCTACAAACTTTGCAGTTGATGAACAAAAGAGGGAGGAGGCAAATTGATGATAACCTTGAATTTTAGTGGATAAACCCGGATTCTTTCCTTAGAAACCAAAAATCCTAAGAGACAACCAAATTCAACACAAAAGACACACTTATAAGTATTCAACCAAATGTTGTAGTGTAGAGAGCGAAGAAATATCGCTCGAAGGTGAGCAGGGGGATCTTGACGTTTCACATAATGGCCAAGAAGATAATAAAGATAAGGCTGGACTATATGCTTAATATCACGAAATGCATAAGACATAGCCCGCTGGAAGGTAGCACCAACATTCTTTATATTGAAAGGGAGATTTTTATACGCAAACGTCCCCCAAGGATATATAAAGGTGGTTTTATGTTGATCGACGAGGAGAACATAAATACGGTTATAGCCAAAAAAAGCGTCCATAAAGGAAAAAAATCTCACTCCCAGCACATTCATCAATTATCTAGTCAATAAAAGGAGTGGGGTGATTATCTTTGGGAAAATCATGGTTGATGTCATGATAATCAACACAAACACGAATAGTTTCTTGTTTTTATGTTAATAGGAACGATATTAGAAACCCATTCTATCAATGGAATAGAGTAAATAAATCCAACTTTAAAAAGTTTGTCAACTTCACCCTTTTTTGGCAACTGCCTTTCTCGGGTGCACCGGATGGAGACGTTGATGATCAAGTTTTGCATCTAGATAGGTAGAGATTTCATGCACCACAATACTAGGATCGATGTCAGGAATTTCTTCATATGACCAAGTGAAGACATTATAGAATTCTTTAAACAGGGCAGTGTAAATCTCGATCTCATCAGCAGAACATGAAGCCCCAATATGAATATTCTCGACAATCCCTAGCTTAACATAGATGTGGATCCAAATGGTAGCCGAAATATTTCCCATGTTTCCTTCAGACACAACTTCATGAACCAAGATTAGATTCTGAAGTTGACTAGTCGATTAAGAGGAAACATGGGTTTCCAGATAGGTAGCAATTTCACCAAGGCTCTGGAGAACAAGAAACGTTGATGGCCATCATCCTAAGGAGTTTCCTCGAGAGACATAACTTCTAATATACTCTCATCAGTAAGAAATATCTCATTCAAAGGATCATCTAAATCCCATGAACCAAACTAGGGAGATTATGAGTACATGTCTAGAGACGAAACCAATTTGTCGTTGGAATTAGATGTAACCGCAGAAGCCAGAACGATGCTTTGATACATTTGTTCTATGGGACTAAGCGGCATAACGTTGCCAAAATTATCAATCTGGTTAGGGCTAGGAATGATCCAGGGATCGTGACCAGATGAAATCATGTTAACTAAAGCGACATTGGGAGGCGGAAGGGAGAATATTCCCATCAACGATGAGTCTTTAAAAAGACCTGCTCTGACACTCTCATAAGGAAAGGTGGTTTTCCCAACATACGGTACATTTCTAGTTGAAGAATCAGGAGAGAAAAAGGCAAGTTGATCAACCGTAACAAATTTTCCCTAATGGGGAAAACGAAGAACACAGAAATCGTAGAGACCACGAAAATTATTGCATGGGTCCAACTACAACTGAGTAGAATATTATAGTTGAGATTCACATCGGCAACTTCTACTTCCATATTCATTGTTTTCCCCTCCAACTAGATAGGTAGAGATTTAAGAATACCATATGGTCGAGAACCTTTTCCATCAAAAGCTTCCATCATATTAGGAGACTAACTTAATGTAGGAGATTCAATGGCTTTTCAACATGCAATAGACATGATGTAGGTGGAGGCACCTTCATCAATGACTTTCCTATGAATAGTCTTACCCATCACAATAACTTGTATAAGAAAATCCATTTGTGACGGGAGACAAGCAACGTGATTTTCAAGGTCAAAATTAATTAAATTTGAATCGGAAGGATCAATTCCTCTAATAGCGAACAATAATGCCTTCCTATGCGATGGGAAGGATTAAAGGACTTCCAAAGGCGACATCGCCGAAGGTGCTTGAGCTAAATTTTCTACAATATTATAATGTTAAGCAGCTCGCGCATTCGGATTATATGAAGATTTATGGAGAGCACCTTTGGGAGGTGGTCGAATAATGGAATCATGACTAGGTCCCTCAATATGAAGAGGACTAGAACTGGGGGGGTGGAAGAAGTAGGCGCGTAAGAGGCATCTTTTTCCACCACATATTTGACCGAAGGATTTAGATATTATTTTGATCAAAAGGCGACATAAATGGGTTCTGTACTAGTCATGAAAACCTTAGAAATTCCAGATGCAGAGGATTGATGCTAAGGGTTCTTTCAAAATAACCGGTGTTCCCAACCTACCTTTTAGAATATGACTAATCTCGGCATGATGAGGACAATCCTTGGTGTAATGATCATCATCACATATTAAAAAAGGATATTTGGGCTTACATTTAAATGCATCTTCAACAGACGACTTAGAGGAATCCTATTTAGGGCTATCAGATTTGGATTTTCCTTTCCCCTTTTTCTTACCTTTTGAGGATTTATCTGCCACGACAGACTGAATGACGTTAACCTCAGAGGTTTTACCAGGATTTTTAGAATCATTCGCAGGAATGGAAGGTGCAGTGGCCGAAGTAGACTTAAGCTTCGAAGAAGGTTTTAGAGTATTGTTAGTAATTTGAGCCATTGAACCGATAACACCATCAACTAGAAATATCTCATTCAAAGGATCATCTAAATCCCATGAACCAAACTAGGGAGATTATGAGTACATGTCTAGAGACGAAACCAATTTGTCGTTGGAATTAGATGTAACCGCAGAAGCCAGAACGATGCTTTGATACATTTGTTCTATGGGACTAAGCGGCATAACGTTGCCAAAATTATCAATCTGGTTAGGGCTAGGAATGATCCAGGGATCGTGACCAGATGAAATCATGTTAACTAAAGCGACATTGGGAGGCGGAAGGGAGAATATTCCCATCAACGATGAGTCTTTAAAAAGACCTGCTCTGACACTCTCATAAGGAAAGGTGGTTTTCCCAACATACGGTACATTTCTAGTTGAAGAATCAGGAGAGAAAAAGGCAAGTTGATCAACCGTAACAAATTTTCCCTAATGGGGAAAACGAAGAACACAGAAATCGTAGAGACCACGAAAATTATTGCATGGGTCCAACTACGACTGAGTAGAATATTATAGTTGAGATTCACATCGGCAACTTCTACTTCCATATTCATTGTTTTCCCCTCCAACTAGATAGGTAGAGATTTAAGAATACCATATGGCCGAGAACCTTTTCCATCAAAAGCTTCCATCATATTAGGAGACTAACTTAATGTAGGAGATTCAATGGCTTTTCAACATGCAATAGACATGATGTAGGTGGAGGCACCTTCATCAATGACTTTCCTATGAATAGTCTTACCCATCACAATAACTTGTATAAGAAAATCCATTTGTGACGGGAGACAAGCAACGTGATTTTCAAGGTCAAAATTAATTAAATTTGAATCGGAAGGATCAATTCCTCTAATAGCGAACAATAATGCCTTCCTATGCGATGGGAAGGATTAAAGGACTTCCAAAGGCGACATCGCCGAAGGTGCTTGAGCTAAATTTTCTACAATATTATAATGTTAAGCAGCTCGCGCATTCGGATTATATGAAGATTTATGGAGAGCACCTTTGGGAGGTGGTCGAATAATGGAATCATGACTAGGTCCCTCAATATGAAGAGGACTAGAACTGGGGGGGTGGAAGAAGTAGGCGCGTAAGAGGCATCTTTTTCCACCACATATTTGACCGAAGGATTTAGATATTATTTTGATCAAAAGGCGACATAAATGGGTTCTGTACTAGTCATGAAAACCTTAGAAATTCCAGATGCAGAGGATTGATGCTAAGGGTTCTTTCAAAATAACCGGTGTTCCCAACCTACCTTTTAGAATATGACTAATCTCGGCATGATGAGGACAATCCTTGGTGTAATGATCATCATCACATATTAAAAAAGGATATTTGGGCTTACATTTAAATGCATCTTCAACAGACGACTTAGAGGAATCCTATTTAGGGCTATCAGATTTGGATTTTCCTTTCCCCTTTTTCTTACCTTTTGAGGATTTATCTGCCACGACAGACTGAATGACGTTAACCTCAGAGGTTTTACCAGGATTTTTAGAATCATTCGCAGGAATGGAAGGTGCAGTGGCCGAAGTAGACTTAAGCTTCGAAGAAGGTTTTAGAGTACTGTTAGTAATTTGAGCCATTGAACCGATAACACCATCAACTAGTGGCGTATCAGTAGATTTCAAATATGTCAGGTCTTTTGAAGGTTGCAGAGCATTCGGTAAAATATTGTATAATGTCCCAAACTAGGAATAAACAAGATCTAGATACTACGAACAGGAGATGGCCTATTCCCCAGTTACGCAACCACCCATAGAAATATATTTGGAAATTTGTGGAATGAATTATTTAGTAAACCATTCAATCAGAAGTTGATCAGGAATTTCAAACTTGATCAGATGTCGCTTGTACCTCCACTTATGAATGTGATCAGAGATACGAGTAGAAGTTGACTCTTCCAAAGATGTTAAGAGGTGGGTGCAAGTTTCATACCGGAAATGTATCTAGAAATGTGTAAGGAAGGCCATAGCTAACGAGTTGAAATCTTAGAAAATGTTGCGGGGTAGTTCAATGTACCACTTAGCAACGACGCCTGTTAATGTGCACTAGAAAAGACGTAATTGAACTGAATTGTCGAACCAAGAGTTAGAAGAGCGCCATAAATGGTACTTCATAACGTGATCTTGGGGGTCTTCTCTAGATTTACCTTCAAATTTAGGACAATCCCCAGGAATTTTAGTCAGAATTGGAGGCCAATGCAACATATGTTGTATTGGGTCATTCATAAGGCTTGACACGTCTACAAGTTCCAACGTAGCCAAGAACGGTAAATGAGGATTATAAGGAGTGAAAGGTCTCTAGTAGTTACCCATTTGAGGGTTCCAACCTTGCTGATATGGGTTATGCCCCTATTGGGCTTGATTTTGATGATAAAACCATATTTCCCCCACTGTTGTTGAAATGGTATTTGTTGCTAAAATGGTCCTTGTTGAGGACAGGATTGCTGATAGGTTCCTTGTTGTAGTGGTTGTTGAACATAAGGTTCCTACTGGGGCTACTGATAAGGCCCCTACTAGGGCTTTTGATAAGGCCCCTACTGCAACACCTGTTGAGGATTTGGTCCTTGTTGGACATAAGGTCCTTGTTGTACATGGGGTTCTGACTGGGGTTGCTGGTATTGAATACCACATCTAAGAGGGTAAGTTCCAGCTTGCCCAAAAGGTGGGTTAGGACCATATGGCATCTTAGGAACATCTTGTTGATTAGTCGCAACACCCAACAATGGATTTTTAGGTTGTTGGACATACTGTTGTTGTACGTTCAACTGTCGAACATACTGATGTTATACGTTCAATTGTTGAACATAGGGTTGTTGGATATACGGTTGCTGCACATGGGGTTGCTGAACACGAGGTTTCTAAACGTGGGGCTGTTGATAAACAAGTTGATTTGAAGACAGCTGAGCACCTTGTTATTAGGTACCCATGACAAAAATTGTTAGGGATGAAACCAAAGTTCCACTAAGACTAGATATGGGTTGTCTCACCCCTAATACAGTTTCATAGTTCAGAATTCCCCCACCTAAAAGGGGGGTTACATATAAGGGATGTGATTGCTCCCCAGGAATGATCAAAACCATAAATTTTCCACTTAAAGGTGGAACAACAGTGATGGTAGATAGGGATAAAGGAGTAGATGATCCAAGTGTAATGGACATTTTTCCCACAGAAACTGCAGGTTGAGAGGAAGGTTGTGAAACTGTGGCTAAATTTGAACAAACGAGCCAAAATTTGGAAGAATAATAAACAACGATATAGGATGATGAAAAAGGGACATGGCCCGAGAAGCTTATGAGACAAGGTTTTTGAGAGAAGCGTAACTTGGTGGAAGCAGAGATGCAACATGGCAGGAGGATACATTCGTTCCACTTCCTAAATTATAAGAAGCAAAACATAAGGAAAAACTTTGAGAGGGAACATGGATTTGACTTAGACTTATGGCGTGTGAGTCACAGAATTTTCCATAGGAATACTTTGAGGAGAGCTCACAAACAAAGCATCGTTTGCATTCGATGCCATGTGTGGTGGAAGCAACTGTCGAACAGTAGTTTTTGGTGTGATGAGAGAAGCACCAAAAGGAACGTTGGGATTGTCTAAAGGACTATATGGACGCTCAGTAGATACCAGGAACAAATCGCATAGCAGATTAGGAGGAAATATCAAAAGGTGTGCAGCGGGTTCAGGACTTTTTGGGTCAAGATCCTGAGATGACGAAAGGAAATCATCAGGCGGTGGTCGAGAAGATATAGGTTGGATACTTGGGACAATTCCAAGCTCAAAACCTTGAGCTTTAAGAGGCCCAAGTGGAAAACACAGAATCTCAGGATGGGTCCTTGAGTTCCTTCAAGGGATGATTGAGGTGAATTCATAGATTCAACCATGATGACCTTTGGACAAGATCAAGCAAATCATAGGTGAATTCATTTTTTGACCAATTAAATTTTCAATTAACAGGCCATGATCATGCAAAGGAGTACTGCACCGGTAGGATGTTTTCGTGGACAATAAATTTTATAATAAAAAAAAACAAATAAAAAAGGGTAATCTAGAAAAAAAGGATTAGCAAGCATTCGTGAACTACAATATACACCTTGGCAAACCAACGACTTGACGTACGAAAACTAATCTCCCTGAATGTTGTGTTCAGTGTATCATGTCTACAAGGTGACCGACTCGATTACCTATGGCAGGTTTTTAACCTAGTGGGGTCTCCCAAGATATACGCGACGATACGTGGGAGCTTAGTCTGTAGTAGCATTGTCTAATATGTAACCGTTCGATGAGAGTGTCCCCATATACTTACCATATGTGGAGCACAGTCCTATATACTTCCGTATGTGGGATGAAATATCACCCCCGGAATGTAACACAAGCAACGACGCCAGAACACGTATCTAGCCTAGACCTCTAGATATTTGTGTTAATTCCAAATTCTCATTAGGTTAATTGAGGTTCATTTTAATATTGATCTTAAATTAAGTAAATTGCATTAATTCCAAATTCTCATTAGGTTAATCGAGGTTAATTTTAATGTTGATATTAAATTAAGTTTCGATTTTGGGCTAAAAAATGATGTCACCTTAATTCCTAGAATGCAGCTAAATGAGAAAAGGATTCCTTCGATTTCAATGAAAGCTAAACTAATAAGGGAAGATATCACAAAGAGTGATGTATCAAACAAAATGCAGCATGCAAAATGCCCCCCCAACTAGCTTTCACTTTGCAAGCTCTAAATAATAAAGACGATTTCACTTTCACTATCCCAAATGCAACTCATTCAAAAGTAAAATGATTTCTACTTTCACTAAGATGCACTTAAATCAAACTTTTATTTTATTTTCGCTTTGAATGATGAAATGTAACTGATGCAATTAATGCACTTAAAAAAGCTTTCACTTATTGAAAAAATATAATCTATTTCCAATAATAAATTTCAAAAAAAATCCTTTCAATGCAAGTGATCTCATGCATTTAACAAAAAGTAATTCTTGAAATGAAAACTAAACAGATGCAAAACCCAATTTCTTTAAACAAGCACAAAGTTCACTACTGTCCCATATCAAAGACTTGACATTTCTTGATTAATACAAGCAATAACAAAATATTTTCATTGACTTGAAACAACAAGACGCAACCAAAACAAAAACTTTACCGCTTAAATCATAAAGATAATTTGAGCTTTTCAAAGAGGTTGGAAACACTCAAAGCAAGAAATAATGCAATCAAAGAAGATAAAATATTTCAAGGATCAAGACACACTAAGGGTTTTCAAGAAGGGACCCAAAAAATGTCTATTTTCTATGACTAACGCAGTCCACCAGTTAACACCAGTGGTCTACAGTACGTCTGTTCCAGTGAAAACCGACGCTGGCAGTCCAACTATATCTATTAAAAAGCGCACTGAGCAAGGAAAATAGGGATAAAACAAGCAATCTATGAGGAAAAACTTTAGACTTGATACCCTAAAGCAATTACAAGCCAAAATACAAACTAAAAAACAAGCCAAACAAGCGGTCGTTTAGTGGTTGGCTAAACTAAGCATGAAGACAAAAAACAAGAAGAGGGTGAAAAGGGTGTAAACTCCCCAGTGGCGTCGCCAATTTCTTACGCAGGAAAATCCCTTCTTTTGAAAGAAGCGACCCCTCTAGCCCAATGAGTGGGTCTAGTAACAATTGTGCAAAGGATACAAGCTTTCCTAGTTTAACATTAAAGTAATATGAGAGAGGAAGATGGCCTACCTCACTCCTTATGTAGTCATTTACTCGATGTTGATATTGATCCTTTCACTTTTAGGCTCGTTCCTCAGTATGCCTTCTACGTCCAAATACCTGTAAAGAAGATCAAACGACAAAAAACGAAAGATACATAGCATATATATATTTCAAAGCAAACCACATGAAATATCAAGGAGTATCATGATAAATCAACTGATATTAATAGAGTCATGGTGTTATCACTCCCCCTGTTTCCCAAGGCTGAGAATGGAACTGAACGAGGTAACCTCAAAATAACCTTTAGGTCTAGTAGCTAGCCCTACCAAAACTAGAGAGGGCTCTCTCAATGTCACTTTTTCAACCAATGACATGACTGAATATGTAATGATCTTAGGCTAGTTATGATGCTCAGTAAATTAGGGTTTGTTTTTTTTGAGTTTTTGCTGGGTAAGAATGACAATCAATGAACTAGGTCTAGGGTTTAGGTTTGATTTCAAAGGTTAAGTTGCAGAGACAAGGATAAGGACAGGTAGGTAAAATTAAGAGAATACTTAATTTGTCATTGTGTATAGGTTTTTAAAAGAGAGAGAGACACAATGAGCATGTTAAATAAATTCATTCATTAGAAGAGTAGACACATTCATGAAAATCTTATAAAACAAAGCATAGAAAGCAAGATTTACGTTCATAGACTCATAATATTAACATCCATAAGCATACATGTGATGGAAAGATAACATAGCATTCAAATTGATGAGGTAACAAAGAAGAAACAATTCTCAAAAGCATACCACTGGAGTCCCAAGATTATAGCTGCAACATTTCTTTGATTTCACTGAAAAAGAGTTTGTACAATAGCTCCACACTACAAATAACAACTATCCAAACTCTAAAATGACTTGAGGTGGACTAAATATAGAAAAAAAGTTAATGACACCTCATTGGATTGAAATATGATCCAAAACACATCATAAATGTGTTGTATGAGTCATTACCTAGAATCTAGGGAAGTTAGAAACCATTCCCTCGAATTTAGCTAATAACTAGGAGTTCACATCTCTTGGATTAATTATATTATTACTCCACAAAGAGAGGCAAAAACAAATTCTTCCACCCAAAAAACACCTCATGGGACAGCTAAACCTTAAATTTTGGAGTTTTTCTAGCTTGACAATTGTCCAAAGGATTCCAATGACTGAAGCGTCGCACCTCCCAGCAGAAGCGTCACGCCACTTTGGAGTTGATTTTGACTGACTTCCAAGCACCCATTTGTGAATCTGAGAGTTAGGCTAGGTATCCATGCGTGCCTTCTTTCCATTACACCCTCAAAATTGAGAAAATACCCCCTGAAAGGCCTTCAAAAAATGATTATACCAACCTCACTCCAGAAGCGCCGCACAGAGGCAAAATAGGTGGCAAAAGCATGAAAAAAATGATGTTTTTTCATTTTTCTTCAAATTTGGAAGGTGAAAAGTTGAAAATTCATCCAACCATATAATATTTTCCCCATTTAGATGCCCCGAGAAAAAGAACCGTGTCGCTGCGCAACGCTTCTGCAAAAACCAAATTTCCAAATTTCTCAAAAAATCACAAAAAATGCCCAAAATGCTCAAAATTATCCAAAATTTGTTTCATGGTATCCTGGGATGGTTGGCTAAATAGATAAGTAGGCCATAGCAAGCAGATCCAAATTTTCCTTCTCCTTAAGCTTAATTAGGGTTTCTTTAAGCTTCTTTCTCAAATTCTTCACCCTCACCTTAGCGATTTGGTTCCTTGTGAGATAATGCCTCGCCATATGCTTATGGAGGTTGTTATCTCTTTCTACCTTCTTCAATAGCTTCTCAAGATGAATTTTTACCCTATCAAGCCAAAACTCTTTATCTTGTTCGATTTCGGCAGCTATCAACTCATTAAAGGTTAAATGAGCTGATGGTGGAGATGAATCTCTTTCTTTCTCTTTTTTCTTAGTTAACCCTCTTGTTCTTTGCCTCTTTGGATTTGCTTCAACCTCTATGTCCTGCAGCTGCTCAACATCCACCACTTCCTTACCTTTACCATTGTCTGCCTCAATACTGGCCTTTGGTTTGCTTTGGAGGAGTTGTTTTACCTTCAGCTGCATATTCTCTGTTGTAGGAAGGTAATCAAGAAGTTTGCCTTTGAGAGGTCGTCCCTCAACTCTATTATCTCTGCTTCTTTTTCCCTTATGATCTCCTCACTTGTATTTTCCTTTACCTGCTCTGCCATGTCAACCTCCGTAGGCACTTTTTCTTCATGCTTCTGCATTAGTGACTCATTCTCATGCATGAGTGACTCACTATCATGACTAGGTGGTTTCTCTACTGTTTTCCTTTGTTCAACTGTGGTATCAGGTGAAACTAAACCTTTGATGGTCTTAGGAGAAAAAACCATCCTCTTTCCTTTCTCATAGGTTTGAGTGATCTCAACCCTAGGCGCCTTTGATATCTCTTCTTGCCTACTTGAAGAGCCAACTTCCTTTTGCTGTGTTGATGTTGATGGTGTGCTATGGATTATGGGTGGGCTAGTAGTAGGCGTTGATGCAACTTTCTCCATAAAATTTTCCCAAGACATATTGATTGCTAAAAGATGATGCAAAATAATAAGCTTGTTCAAGCCATGATGGAACAAACTAGGATGGTGATATTTACCTTTGCTATGTACCTTTTCAGTCATCTTGACCAAACTTCTGAACAAATAGTTAGGAAAATTGAGTGTTTGAGTAACAGTGAAGCGCATCAATAACCTGATATGGTACTGGTACAGCCTAGAGAATCTCCCTTCACATGTAAAATATTTCATGATTAACTTCATTAAAGGGGCATATTTATCAAGTAAATTCCTGAAAGGGAAGATATGCTGAGGAGCATCTTTGCAATGAGGTTTCAGGAAAATTTTGTAGTTTTCAAGGTCCAATTCCATCCCTTTGAACCAGATTTCTCCATGGTTTGGGATATTTGTTGCTGAATAAATGACATCTGCTGATATGGTAAAATCAATGCCTGTTATGACAACCTTGTCTTTCCTGAAGCTAGTAGCAAAAAGGCTTGTTAATTGAGCATGACAACCTACCTCCTTGATCCTCTCACAAAACCTCAAACAACAATTGCTTTCAAAACATCTCTTGGAAAAATGGGAGGCATTGATTTCTTGCAAACTAAATGGCTCAAACCTGGAATGGTGGCCTCCCTTATGAATCTTCTTTTCTCCCTCCATGATGTTTGTCAACAAGATAAAACCCTAGATATATGAAATGGGTAGGGGAGGTGTAGAACTAGGAAAACATGGGATAGTGGTAGGGTGTTTTTAGGGGCAGAAATGGGGTGGAAGGAAGCTAGGGAAAAACCCCTAAAAATTTTAAGAGGTATGGTGATGAGTTAGCTTTACAATGCAAGTGAAATTTATGTAAATGGGCATGATAAAGGTGTCCAAAAGGTCAAAACACAGGGATTTCCTAGTTTTCCTGCAAAATCGTAGTGAAAACTAGGGTTTTGATAAAAATGATGGAAAAGAGGGTTATGAGAGATAGGAGATGTTAGGGTAGGGTGTATGAAGGTTATATGAAGGTTGTAGATGGTTAGATTATGGTTTTATCAGCTGAAACAAACAAAAGATGAAAAACACCAAAAACGTAGTGGAGGTAACCTAATGAAGGAAACCACTCATTTGTTGATGAAATTTTACTTAAGAGAGGTATGGAGAGTGTCCACTTACTGTTTAGGAGGTGTATAGACCTTTGTGTAGTGGTTTTGAACCTTGGAGAACTGATTTGAAGCTCAAATACCAAAAACATAGTGCAACAACTCCAGAAGTGTAGCAGGAGCAATTTTGACACAAATTTCTTGTTTTTCTTGAGAATATAGGAGCTCTATCTAACATCAAAGGATAAAATGAGTTGAAAAATCCTCATTTTTTTTTCTTTTCTTTTATAACAATGACAAAGTTGTTTTTTTGTCTTCTAGTGAAATCACAAGCTCATTTTTTTCTTTTTCTTTTTTAAATTTAATCAAGAAACAAACTTTATTTGAGCAAAGACAAAGTGCCTTTACTTATTTCCCTATATTTTCGAACTCCCTATGTAAATGACTTGTATGGTGAAAATGAGGTTTTGTTTGCCTTCTTTCATGACATAATTGACTCTTATGGTGGAGAAACAAATGAGACATAGACTCTGACCTAAATGAAGGTGTGGTGAATGACCTTAGACCCTAGACGATTGATGGATGACATGACCTATGAAATGATGATGACCATGAATGGAGTGAATGTAGTAGCATTTCAGACGTATACATATTCAATGAACAAAATTTTATTTGAAAATTGGTTTGAAAACATGAAATTTTGACCTAGGACCACTACCAAGTAAACCTGAAAGAGTATGTTTGATCACTGAACATTTAGACACTAACATTGGCTCCAGCTGGGGACGGGAGCTCCTTCAAGAGGTTTCAAGAACACCGTAGACCAAGTAGCCTCATCGATTGGGCAATGGAGTCAGAAATGGAAACTAAAATAACTTCGACAAACTGAAATGACTAACTAAAATAGAATATGACTTTGACTCGAAAACTGATTACTGTCTAGGCTTACTTATGGCAGCAGACCATCGTGATCTTAGGGAATTCACCTCGGGCTTCAAATCCTAATGATAACCGCCCACCCACTGAATATATATATACACAATCATGCGATGTGATCCCTCTAGTGTAACCCATCCAACAAATGGCTACTTACTTGAATCTTGTTCACGCTTTCCTTGAGCAGGCAAAAGAAACAAAAGAGAGGCAAATCAAAGTGTCCACTGAACATGTGCTCATGATTCATAAATATGTTAATATTCACCTTCCCATATGGCTGCAGCAAACTGACCAAAGGATCATGAAGAATATGCAACATTAGATTTTCTGGATGATTTAAAATAGGAAAACAAACCTCCTTCCAAATTTTTGGTTTGTCTATGGCTGCAACAACGACCTTCATTACTGGCTCTAACAAATTTTCCATAGGAATCTAAAAAATTAGCTCTTGCTGATTTGGAGGAATCAAGAAACATCCTTCTATTGCAATTGGTTGTTCTTCATGATGAATTTCACCAAGAGTGTGCTCTTGGTCTTCAAAAAAATCTAAACATATAGATGAACAAGTTTCCTCTTGAAACAAAAATTCAAGAAATTAAATGTTTGAAGAAGAATCTGAATGACACTCCTCGTCAATGTCTTCGTCTCATGAACACTGTTGAATACCTTCATATAATTAAAGGGAATGATCGTGATTTTCATCAATTGATTGCTGATTAATACTATCTTTAGTAAAAGAAGACATTGTTTGCTGGAAATTATCGTGAAGACAATCTTCTTTTGCAAGATGCTTTAGAACGAACTCTTCTCTTTCATTGTTCTCTTCTTGATCCTTGACAATATGATCAGTTTCATTTCCAATTGCAGAAATTGTTGTCTGTTGAGAATCCACCTGAATGTCATGGCAACAAACCTCTTGTATTTCCTCCTGGTGAGAAAATAAATGAAACCAAGCTTATTCAATCTCATAAGACATTAAATATTTATCACGAATGTCAATCCCCATATGTTGAATAAGATCATCAAGGTTTCCACAAAGGTTTTATAATTTTTACAAAATGTCGCGTAGAAATATTTAAGAGAACATAGACTAGCAAAGGGAAACTTCTCATACCAAAACCTTGCTCTTTCTTCTAAGGTCGCCATAAATATTTTCATCAACCAGTCTTCATGAATTTCAACCCCTAGCCTATGTATGTGCATATGAAACTTAATCAAATGCAAAGCAACATCATCTCCTTCTTGATCTTTAAATTTAGGCATATAGGTTAACCAATCAACACGAGGCATCAAGTTTGGAAAACCAGAGATATGATATCTATCCATAGGAGCATACCTTCTAGTAGTTGAATCCATATTGAAAACAATGAAATCACAATGAATTTCTTCAAGCTACCGGTTTTTGAATAGTGGAATCGCCATGAAAACTCAGAACTTTTGGATTCTTCGACACTGGAGTCGCCAGGTGAAATATGCACGACCTTCTTGTGCCTGACCAATGTTCACCATCAAAAATCAGAGCTATATTTGTCATTTTTTCCTGGGAAAAATTTAACCTTCACTCCCTGGAAACAACGCCAAAAGTGTTATCACTCCCCCTGGTTCCCAAGGCTGAGAATGGAACTGAAGGAGGTAACCTCAAACCAGCCTTTAGGTCTGGTAGCTAGTGCTACCAAAACTAGAGAGGGATCTATCAATGCCACTTTTGCAGCCAATGAGATGACTAAATATGTAATGATCTTAGGCTATTTACGATGCTCAGTAAATGAGGGTTTGCTTGTTTTGATTTTTTGTTGGATAAGAATGACAGTAAAGGAACTAGGTCTAGGGTTTAGGTTTGATTTCAAAGGTTAAGTTGCAGAGACAAGGACGAGTCTAGGTAGGTAAACTTAGGAGCATACTTAATTTGTCATTGTGTATATGGTTTGAAAAGAGAGAGATTAAGAATGAGTACGTTAAATGAATTCATTCATTAGAAGAGTAGACACATTCATGAAAATGTTATAAAATAGAGCATAGAAAGCAATATTTCTATTCATAGACTCATAAGATTAATATAAAGAAGCATACATGTGATGGAAAGATAACATAAAACTCAACTTTGATGAGGTCACAAAGAAGAAGCAGTGCTCAAAATCATACCACTAGAGTCCCAAGATTATAGCTGCAACATTTCTTTGATTTCACTGAAAAAGAGTTTGTACAATAGCTCCATACTGCAAATAACAACTATCAAAACTCTAATATGACTTGAGGTGGACTACATATATAAAATATAGTTCATGACACCTCATTGGGTCGAAATCTGAACCAAAACACATCATAAATGTACTGTATGAGTCATTACCTAGAATCTAGGGAAGTTAGAAACCATTCCCTCAAATTTAGCTAATAACTAGGAGTTCATGTCTCTTGGTTTAATTACATTATTCCTCCACAAATAGAGGCAAAAACAAACTCTTCCACCCAAAATACACCTCATGGGATAGCTAAACCTTGAATTTTGGAGTTTTTCTCGCTTGATAATTGTCCAAAGGAATCCATTAACAGAAGCGCCGCGTCACTTTGGAGCTGATTTTGACTGACTTTTAAGTACCCATTTGCAAATATGAGACTTAGGCTAGGTAGAACTATGTGTCTTCTTTCCATTTCACCCTAAAAACTGAGAAAATACCCCCTGTAAGGCCTTCAAAAACTGATTCTCCCAACCTCACTCCAGAAGCACCGCACAAAGGAAAAATAAGTGGCAGAAGCATGAAAAAAGTAATGTTTTTTGCATTTTTCTTCAAAAATGGAAGGTGAAAAGTTGACCTGATGTCATATATATGATGTAGAGGTGAAAATGCATCTAAACATATAATATTTCCCCCATTTGGATGCCCTGAGCAAAAATTCGCACCGCTGCGTGATGCTTCTACAAAAACCAAATTTCCAGATTTCTCTAAAAATCACAAAAATGGCCAAAATGCTCAAAATTCTCCAAAATTTGTTTCATGGTATCCTGGGATGATGGGATAAACAAAAAAGGAGGCCTCAGCAAGCATATCCAAATAATCCTTCTCCTTGAGCTTAATTAGTGTTTCCTTAAGCTTCTTTCTCAAATTCTTAACCCTCACCTTGGCGATTTGGTTCCTTGTGAAATAATGCCTCGCCATATGCATTTGGAGGTCATTATCTCTTTTGCCTTCTTCAACAGCTTCTCGAGACGAATTTTTACCCTATCAATCCACAACTCTTTATCTTATTCAATGTCGACAGTTATCAACTCATCAAAGGTTAACTGAGCTGATGGTGTAAATGGCTCTCTTTCTTGCACTTTTTGCTTAGCTAAACCTCTTGTTCTTGGCCTCCTAGGCTTTGATTCAACCTATATGTCCTCTAGCTGCTCAACATCCACCACTTCCTTTCCTTTACCCTTATTTGCCTCAATACTAGCCTTTGGTTTTCTTTGGAGGGGTTGTTTTACCTTCAACTACATATTCTCTTATTGTAGGAAGGCAATCAAGAAGTTTTCCTTTGAGAGGTTGTCCCTCAACTCTGCTAGCTCTGCATATTTTTACCTTATGATCTCCTCAGTTGTATTTTCCTTTACCTTCTCTGCCATGTCAACATCCATAGGCACTTGTTCTTCATGTTGCTGCAATGGTGACTCATCCTCATGCATGAGTGGCTCACTATCATGACTAGGTGGTTGCTCTACTGTTTGCCTTTGTTCAGTTGTGGTATTGGGTGCAACTACACCTTTGATGGTCTTAGGAGAAAAAACCATCCTCTTTCCTTTCTCATATGTTTGAGTGATCTCAACCCTAGGCACCTTTGATATCTCTGCTTGCATACTTGAAGAGCCAACTTCCTTTTGTTGTGTGTATGTTGATGGTGTGCTATGGATGATGGGTGGGCAAGTAGTTCACGCTGATGCAAATTTCTCCATGAAATTTTCCCAAGACATATTGATTGCCGAAAGATGATGCAAAACAACAAGCTTGATCAAGCCATGGTGGAACAAAATAGGATGATGATCTTGACCTTTGCTCTGCACCTTTTCAGTCACCTTGACAATGTTCTAAACAAATATTTAGGTAAATTGAGTGGCTAAGTAGTAATGAAGTGCATCAATAACCTGACATGGTAGTGGTACAACATAGAGAATCTCCCTTCACATGTAAAATATTTCATGATTAAATTCATCAAAGGGGCATATTTATCAAGTAAATTCCTGAAAGGGAAGATATGCTCAAGAGAATCTTTATAATGAGGTTTCAGGAACATTTTGTAGTTTTCATGGTCCAATTCCATCCCTTTGAACTGGATTTATCCATGGTTCGAGATATATGTCGTTGAAGCAATGACATCTGCTAATATGGTAAACTCAATGCTTGTTATGACAACCTTTTCTTTCCTGAAGCTAGTAGCAAAAAGGCTTGTTAATTGAGCATGAATACCTACCTCCTTGTTCTTGAATAACAATGCCAAGTTCTTGATCTCAATAGCTACCTAACTGAAAACAAAACTCGAATCCTAATGAGCTCTTCTTCTTATTTATTTATACAAGAGGATAGCTGCTAACATCTCCATAGAAAATAGGAATGTCTGTCTCCTCCAACTCGAGGATGGTGGATCTTGTTTCTCATTACTCCACTTTCACTCATAGTGGCTTCGATGGCAATGACCTTGAGCTAACGAGAGAGAGAGAGAGAGAGAGAGTTATGATTTTGGGTTGATTGAGGGAGTTAAGAAGGTGGAAAACCTCCTAGATTCTCTCCTTGTTGTCTACTTCGAGACCCGGCATGGAAAATATCTTAAAAATGCCCCATTCCCTACAATTAAACCACATTAGGATACATGATATGACAAATACTTTTTACCCTTCTCACTAAACATAATATAGCTAAAAATGTAAATAAATGTGAGAAAGAGATAGTTTAATAAGTTGGAGAAAGACATCATGACCCTTATAATATACCTATTTATGAGCCTCACCATCACCCCCATACTGAGATTGTTACTCATACTCTGAGCAAATCAGTCATCCATGTGCACTTCTCTCATGGCCCTGGTGGCCTCCTTGACATCCTAAGGCACCTCAGATAGAGTGCCCTCTAGTTGGAAAAATCCTGCATTCTTCTCTGTCTCAATCCACTCCTTCTCTCATGCCTAGTCTTTTCCTTCTTGTAGGCCTAACAGCAAAGGTGGAATTAGTTTTAGTCCTATCCATTGAATCCTCATTCTCTGTATTACTCTCTTGTAGAAGGGTGTTTTCTCCAAGGCATTCTTCACCCTTTCAGGAGAGTGGTATTCTCTATGTTGCAAGCTTAGTGGTAAAACATGCCATATCCTCTGGCAAGATTGCAAAATGTCTTCTCCCAACAACCTAAAGGTGTGTTCAAAATGATGAAGAATGGTTTGCTCCTATGTTTTAATGTACTTTGGTACCAAAACATCATAATTGGAGATGAGGCTATGATTGCTAATGACATCCTTGGGGCTCATTAGCTCAGCTCTGATGTATAGGGGTTCCTTGACCACCGTTGGAAACTTCATCCTGAAATGAGACCCAAAAATTTTAACAACAAAGGGAAACAAAAGAATGTTGCTACTACAAAACATGCTTTAGGATCTTATTCCAGTGAAGAAACAAAGATCACAACCATGTGACTAAAAGCTAAGGATTCTATTGCAAGTACTAGTTCTTCTACTAATCTCAATGAAACTCAAAATGTTAAAGAAAGAATAAAGCTTTGCCATATTAGATTCATCACAAAACATAAAAAAATAGATACTTAGTTTGATAGTGGATCACAAGCCAACCTTATTTCAGAAGTCATCGTCAAGAAATTAAATTTGGAAACCATTCCTCATCCTAAACCTTATCCTTTGGGTTGGGTATGTGACAATGAAAAATTGCAAGTGACAAGAAAATGCAAACTAAAATTCGCCACCACTGCAAACTTCATTGATGAAGTAGAGCTTGATCTAGTTCCACTTGACATATGTGGTATTGCTTTGGGAAGCCCATTTATATGTTAGGAAAACCATCTTTCATTGCCAAGAGAACAAGAATCATTTGTTTAAAGATGGGATTGAGTATATTTCTAGAGCACATCGCAAGAAATTGAATTTGTCTCTTGTGAATGTTGGACAAATGAAGAGGTTTGTTAATGCTAGTAAGAATTTTGTACTCTTGATGATCAAACCTAAAAATGATGTTGAAAATGAAGCCTTCAAAGGATGTGATGTAAAAATGAAATCTGATTTGATTGAGGTTGTTAACACATATGATAAGATGTTTCAGGAACCTAATGGATTGCCTCCTAAAAGAGGAAGTCAACATGAGATATAATTGCATTAGGATGCTCCTCTTCCAAAAATTGGTATGTATCGGATGTCAGCCATGGAGAATGCAGAAATTAAGAAACAAATCCAGGAGTTGCTTGATAAATGGGTCATCAGACCAAGCACATCTCCATGCGGGTCTCCTATTGTTTTAGTGCCAAAGAAGGATGGTACATGGCGCATGTGTGTGGACTTTAGAGCCTTGAACAAAATCATGATAAAGAACCATTACCCTCTTTCTTGAATTGAATGATTTACTTGATCAATTGAAAGATGTTGTTTATTTCACTAAGTTGGACCTGAGGAGTGGCTATCATTAGATTAGGATTGCTGAAAGAGATATTTGGAAGACAACCTTCATAACAAAGCAAGGTTTGTTTGAATGGTTGGTTATGCAATTTGGGCTTTGTAATGCTCCTACAACATTCAAGAGAGTTAGTAATGATGTTTAAGACCTTTTCTTGATGATTATGTGATAGTCTAATTAGATGACATATTGATTTTCATCAAGACTCGTGAAGAGCATGTCAAGCATGTTAGGCAAGTTTTAAATGTCTTAATGAAAGAAAAGTTGTTTTTAAAATGTATAAATGTGAATTTAGGAAAACCTCTATAGTATTTTTGGGTCATATTGTTGGAGGGGTGAGTTGATGATAGATCCCTCAAAGGTCAAAATTATTTTGAACTGGCCAAAACCAACGAGTGTAACATAGGTTAGAAGCTTCTTGGGAGCAACCAAATATTGGAGAAATTTTATTTCTAACTTCTCATCTATTGCAACTCCATTGCAAGCTTTGACAAGTGTGAAACAGGTATTTCAGTGGGGAGACAAGCAACATAAAGCCTTCGATGCATTGGAAGAGAGAATCAATACAACACCAGTACTTGCACTTCCAGATCTTAAACAATCCTTTGAGATACAAATCGATGCAAGTGACTATGCCATGGGAGTGGTTTTGATGCAACATGGTAAGCCCATTTGTTATCATTCTGAAACTTTTAATGGTGCGGTGATTAACTATCCTACATATGACAAAGAATTGTATGCATTGGTGCAAAATGCGAAAAAATGGAAACATTACTTGATGGGTAAGGAAACTATCATTCACACTGACCATCAACCATTGCAATATTTGCAATCACAAACCAAGCTTCAACAAGCAAGGCACTTCAAATGGATGGGTTTCTTACAAGAATTTCACTTGGTGATAAGGTATAAGAAATATATCTATAACAAAGTTGTTGATATGCTATCTAGACCAATTGTCAATGCATCCATTATCCTTAAGCATAATTCTATCATGCATGAGAGCTATGTTGAGCAATATGCTTTAGATGAGGATTTTAAGGATGTATATGCAAATTTGTGTCAAGGTAACCAAGTAGAGGAGTTAGATTATCATGTGCATGATAAATTGTTGTATCGTCGTGGCAAGCTATGTATTCCACAGGGAGAAAGAGTCAACATTATAAAGGAAGCACATACTTCTCTTATTGCTGGCCACTTTGGTGTAGGCAAGACAATGATACAATTACAGAGGTATTGTTACTGGCCTCGTATGAATGAACATGTGTCATGATATGTAAGAGGATGTTCTTTATATGATATCAGTAAGCCTAACAATAGAAAGTTGGGATTGTATACTCCACTTCATGTTCCTTTCCGTCCTTGGGAAAGTGTTTCTATGGATTTTGTGGGAGGTATACCTACATCTAGGAAAGGTCATGATTATCTTTATGTAGTTGTGGATCGTTTCAACAAAATGTGCATTTCGATGCCTTGTAAGAAGCAGGTTACAGCTGAAAAAAACTGCACAGTTGTTCTTTCAAAATGTATGGGTGTATTTTGGGTTGCCCACATCTATTATTTCTGATCAAGATTCTTGATTTGTCAGGAAATTTTGGTCAAGTTTAAGGGGACACATGGACACCAAGTTGAAGAAGAGCACAAAATTACTTCCGCAGCCAGATGACCAAACAGAAGTGATGAACAAAACAATAATACATCTTCTTCGTGGTTTTTGTAGCAAGCATCCTAAATTGTGGGATGAACATTTGATATGAAATTGATTGTTAGTTAATGTTGTGCTAATATTAGTTTCATAATTAACATGAAAGTTCTTTGGTTTGCTTATCATACAAGGGTTTATACAAGTGTTAATGAGTGACAATTCATTAAACTTGATGAGATTAAGTGTTTTTCATGAACTTAAAAGTATGGAAGCTCAATGTTGAACAACAACATAATAAAACACATCAAGCACAAATAATAGAGACAAATACACAAGTTTTCGATGAAGGAGTTCACCCCTCTTGGGCTACATCTCCTTGGTCCAGCTTCATAGTGTGGGCCTTTGTATTATATTCAATTGTGCAAAAGTTATGTTTATAATCTCCTGTTACCTCTGCAACCTACTCCAATGGCTCCAAAACATCCAAATCTACCAATAATGACTCTTCCTAAGCCTAAATTGGTTGAAAATTGCCTCAGTTATGGCAAAAACTAATTTCCCTGAAATTTCTCCACTAATTCTGGAAAATATCCAGCTAACTCCACCAAATGTGGAAGTCCGCCAAAGGCGCTGCCAAGATAAGTATACGATTAATGTTAAGATAAGTATGTGTTAAGTGGGATTAAGCATGTTTAGCGCTAACCCGCACTTATCCACAAATATTGTATTAATACACACATAACGCATTTAAATCTCTGCAGATCACATCGTAGTCACTTTCGCAGATCACATATCGCAAATCATTTTTGTTACCTTATGTCCTCCACTCCTAAACTGCCGATGCGAGATGGTTGAATGTGCCGATTCTTGTTGATTTATGGTAGCATCATATGTGCTCTAGCTTTGTAATTTTGTATATGGGCTAAGACACATGTATTCCATATTACCCAGAAAGGATTTTGGAAGATTCCACTTAGAGATGGTTTAATTAAAATAATTAATCATTTTTTAATGTTTTCCTAAGTGTAAACTTAGGGAAACTGATTAATTAAAGGGTATTAATTAAACTTAGTGTGAATAATCTAGAAAAAGTCATGGATCACCTCCAAATTAATCTTAGTTGTTGAAGGTTCAACAGAAGAATATAAGAAGGAGGGTGAGGGGCCTATGGAAATACACATCAGACGGAGAAAGAATCAAGAGTTCGATTTCTTCAATGAGAGGAAGAATCGAAGTGGTTCTCATTTTGCAGAGAGGGGAAGGTGAAATCTCCAGGAGGGAGAATTCTGAAGCATAGAGAGTGCATGAAGAGGAGTGAGAGAGGAGCCAGAGCATCAACGCAGAGTTACCCTATCAGCAGTTACGCTGGGCCAGCACAGAGAAGTAGAGGGAGTTTTCATTTTCTATTGAAGGGGCAGCTGAGGGTTCATCCGGTGTCAAGAGGACATTTCGGGAAGGAAGGAGCACTCTAGTCTCATACAACAACAATCACAGAAGCAATGATGCAATGACAACATGAGTGACGCAGTCACTGCATAGAAATCACGCAGAGCCAGTGAGTGTTGGTGCAGGTTAGTGTCGGAACTCAAATGGTGATGTGAGAATTGTCTCACTCGGCCTTTTCTCATAAAGATTCTTCAGGTGATTGATTGACATTTACAATCACACATTTGTACTCAAAATTTCTACATAATAAAGAAACCCTCATATATGTTGCACCGGTTTTCCCACATCGGGTTTTTCCAGGGAAAATTGTCCAAAAATAACAGTGTCTATGTGTGATTACTTGTGCTATTTTTATATGTGATTTGTTAATCGTGAAGTCTAAAAAATATTTTATTTTGTTATTTAACACAAGAGAAATGTTAAATAATTGTGTTTGATAATGCAATATAATAAATTGAATGAGTAGCTGCAGTAGAATTCTCCATTATAGAATTTTCACAATGCTTTGGACCAAGGTTTAAATACTTTGGGTTAATGAAATATGTTGCAGATACATGTTGTATTTTCATTGGACTATGGTTTCGGCTATTAGTTGCAATCTTCATTTAAATAAATATGCGACCAACCTTGACCTTGCAATATGTAATGCATGCGCCTTCCAACTAAAGATTATCCGCTGGATTGTTTTGGCTCTCGGCTGCGCCACGTGCCCTTCCCCATTTGCCTATAAATTCCTGAGGTGATGATTGTACTGCCCAGTCATCAGTATGTCATTGTTCTGCACAATTTTTACTTATTTTGGAAAACGAACAAAAACCATAACTCACTCATACGAACTCGGATTTTGATGAAACGAGTTGCATTGGAATCCTAGTGACGAGCTCTATCTGGTCATTCTGGTCTGAAGCATTTCTAATCACTTTCAAATTTTGTATAAATACTGAGCTCTTGATCATTCCTCCCCACTAGAAGCCTATTGGACCCCAAAAGATACTATCAATTGTTCAGCAGGTGAGGGTGCAACTCCCTCACCCTTTCACTCTCCATCCATTTGGCCTCTGAAGGATTTTTTTCCTTGAGTCCCACTCTAAGGTATTCAACATTCCCTCTACTTGAAGTTCTGATTCTTTTGTCAAGTATGAGATCTTGTTGAAGTTCATCTAGATATTTTGGTGAGAAATCATCTATTGATGGCAATTCAACATGCTCTCCTTGATCATCAATCAAAGGAGGCTCAAACAATCTCAAATTTTCAACATTAACGACATAATATATTTGCATATAAGGAGCCAAATCTAGCTTAAATGCATTAGTACCAATATTTTCTAGACTTTTAAAAGGACCATAACAGATTGGATTTAGCTTGTTACCTTCCCTTTGCTTTTTCTCTTTTCTGATATACAACCAAAATTCATCTCCAACCTGGAATTTGTGATCAACACGGTGTTTTTCATGCCTTGCCTTGTAGCTGCTTTGACTCTTTTCAAGTTGCTCTTGCATTGTGTGATGTATCAACTTAATGTGCTCAATGAACTTTCTTTCCTTATTTATGTCACTATGACCATATATAGCGACATCTTTCTCAAAGATGAAGTCCAAAGGCGATCTTGGAAAATAAACATAACATGCCTCAAATGGAGATGTGTTTGTGGAAGAATGCTTTGCCCTATTGTATGCATGTTGAATGTAATGCAACTGTTCATCCCACAACTTGGGATGCTCGCTGCAATAACCTCCAAGAAGATAATTTAATTTTCATGTTTACCACTTGGTTTGACCATTTGTTTACGGATGAAATGTTGTACTCTTCTTCAACTTTGTGTCCATCATGTACCATAATTTTGACCAAAAATTCCCAAAATACCGGGAATCTCGATCACTTACAATAGAAGTAGGAAGACAAAATGAACCCATGCATTTTGAAAGAAAAGATTGAGGATTTGTTCAACTGTAATTGTTTTCTTACATGGCATCAAAAGACACATTTTGCTGAACCTATCTACCACAACATACAAGTAATCACGACCTTTCCTTGACATAGGAAGACCACCTACAAAATCCATTGAGATACTCTCCCAAGGATGTGAAGGAACCCGAACAAGTTTCCTATTTCTAGGCTTACTTGTTGCACATAAAGAACATCCTCTAATAAAACAAGATACACTATCAATCATGCGTGGCAAATAACAATACCTTTGGAGATTCACTACTGTCTTGTCTACATCGAAATGTCCAACAATCAATGATGTGTGCGCCTCCCTTATGATACTGTTTCTTTCTCCCTGTGGTATACATAACTTGCCCAAGTGATACAACAAACTGTTATGCACATGATAATCTAACTCTTCATTTTGGTTTCCTTGACAAAAGCTTTCATACACATCTTGAAAATCACTATCATATGCATATTGTTCAATGTAACTTTCATGCATGATTGAATTGTGATTGAGTACAATAGATGAATTTACAATAGGCCTAGAGAGTATATCAACTACCTTATTGTAGATTCCCTTTTTGTACCTGATAACCAAATGAAATTGTTGTAGAAATCCCATCCAATTGAAATGTCTTGATTGTTGCAACTTTGACTGTGATTCTAAGTACTGCAATGGCTGATGGTCAGTATGGACAATGGTCGCTTTCCCCATCAAATAGTGCTTCCATTTCTTTACGCTTTGTACCAATGCATATAACTCTTTATCATAGGTGGGATAATTAGTCGCAACTCCATTAAAAATCTTAGGATGAAACGAAATAGGCTTATCATTGGTGGGATAATTAGTCACAGCTTCATTAAAAAATTCAAAATGAAATGAAATAGGCTTACCATGTTGCATGAGCACTGCTCCCATAGCATAATCACTTGCATCTATTTGGATCTCAAATGGATGTCTAAGATCCAGAAGTGCTAATACCGATGCTTAACTTATCTTTTGCTTTAAAGCATCAAATTGTTTTTGATGTACATCTCCCCAATGGAGGACTTTCTTGACACTTGTCAATGCATGTAACAGAGCTACAATGGAAGAAAAATTTGCAATGAATTTCCTCCAATACTGTGCTGCCCCAAGAAAGCTTCATACCTCTGTAACTGTATTGGGCTTGGGCCAATTCAGAATGACCTCTAATTTGGAAGGGTCGATCTTCAACTCACCTCCTCCAACAATGTGTCCCAAATACACCAAAGAAGTCTTGGCGAACTTGCACATCGACATCTTTAAAAACAATTGCTCTTTTTTCGAGACATATAAGTATATTAGCTAAGTAAACAATGACGAATTCATCTAGAAATGTTCTAAGTACATCATTCATGACTCTCATGAAAGTAGTTGGAGCATTTGTTAGACTAGATGGCATAACTAACCACTCAAACAATCCTTGTCTAGTTTTGAAAGAAGTTTTCCAAATGTCCTCTTTGGCTATTTTAACTTGATGATAAACACTTCGCAAGTCTATCTTAGTGAAATATCTTGCATACTTCAACTGATCTAGCAAATCATCAATGCGTGGGAGTGGGTAGCAATTCTTTACCGTGATTTTATTCAGTGCATGGAAATCGATGCACATGCGCCAAGTCCCGTCCTTCTTTGGTACCAAAACAATTGGTGAACCACATGGCGAAGTAGATGGCCGTATGATACCTTTGTTCAAAAATTCTTGAATTTTCTTATTGATTTCCAAACTCTCCATAATTGACATGTGATACATACCAATGTTTGGAAGTGGAACGTCATGCTGAAACTAAATCTCATGCTGAATTCCCCTCTTGGGAGGTAACAGGTTCTTGAAACATCTCGCCATGCTGAATTACCACATCAAACAAATCAGACTTCAATTTGTCATCACATCCTTCAAAAAATTCATAGTCAACATCATCCTTTTTCTTGATCATGAGAAGCACAATTTTTTTACTTGAATTAACTAGCCTCTTCATTTTCCCTGCATTAACTAAAGAAATATTCAATTTCTTGCGATGAGCTCTCACAATATACTCCACGCCATCATTAAGCAAATGATATTTGTTCTGATGGAAATAAAACACTACTTTCCTATCATACAAATATGGACTTCCCAATATAATCACGGAAATGTGAAGTGGAACCACATCTAACTCGACTTCATCAACAAAGTTTGCAGTAATAGCAAATCTAAATATGCATTTCCTTGTAGCCTGTAAATTGACATTTTTAACTATCCAACCCAAAGGGTATGGTTTATGATGTGGTACGGTTTCAAGGTTAAGATTTTTGACTAAGTCTTATGAAATCAGGTTTGCTTGTGACCCACTATCAAACAATACATCAATCTTTGTATGATTTGAAATCACTCTAACATGGAACAATTCTATCCTTGTGTCTTCATTTGGAGTGTTGTTGTGACTATTTGAGGAACTAGTACCTGCTATGGATTCATTTCCTTTGTTAACCATGGCTATTATCTTGGTATCATCTCCTGAATTAGATCCAAGATCTTGTTGTGTGGTGGCAGTCATCTTTTGTTTCCCTTTGTTATTTGGTTTCTTTGGCCTTAGTTCGGGATGTAGTTTCCAACAGTGGGCTTCATCATGCCCCTCTTTGGAACAATGTTTGCATGTATTTTTCTCCCCTTATTTCTTGATGCTTGCATTATTCTTTCCCTTCCATTTTCCTCCCTTCTCTTTTCCCTTACCCTTGAATGGCTTCTTCTTACTACCCTCTTCTTGTATGTTCTTTCCCCTTACTTCAAGATGCATGGCTTGCACACATACTTCATATAATTTGTTTGGGTTAAACATAAGTATAGTGTGTTTTAAGTAGAAATGTAAACCCACAATATATTTCAAGAGTGTTTATTGTGAATTGAAGTTTACTCCTAATAATAAAGCCCTCTTTCTAAACTCCTGTGTGTACTCTTGAACAATTTGGCCTTTGAGTTGCCTAAATTTTTTCCAACTCATTATTGCTTTTGCATATAAGCTAATGGATAAAACTGCCTTTTAATGGAAGAAATGAATTCAACCCAATAAATGGATATCTTACCATGAATTCACATTTCCTCTTGAGTCTTTGCCTCCCACCAAACTAGTGCTACTCCTTCTAGCCTTAATGAAGCTAACTGGATTTTTATGTCGTCCTCTTCTAGATTCTAAATTCTACAGTATATTTCCAATTGACGGATCCAATTGTCTAAATTCTTTGCATTTACCTCACCATTGTACATGGGAAGTTCAAACTTGACGTCCAACTTGAGTAGTGGAGTTTTTCCTTTTGGGATTTTTGAATGAGTGTGGGTGGTTTTTGTGGTGGCTGTGGAAGATGAAGATGCTGATGAAGATGAAGAGGATGAGGATGGTGGAGATGGAGGTGGATTTCCTCCACTCCCTTTCAAACTCTTCTCTTCATCCTTCTTACCATCTGAAGATCCTTCTCCATGTGGAGGCTTTGAAACTTCTCCCATTCTTTATGCAGTGAATGCATCAAACATGATTTTAACCATTCTTTGTATGTCTTTGAAGTCTCTCTTGACATCCTCTTCTTCTGAATGTCCATGAGTCTCTTCAACTCCTGACATAATGGCTAAGGATTCAAGCTCAAGCTCTGATGCTTGTACCTTCTCAATCACTTTAGCATATTCTTGTGTAATTTGTACCTCTTCAATCTCAACTACTGGAGATAGAACTTGAGGTGATTCAAGTGAAGCTTTGAGTAGAAATTTGGGTGAAGATGATGCTTTCTCAGCTCTCTTTCTCCTTTTCCTAACCTCAGGACTAACAACCAATAGCTTCCGTTCTCCTCTCTGCAACTTCAACCTTGTAAGCATCACAAAATTGCAACTATTAAAACCCCTCTCGCACAATCTCAAGCAAAGCAAACAATAAACCTTTAGAAACTTTGTGCTATGATACCAACTTGATCTGAAATTGATTGTTAGTTAATGCTATGCTAATATAAGTTTCAGAATTAACATGAAAGTGCTTTGGTTTGCTTATCATACAAGGGTTTACACAAGTGTTTATGAGTGACAATTCATTAAACTTGATGAGATTAAGTGTTTTTCATGAACTTAAAAGCATGGAAACTCAATGCTGAACAACAACATAATAAAACATAGCTAGCAAAAATAATAGAGACAAATACACAAGTTTTTGATGAAGGAGTTCACCCCTCCTGGGCTACATCTCCTTGGTCCATCTTCACAGTGTGAGCCTTTTTATTAGCTTCAATTGTGCAAAAGTGTTGTTTACAGTGTCCTATTGCCTCTGCAACTTGCTCCAATGGCTCCAAAACATCCAAATATACTAAGAATGACTATTCTTGAGCCTAAATTGGTTGAAAATTTCCTCAGTTATGGCAAAAAGTAATTTCCCTGCAATTTCTCCGCTAATTCTGGAAAATATCCAGCTAACTCCACCAAATGTGGAAGTCCGCTGAATCTGGTGGGTCCGCCAAAGGCGCCGCCAAGATAAGTATGCGATTAATGTTAAGATAAGTATGTGTTAAGTGGGGTTAAGCGCGTTTAGCACTAACCCACACTTATCCAAACATCTTGTATTAATTCACGCATAACACATTTAAATCTCCGCAGATCGCATCGCAGTCACTTTCGCAGATCGCAAATCATTTGTTGTTTATGTCCTCCGCTCCTAAACTACTGATGCGAGATGGTTGAATGCGCCAATGCTTTGGACCAAGGTTTAATACTTTGGGTTAATGAAATATGTCACCGATATATGTTGTATTGTCATTCGACTATGGTTTCGGCTTAGTCCCAACCTTTGTTTAAATAAATATGCAACCAACCTTGACCTTGCAATATGTAATGCATGCGCCTTCCAACTAAAGATTATCCGCCAGATTGTTTTGGTTCTCGGTTGCGTCACATGCCCTTACCCATTGGCCAATAAATTCCTGAGGTGCTGACTGGACTGCCCAATCATCAATTTGTCACTGTTCTGCACAACTTTTACCTATTTGGGAAAGCGAACAACATACCATAACTCACTCATACGAACTCGGATTTTGATGAAACGAGTTGCGTTGGAATCTTGGTGACGAGCTCTATACGGTCGTTCTGGTCTGAAACATTTCTGAGCACTTTCAATTTTTGGCTAAAAACTGAGCTCCTGATCAACTTTTGCACTATATTCAACATGCTTTCAATGGGACAAGCATTCATCAACTCAAACATCTCCATTTGAGGCATGCTTGGAATACTTACCAAAATCTCCTTTAGATTTTTTCTTTGGGAAATATGTTGCTATTGATGGACATAATGATAGAGATAAGGCCAAGCGATTCATTGAATACGTTTGAATTGGTTCATCAAATGGTTCAAGAACAGTAGGAAAAGAGTTAAGCCAAGTACAAGACATGACATGATAAGCATCACATTGATCACAATTTTCAAGTGGGAGATTGTTACACAGTAATTTGTCACCGTCCCTACCATTCCCCGTCCCGCACAATGGAGGACCCATTTTGTGACCTGTGAACATTGTCATGCCTTGAAATCATCATCAATGTATTCCTCTAAGCATGAGCTTCAATTTCCCTAAAGACATCTCCTTGCAAAAAATCATGAAAACATCTCCTTTTTCATTGGCGCGGGCAGACAGTTCATCACTCGCGCCAATGGGGAAAATCCTACAAAGAGGCCACGCCAACTGGCGCTCTGTCTCAGAGCAGTAGTCGCGCCAGCCAATTTAAGGAGTGTTTTTTAAATAAAGATGGTGGAAGTTGTGTTTCAACAAACTCAGAAACCATTTCCTATCTTGAGTTGGGAGGTTTGGCTGCGGGAATTCCATGGAAGGGAAGTGGTTTTCCACCTCCCATGGAACCTTCCTTGTTGAGAGGGCCAATCCCACAATAATAGGGATCCCAACTCCCTCCTTCCCCATCTATAAAAGCCTGCTCAATTCCATTGCAAGCTAGTCTTGAAGTGCCTAAGCTTTGAATCTCCAAATTCCCAAGAGCCTTTGTGCTGTAAGAGCCCTCTTTCTTCCCTTAAGGCTGATTCAAGTAAGGAGACTATCGTCGAGAGACTCTGGAGAGGTTTCCCTTTCCATGGCGAGCTTTGTGAGACATGAACGACTAGAGACCCATCCGAAGGAGACCGCGACATCAGAACATTGGTTGTACTCTCTTTCGATTGTTATTTAATGAATGATTACGGTTATGGTTCCACTATGTTTTCACTTATGTTAATAACGAGTTATATCCTTTCTGACTGATATATAGTTGCATATTCTGGATTTTATGCTTGTATTCATGTTGTTTCTTGCATGTGCAGGTGTCCATCCGCGGAGATCGTGGGAGGATCGTGATCTGCCGAGGCTGAGGAACGGGACGCTTTCTTCTACGGATCATAGCATTGGATTCCAGGTAGGCCTCCATCTTTGGTCTTTTATTCGTAACTAGGAATTTGCGCTGTAACATTTGATGATTGTTGCTAGACCCCTGCTGGGCTAGTAGGGATCGCCTCTGTCCGCAGAGGGGATTTACCTCCTCAACAATTTGGCGACTCCGCTGGGGATCGTCGAGTTTTCACTGTCTCGTTTAGATTGTCTCGTTTTGATTGTTTTATGATTTTCCTTGCTTGGTTAGCCTTCTGGGTTGGGTTCTTTTGTTGTTTTTTGCTTCTTGGTTTGCTTAGTTTACATTGATCTGCTTCTGGAGTAGTTCTTTCTTGTTTTTGGCTGAGAAACTCGACTGGCGCGCTTTTTAGCCCGACAGTCGCGCCAATTGGCGCATGTTGCTTTTGTATAGCCCGCGCCAATTTCTTTCTGGCGCCAGTTGCAGCCTTACAGTCGCGCCACTCCTGTAGGGTTTTTGAGTTTGCTCAGTTTTGAGCTCTCTGGGTCTGGTCAGTGCTTTTCTTCTTGATTTTTCGACTACCTGAGTGTGTTGGAGTTCTGTTTGACTGGGAATTTGCCTTCGTCCTTTGGTTGTTTGCTTTTATCTATCGATTTCACGTTTTAAGCCCTAGGGCATCTAGTGGCTTTGTGTATCGAGCCCTCCTTGGGAGTTTTGGTGTTTCGTTTGTCCAGTCAACTCTCTAATTGCTCCTCCGCATCCTCTTAGTAGTTGTTCATTGTTTTGTTGCGATTTTTGGGTGATTGCTCGTTCCTTCATTCAAAATTCGTTTGGTCTTGCTTTGGGCCTAGATCACACGGTCCATTGGAGCCTTTGAGTCTTTTTCTTGGTTTTGAGAGACTTTGGTCGATTTGGGATCCGGTTGCTTGTGTCATTGAGTGAAATTTGTTCATTTTTCTCTCTCAATATCGTTTCTCAAGTTGTTCCGTTTATTTTCAGTTTGTTTAGTGTATCTAACTATCAAACATTGAAAATTATTACAAAAAAATCTCTTGTGCTTTTGGTTGAATTAGTGCAAATTGGAATTTTTCGATTTTACTAGTAATTAGTGATTTGAATGAAAAGTTTTCAATTTCATTAGTTGCATTAGAGATCTCATTGTTTGTCTTCTGATCATTTGGTTTGTGTAAAGACTCTCAACTCTTCTGTAGCTAGTTTTCATCGAACGAAATGGTCTACTGTGGCATGTAGCTTTGCATTTAGGAATTTTTGAAACAATACATTCGTTAGGGCCTGAAAATTGAAACCTAATTGAAGATCAACTTTAAAATCTATTCAATTAACCTAAGGCAGCATTGAAATCTAACGAAACATATTTAGAGGTCTAGGCTAGAGACATGTTCCGGCGTCTTTAAACCTAGCAGCTGTCGTTCGCCTTTTGGCTTTAGACAGCGCTAGTACGGACTTGTGCTCCCCGTACCGTCGCGTATATAAAGGGAGACCCCTCTAGGTTTTCAATCCTTTATCCACATGAAGCCGAGTCTGCCACCCTATACCCGTGATACACCGAACACAGCATTCGGGGAGATTGCCTGCACGTACGGAAAGTCCTTGGTTGATTTCTTCTTCATTATTAAAACCAAGGTGTATATTGCAGTTCACGGTTATTTGGTACACCCTTTGTGCCTAGTATTCCTGAGCAATCATTTGGTCTTTTCTGTCTCCCTAAATTTGAAAAGACCGTCAAGCGCTTGTCCTTTCACGCTTGTGTCAAATCTGAAAGAGATAGAGTCATCTTTTATCGTTTCTCGACTCTTAAAACATGAAACGGTGAAGTTTCTTATTTTTTCAATGTGGTAAAAATTAATCACCCACGATTATACGCCCTGTTGCTTGTTGACCGTTTGATCGTGTGTCTTGACTCTTTTTCAGCCCGTGTGTGTGTTTGTTTCTTTTTCTCTGGTCGTTTGCCACAGTGGCGGAACCTTCGGTTTCATCTACTGGTAGTCCTTACACGGACAATTCTTCAGAGGCTTCCCAATCCTTTGCTGAACCGCAGCAGCCTATTGTTTCCGAGTTTCCTGACGGGGGACCGGTTCTTGCTGAGCAACCCTTTGGAGGACCAGTTGATTTCAATTGGCCCTTTTCGGACCCTGTGTTTGAATTGAGATTAGGAGCTGATTTCCTTTCTCTTACATCGGGTTCGCCTTTTGTTGCTGCTGTATTTCCTCCTAGTCCTCGCCGTCTCTTGCGAGATTTAACGGCAGGATTAACCATGAGTGATTCTGGTGAGGAAATCCCAACGTCTGGTGAAGACTATTAGCTCTTCCCACGAAGATTGTTTCAGGGAGACAACTCTGAGCTGGCTGACATGTCAACAACCAGTCCTTCTTTACCATAGGGATACAGATCTTTGGGTCAGATCATTTCTGCCGCAGCCTCTATGGGAGTGTCATCTCCTGCTTCGAGGCCAGCTGCCACTACGTCCGGGGTGTCTTCTCAGACGCCCGTTACTTCTGTTCCCGTCCGGCCCACTGTCTGTGTGGCCGCCTCTTCTCCTATTGTCACGGCATCCGCTGCGAGGGCTGTGCCAACTCCTGAAGATGTTTATCTAGCGACTGCTATACCGGAGAATATCTCTCCGGAGGAGTATCGGTTGTCTTTGCAACAGCCGAACGCCGAGGTTGGACCGTCCTCCCAAGATCCTAACTGCTCTTACTTTTCGCACTATGCACAGGACGGTAATCCCGTGTATGCTTTCCCAGGTCAGTATGATGAGCACGGGGAGATTTTACGTCTACCCGCTCCTGAGGCTTATCTCTATGCTCAAGGTTTGCCTTATAACCAGGCTTATAACCCGCAAGGACAACCTTTCCAAGGCCAACCTGGCTATCTTTATGATCCACAGGGGCAGCCCATTCAAGGCTATCCTGTCATCCAACAAGGGCCATCGTAGGGTCCGCAAGGACAGTATTATAGCCCTTCCGGTCAACCTGTTCAGCCTCATCCGGGGTATCAACCGGGACCGGTCTATGGTCCTAGGGGGCAAATCCAGCCTTCTTTATCGATGCAACCGCAGTATCCTGTTGTTTCTAACGTTGCATATCAGCCGGGACCATCCTATGGTTCTGCTTCAGGTCAAACCGGTTTCCAGCAAGCACCTGGTCTTGTTCCACCACCAGGCCAACCGGCTCATCCGGTACAACCCGGTGTCCCGCCTCCAGGCCAACCGGCCCATCCGGTACAACCTGGGTCTCACTTACAGCCAGGTCAACCTGCGCAACCAGCGCCACCTGTCTATTCGGGTCAACCTGGTCATTCAGGTCAGCCCTCTCACCCAGGTCAACCTGTTCATTCAGGTCAGCCCTCTCAGTAGGGTCAACCTGTTCACTCAGGGCAGCCCGCTCATTCCATCAACCCTGCTCAGCAGCCGATTCATTCCATGCCGCAGCCAAATCAACAGCTGCGCCCTACTTATCAGGCTCTGCAGGGTTCCACTTTTCAGCAGCCTACTCATCCTCAGAGTGGTTATCATCCTCATGGTCAATCTCAACCGAATTATAACCACCCCAGAGGCTCTCAGTATTATCCTCCTCCACCCGGTTTTACCTATACTCAGCAGCCAAATCCAAACGCTGCTTACACCAAGCCGACGTATAATCAGGGCCCATACCCTGGTTATCAGGCCCCACACTCTGGTTACCAGCACCCAAATCAGTCTGGTTACATGACCTACACCCCCTACGGTCAGAATCCTGCGGGACAGAACCCATGGGGGCAAGGATATTCACAACCATTGTGGAGTATAGGTAACGGTCCTCATCCTGGGTCTGGCATGCCGGTCAATCCGCCATTGCCGTTCCTAGCCACCTTGGAGTTGCCGGATGTTTCAAAGTTGACCAATGATCCGATTTTACATAATCCATATTGGCCTCCGGTTCCCACCAAGAGACCAGGTGATTGCCCCAAGTTTGAGGGAAAAGCTGGAGAGGACCCCCAGGCGCATGTGATGACGTATCATCTTTGGTGTTCGTCTAACTCTTGGGTCGACGATTCGATTCGCCTGCGCCTCTTCCAGCATACTCTAACTGGAGCTGCTGCTAAGTGGTACATAGAGTTATCCCGCGGCATTTTCCAAGATTTCAATTCTTTAGCCATGGCTTTCCTCACGCACTTCCAGTTACCGGTTCGTTATGAAGCCGGGACGCACCTCCTGACTTCTTTGAAGTAGGACAAAGCCACTCACATCTCTGATCACATTCATGAGTGGCGGCGCCATCGTAGACTGATCAAGTTTCACATACCTGATCAGATACTGACTCACTGGTTCACCACCTCCTTTGTGAATAAAATCGCTCAGGATATTGCGATGGGAGTGTGTGTGACGGAGGAACAGGCCATTGCACGTGCCCAATATTTGGATCTGGTATATTCTCAATCCGGCACGCTTTATGATATCTTTCCTGATGCCCCGCGGTCCGGAACCTCTAAGGCTCTGCCTACCCCTGCGGTGGATGGTGTCATTGGTTCTGTCTCTCAGAATTCGAAGAAATCTTCGAATGGGAAGCATAAGTCTAATTCTTCCAACAATGCTCCTGCTAATCCCGCCCCCTCCGATTCTGGTAAAACCGCGGAAGTGAATGCCGTTCAGCCCAATCCTACGGAGAAAACTTCCAAGGGGAAAAAGAAGGGAAAAGGCAAATCTAAATCTGATGCCCCGAAGCCAGAATCTAAATCTCGTACTGAGGATGGCTCTCAGCGTAAACCGAAGTACCCTTGCCTCATTTGTGAAGGGGACCATTATACTAAGGATTGTCCACGACGATATGAGGTTAGTCAACTTCTTAAGGGCCCTAAAGGGACTCCAGCTGTTTTAAAAGAGTCATTTCCATCTCAGCAGACCCAGATGGTCGAACAGCCGTCACCATCTGCACCGTTTGGGTCTCAGGTTTTCATGGTGAAGAGTGTTGCACCTATCTCTGTCGCTACGTGGTCGAAGGATTACAACGAATCGCGGCAGGCACCCGGGAAGGCAGTTGCGGATGGGCCACCTCCCCCACCTGTTTCCGGTCCGTTGGAAATCGAGAAGCCTACTCCTGAACCCGTTGTGAAACCACCTTCTAAAGGTGTCCTTCGAAGATCTTCTTATAATCCAAATGCTCGTGCAGCTCAACATTACAGCATTGTTGAAGATTTGGCACAGGCGCCGTCTACCATGTCTGCGCTAGAAGTTCTTCAAAGTTGTCCTTCGCAACGGAAGGCTTTATTGTCTGCGATCGGGGGCATTGATCCCGCCGACTCGAGTCTTCTCACCTTTGATTTAGAGAATTTCACTCCCCGACTTCCACATCAAATCGCTCTGATTATTCAAGTCGGGATTAACGGTTTGAACATTCATAGGGCCGTCGTGGATGAAGGTGCATCTACCTGCGTTATTTCCTCCGCTTGCTGGAAGGCCATCGGCTCTCCAGCCCTGTCGTCATCTCCCAATGCCCTTGAGGCATTTGATGGTCGAGAATCTAAACCCCTGGGCGTTCTCTAGAGTCTAGCGATCACATTACAGGGGAAAACTGTCAATGTGGAAGTGGAAGTGGTTGACGCCAAACTCAACTACAATATACTTCTTGGCCGCAGCTGGACCCATGCCATGCTCTGCGTGCCGTCCACCGTCTTTCGATTCATTAAGTTCCCTCACGAGGGCAAGATTGTCACGGTGGATCAGTTGTCATTTTTCACCTCTACCTCTGAGAACAACGTGCCATACGTGGATCAAATTCCGAATCCCCCGGACAGTGTGGGACCTGGTCTCTTCAAAGACTCGGTCCTCATGGGTATTTTTCCTGCACCGCCACCGCACACCGCTCAAGTCAACATGATGTCCAGGTCCGATGACCCCTGGCTTATTCCTACGCCTGAGCAGGTGTTTGAGTTTGGAGAATCAATGCCCTTGACGCCAATAGAGATCAACTACTGTGAAATTGTTGCTGCATCTGATCCTCCACCTCCTCAGCATGCTCCTTTGAGCATGGCTCTCGACGTCTACTCACAATCCCCCTGGCTTGGTCAGGTTGATTCACCTGATCCTCTCAAAGAGACTTTTCCCTCCGATGAGGCTATCATTGAAACCATGTCTCTTGAGGAGCTGCCGTGGGGCGATGGACATCATCGCTCCTCTTTTATGCCTAACTTGGGGGCAATGACTGACTGTCTAGAGCGTTATGCTACTCAGGTTCCTACCCCTCCTCTTCAAACGCCCATTTTGACGCACGAGGTTTTTTCGGAGGGTAACCTGAGTAACATTACTCAAACTATCCCAATCAACATCTCCGTTAAACCAGGGATCGTTGAGAATATTCACGTGGGTGTGACTTGTTCTCCCGATGAGATTCAAGTCTATACTGAGCTTTTCAAAGAATTCAGAGATGTTTTTGCGTGTTCCTACGAGGAAATGCCGGGGATTGATCCCAGTATCATAGTGCACGAGATTCCAACCTATCCAGGTGCGAAACCCATGCGCCAACGCTTACGCCCCATGCATCCTCGGAAATCCGCCGCCATCAAGGCAGAAGTTGAAAAACTTCTGAACGCGGGTTTTATTTATCCCATCCCCCTCACAGAATGGGTGTCTAACATTGTCCCTGTCGATAAAAAGCAGGGTACGATTAGAGTCTGTGTTGATTACCGCGACATCAATCGCGCTTGTCCAAAGGATAATTATCCCACTCCGTTTATAGACCAGATCATCGACGAATGTGCCAGGAGTGAGATCTATTCCTTAATGGACGGTTTCTCAGGATATAATCAAATCAATATTGCACATGAGGATCAACACAAGACCACATTCATCTGTCCGTGGGGTACTTTCGCGTATAAAAAGCTCCCGTTCGGCTTGAAGAACGCTGGAGCCACTTTTCAGCGTGCGATGTCCTATGCTTTTCATGACATTCGCCATATCGTTCAACCTTATCTGGACGACTTGCCAGCCCATTCGGGTAAGCGAGAGGACCATCCTGAGCATCTCCGCCAGATCTTTCTTCGTTGCAGGCGCTACAATATCAGGCTCAATCCTCATAAATGCATCTTCTGCGTTGATTCTGGCCGTCTTTTAGGATTCATAGTCTCGAAAGACGAAATTCGCCTTGACCCTTTAAAGGTTGAGACCATCGTAAATCTCCCATCACCCTCCTCCCTGTATTAGTTACAGAGTCTACAAGGGAAAGCAAACTTTCTTCAGCGCTTTATCCTAAATTATGCCGAGGTGGCCAAAGGATTCACTCGTTTGTTAAAGCAGAACGTTCCCTTTCATTGGGACGAAATTGCTCAGGAATCCTTTGAGAAGCTGAAGACGTTGCTTGTCAATGCTCCGTTGCTTCGTCCTCCGGACTACCACAGCGACTTCACTTTATATCTAGCCGCCGCATTTAGCACCATAGCCATGGTCTTGGTGCAAGATGACGATGACGGTGATGAACATGTTGTTTATTACCTATCACGGAACCTTCTCGATCCCGAAACGCATTATGCTCATGTCGAGAAGTTGGCATTAGCAGCAGTACACGCTGTACAACGCTTTCGCCATTACATCCTTTTGCGTACGATAACAGTGGTTTCAGACTACAACCCTATGACGTATATTCTTTCTAGACAATTACTGGGGGGCAAGTACTCCAAATGGATTGTGATCCTGCAGGAGTTTGACTTAGAGTTCACTACTGCTAAGTCAACTGAATCATTGGTCTTCGCGGATTTGATATGTTCTCTCCCTACAGACTCTGCTCCCTCACACTCTAAAGACCATATACCGGACGAAACGCTTTTCCTCATCAGTACTCGTGACCCTTGGTACGATGACATAATAGTGTATCTTCAGACCTCGACGTTTCGGTCTGAGTTGGATAAAGTTGCCCGCCGTCGGATTCGGCACCAGTCCCAGCCCTACCATATAGTAGATTCGGTGCTCCGGCGATGCCTAACCTTGGAAGAGGCTGAAAAGGTCCTAAATGACTGCCACAGTGGCGTCTGTGGTGGACATATGTCCGAGTATGCTACTGCCCAAAAGATTCTGCGAGCAGGTTATTTCTGGCCTTCCATATTCAAAGACTGTATCACTGCAGTCCGTAAATGTCATGCGTGCCAGATATTTCAGCGCAAGATGCGCGCGCCACCTTTACCATTGCATCCCGTTATTACCGTCGGCCCTTTTGCGAAATGGGGCGTGGATTTTATGACGTGTAACCCTCACTCGGCCGGGGGGCATGCGTATATAATTGTCGCCGTCGACTACTTCACCAAGTGGGCCGAGGCGATGCCTACACTAGCTGCTGACGGGAAAACGGTTGCTCAATTTATATTCAACCACGTTATTGCACGATTCGGGGTTCCTCAAGCCATCGTCACTGATCACGGTACTCATTTCCGAGATTATATGATGGCGGAGCTGACTTCAAAGTTGGGCTTGCATCACGACAGCTCAACACCATATTACCCTCAAGCGAATGGTCAGGTTGAAGCAGTGAACAAGGTTTTGGTCACTATGCTTCAGCGAACAGTTGGTATTCACAAATCCAATTGGCATCTCCAACTGTTCTCAACTCTCTGGGCATACCGAACATCTGTAAAGAGTGCAACTGGGTTCACACCATTTCAATTGGTGTATGGTCTGGAAGCAAATCTTTCGGTTGAATGCGAGATTCCTTCATTGAAATTAGCTGTGGAGCTTCTACCTAATACTTCTGCTGAGGAAGAACGTCTTCTGTATCTGGAACGGTTAGATGAAACCCGTCGTCTGGCTGCTTTGGTTATCGAAGCACAAAAGAAGAGGGTCAAAACTCATTTTGATCAATCTGTTTCTCCTCGTTCCTTTATCGAAGGAGACCTCGTCCTCCTGTACGATAGAGCACATGACAAGCTTGGAGCCAGTAAGTTCCAGCCTATGTGGCATGGGCCCTATATAGTAAAACGCGTTTTGAAAAATGGGGCCTACGAGCTTATAGATTATGAAGGATTTTTGCTGGCGCAGCCCAGAAATGGGTTGTACCTCAAAAAGTACTATGCCTGAAGTGATTTCTTGGTGTGGTGTGTGTACATAGGTGTGTGATTTTCATTTGTGTGCATGTATAGTGTGGTGTGCTTTGTAAACATCTTTTTGTTGATCGGGTCTTCCTGGTTGTGCAGATGTCTATTCATCCATTTGTTGGTTTCGCGGATGGTGCCTCCCGCAGTACCAGGAATCTGTCTTCAGCAGCCTGGGTAATCTATGATCCTGCTGGTGAGTTGGTCAACCTACAAGGTGTGTGTCTAGGACGTACTACGAACAACATCGCGGAATATAGTGTTGTGTTAGAATTATTAACCGAGGCGGTAAACCTTGGTATCCGTGAATTGCTTGTGTATCTAGATTCGCAACTTGTAGTGTTACAGCTGAACGGACACTATTCGGTAAGAAACCCGTCCATTTTACGTCTGTATCTGCGTATTCAATTACTGGAAAGGAATTTTGACTACATTACATATCATCATATACCCAGGCATTTGAATACATTAACAGATGCAGTAGCAAATTTGGTATTAGACGGACATTTGCGCAATTTGTAAATCATCATCACATGTAAAGAAAGATCCATCCAGAAATAGATATGCATATATATATAGATATCGAAATGTTTACATAGAGTATGTCACATAAAGTCAAAATATACATAATCGTCTTAAGTACATCCGGAGACGATACGTCTCTCAAAAAATAGGTGTGGTATAATCCCTAAGAGCTAATCCGCATGGTGCTCATGATAGCATGTGACTGCACGCACTAAGCGTCTCAGGATTCGGTGGATCCGACTTGGAACTCCCACCGTATGACGCTGGTATGCCATCGGTACGTCCGCCAGCCGAGCATAGTCCGGGATCCCTCGGGCAATGCCCTCGAGATTCTGGATCAGCTCCTCTCCTCTGGTGCCCTCTCCCTGAGGATCAGGGGCGAGCTGAGTCCTCTGTGAGATTGGAGACATCCCTGCTGGTCTCTCAAGTCCCACATCTGCATCCATATATAAAATGTGTTAGGACGAATGTGTATTAACAAAAAAAACATAAAACATAAAAATCAAAAAACATGAGGTCTTACCCAACTCCTCATCCCAGTCATCTCCTTCTGGCAGTGGGAGATTTGGGTCTCCGGTGAAGTCAGTTCCTACATATGGCCAATCCTCCACTACAATCAACTGGCGCCGTAACCACCTAAAGAACTCCGCCCTCCAGGACATCTGTTGGCCGCCTCCAGCTCTGGGCATTAGTGCTGCCCAGTGAGTCATTCTTGGCTCGCGTGGTATCAGATCTGCTACTGAGGCCCCTTGGCCCTAGAAGATTGGTAAGCGTTCCAGAATGAACGATACCAGGATGGAACCATAGCCAAACTGTTTCAATTTAGCTTGTTTGCATTTTGTGAGCTGCCTTTTCATGTTTATTGTTACTGTTGTTGCCCAGTCGAACAGTAAGGGACTCATGCATTGTGAGGCTAGCAGGAGTTGGGCCTTTGTGGCCTCGTGCGGTGCCTGCAACCCTGCAGCCCGCGTGATGGTATGTAGGACAACTCTCAATGCCAGATCGGGGATAGTGTGGATATCCACCTTCTTGCTCCCTGATCCCATTTGTGCTCCTTGGCACACTCGTGCCATCACTTCTTCCATCTTCTCGCCAGATGGTCTACTTCCAGTCAAGACAGGGATCGGACCTCTACGAGACAATCCGGTGATAAAATACACATCAGAAACCTCCAGCTCCAATACCTGATCTCGCAACTTGAACACTTGTTCATGTTCATCCCAAATACTGATCAAATACTGGAGGAGCTCGGGCTGAGCTCGTAGACAGGGTGTAAGGAAGAACTTCTTCAGCTCGCAGTTTCTGAGGGCATTCATGCAAGCCTCACTTTCTATGGCCTATTCATCCTCTTCTCCATGCTCTCGTTCTTTCCATTCAATCACCATTTTGCTTGATTACCTGCATCCATATGGTCATAAACCCTTAGTTAGATCTCTGGTAGGCTTCAAATTCCATTCAATTTGGTTAAAATATCGAATTTTTAGGCGGAATTTTAGGTTCGGCCGCTGGCGCGGCTGTTTTGTGAACAGTCGCGCCACGTGGCGCGAGCCCTTTGTGTAAAAGAGCCCATTGGCGCTGGTCCGTGCCCGATACCCGCGCCAATGAGCGCGGCCCTAAAATTTCAAAGGGTGGCCACAGAGGACTAATACACAAGGGAAAACTATTAAAAATGGATGGAAATGAAGAGCAGGGAAGCGCCTCTTACCTGTAGCAGACGAGAATCTGAATGGTCAACCGGATCTGTCGCAATCGTCGTCAGGAGTTTTCCACTCCAAATGGACCACTGCTGCTTTTTACCAAGGTGAATAGTAAATGTAATTTTATTTTTACCATTTTGGCATATTTATAACTTTTTGACATAAAATGAGTTTTAAAAAGTTATTTTTATCAAATATTTTAATATGTTATGTCGAAAATGGGTTTTACGCTTGCTTGGTATGTGCAGCAGCAGGTTTTTGCGACTTTAACGATGGAAACGAGTTGTATTTTATGCTTTTTCGGACTCGGTAAATACACGAAAAAGTCACTTCGGAGTCATCTTTCAGCTCTTTTCTGACTCTCTAAACATGAAAAGATTGCCGAGGCCCTTGTCGTTTCGATCTCGTTAAAATGGATACGAATCGACATCTACCCAGTATACGTTTACCCCTTTTTCGGGCTGGGATGGATTGATTACGAAAAAGGAATACCCTAGCCTATCGCGACTAGGAGGTTTTCTCGGATATTGTTTTCTACCTTTTCAGATCTGAGGAAATATTTACGAAAAGGGACCTGTGGAGTCATCTTTCAGCTCTTTTCTAACTCTCTAAATGTGAAAAGATGCCGAGTTCTCCCTTTGTCAGACTCGTTAAACCCTGATGACATCGGATCCAGTCGAAATGACGTTCTCTGAGTTCCTCCTTCCAAGGACTCGTTAAATGCACTAGGATGGATTCGCCCGAAGGGCAGACTTATATTACAAGCATATGCTATCCCCTTCAAGCTTGTTATTAAAAATAATTGGGGTACTCGCCAGAAATGGTGGGGGAAAAATGGAACCATCGTAGGTGTCGTCGGCAGTAGTATGTCACTCTTGAACATGGCACTTGTCTGCATTCGTGTCGGGTTGGGGACATCTCATCTCGTTTCTTCACTTTGCCTCCGTGGGTTTGGATAATCCCTTTTGACCTCTCATCTGCTCATTGCCTCGTCACCATGACCTATGATCCGTTGATGTCAAACACTGCCAGGTCCACTGTTGTGTCGTTTATATGTTCAAGAGAAGTTGGCCTCTGTGAATATCAACCTTCCTCTGATTCTCATACGATTCTGATTCACAACAAAACATCATGTTCCTCTGTCTCGTGTCGATGATGTGGGAAGCATTATGGCCCACCTTCGATCAAGGTCACTTCCTGTCGAATTCAACTCATTATCCAGGAAGTTGCTCTAGAGACTCCTTCATGGTACCTTGGAGCCTGCATGCCTCAATGGCAGGTTCGTCACATTCGACGTGAGGTTTTCGTCATTGGCCTCCAATCGAGTGATTCTGCGGGTGTTCGACGCCAACTCATTGATTCACACGCCGTAGATTGTACTTGTAGTACCTTGAGGACCATTGTCATTATTAGTGGTTCCTCTCGCGTCTGTTAACAGCTCTCATCATTGGCTGGTAATCAGACGATGTTCCTGCATGTTCGACTTCAGCTCACATATTCGCATGCTTGAACTTGTACTCTGTTTAGGTCGAGATGGAGCACAAGACCCTGGATTGTGTCTGTTGTAATCCAGGCTGCGATTGTGGATTATTATCATTATGTACATGACTCACTGACTGGATGGCTGCGACCATACCTGAGTCTATTTATTTGATCCTCGCTGGATGGCTGCGCCCATACCCTGGATCCGGATTATAGTGTACTCTGTTTCGGATGGCTGTGCCCATACCGCATATACATCATGTACTTGAGATATCAGTTGTATTTTTCTGCACAGGTTTTCCGACGGCGGGGCTTCAATTGAACATGTTCTCGTAAAGCATTTCACCCCTCTCTCTCTCGGGCCTCATACTTTAGGGGGCATCTGTTACACAGTAATTTGTCACCGTCCCTACCATTCCCCGTCCCGCACAATGGAGGACCCATTTTGTGACTTGTGAACATTGTCATGCCTTGAAAACATCATCAATGCATTCCTCTAAGCATGAGCTTCAATTGCCCTAAAGACATCTCCTTGCAAAAATCATGAAAAACACCTCCTTTTGCACTGGCGTGGGCAGACAGTTCAGCACTCACGCCAATGTGGAAAATCCTGCAAAGAGGCTGCGCCAACTGGCGCTCTGTCCCAGAGCAGTAGTCGCGCCAGCCAATTTAAGGAGTGTTTTTTAAACAAATATGGCGGAAGTTGTGTTTCAACCAACTCAGAAACCATTGCCTATCTTGAGTTGGGAAGTTTGGCTGCGGGAGTTCTATGGAAGGGAAGTGGTTTGCCACCTCCCATGGAACCTTCCTTGTTGATAGGGCCAATCCCACAATAATAGGGATCCCAACTCCCTTCTTCCCCATCTATAAAAGCCTGCTCAATTCCATGGCAAGCTAGTCTTGAAGTGCCTAAGCTTTGAATCTCCAAATTCCCAAGAGCCTTTGTGCTGTAAGAGCCCTCTTTCTTCCCTTAAGGCCGACTCAAGTAAGGAGACTATCGTCGAGAGACTCTGGAGAGGTTTGCCCTTTCCCTGGCGAGCTTTGCGAGATGTGAACGACTGGAGACCCATCCGAAGGAGACCGCGACGTCAAAACATTGGTTGTACTCTCTTTCGATTGTTATTTAATGAATGATTACGGTTATGGTTCCACTCTGTTTTCACTTATGTTAATAACGAGTTATATCCTTTCTGACTGATATATAGCTGCGTATTCTAGATTTTATGCTTGTATTCGTGTTGTTTCTTGCATGTGCAGGTGTCCATCCGCAGAGATCGTGATCTGCCGAGGCTGAGGAACGGGACACTTTCTTCTACGTATCATAGCATTGGATTCCAGGTAGGCCTCCATCTTTGGTCTTTTATTCGTAACTAGGAATTTGCGCTGTAACATTTGATAATTGTTGCTAGACCCCTGCTGGGCTATTAGGGATCGCCTCTGTCCGCAGAGGGGATTTACCTCTTCAACAGAGATTAAATTTGGATTTACATTAGCAAGGGAAGACTCCAAGGAGAGGGTAAAAAACTCAAACCAATCAAATAGGGTCCATTCAAGATTTTAGAAAAGATTGGTAATAATTCCTTCCTGTTACATTTTCCTCCATATATGAAAATCTATGCAGTCATTAATGTTGAAAATTTGATAATATATGAGCCCTTTTGATTAAAGATCAAGGAGAGAATGTTTAGATTAAAGATTTATCTCCTAAATATCTTGAAGAATTGCAACAAGAAACCATCCTTGACAGGAGAACAAGAAATTCAAAACGAGTGAATGTGGAGTACCTTCATGTCGGGCTTGATGGTACTAATCCAAGAAAAGCCAAATGGATTGAGATTGGAAGGGTGAGGGAACTGTACCCTCATTTGCTTTTTAATTGAAAATGATCTTTTGGAGGTCCAAAATATTGTAGTGGGGAGGAATGAGCTAGGGGATTAGTAAAGTGCCAAAAAATTAAAGAGTTAAAAGTGCTCGAAACCGGTTCTGAAACGTAGAGCTTGCCGACTTGAATCCAACACAACTTGAATCGCTCAAAACTGATATTTTATGCTCCAGATATCGTGTTTTGATCATTTTACTAACCAACCAAAATTTTTGTAGGTTGAAATTCGACGCCGCTGACTGGGAAGTTTGTACGATGACTCAACAGGCTAACTGTGAAAGTTGAATGCACATTCGGGCCAATGGCAGGCTGCCAAGTGGATTCACCAGATTGGTTGATGGATTGTCGAATTTTGATTGGTTATGGTTCATTTTATGTGGTCCAATGGTTGGGTGCCAAGTGGCCCAGTCATGGGATGCCACGTGGCACCTCGACACTGTAAAATTTTGGTTCATGGCCTAAATGGCCTCCACAGGAGTCGAACGGGCGACCTCCGAGTAGACAGGGAACCACATTACCAATACACCACGGGTAGTTTTTATTATCCATAGGCACAGACCACTATTTAAAGTTTTGCCGAAAAATGATTGGGGGAAGGGGTTGGGGCTAAGCCCTAGGCCCCCAATCACTACACGCCCACGAGACTGCAGGAAGACCGACCAAGGGCTTTGGGCTTAGCCCCATCCCAAGGTCATGTTATGTGTTATGCGACTGGTGGTAGAGCGCACAACACAGTGCTATGGGACAGGTGTGAGGAGTTGGGGACCAGCCACCAGACTTATGCACTGAATAGATCCGTGGCCCAGGAATTCAGGGCTATGCCAACGAGGTGGGAAGTTAGCCCTAGCCCCCAGGCGCATGGCCCCATGTGGCCCAAATTTTCTGCCATAGGGGGTCAGTTTTCATTTAAAGGGAGCAACAAATTTCGCCTAAACCGACGTGAATCTCGCTGGCGTCAGGCGAAAATGGTGCTCGGCGGGCCTTGGAATTGCGGAATTCATAGAATAGTTAGCAGATGAGTCTAGTTTGTAGAGAAGTTAGCAGTAAAACTTCTTTAGAGCATAATTTTCTCATTTTTTGACCAAATTGAGCCCAACAAGAGCCCAACTTGGGGTTTTTAATTGTTCTGGAGCCATTGGAGACTCTTTTTTTTGCACTTTGAGCACTATAAATCCACGAAATCATAGATTTGAGCACTTAATGAAAGAGGCCCAACATTGGAAGTTAGACAAGGAGATGTAGCCCAAGAGGGGTGAACTCCTTGATCATTTTGTTGTCTTGTGTATGGTATTATTGTCTCTGCTTTTATGTTGCAATCTGAGTTAAAAACCATTAATTTATGTGCTTTTGCAAATTGATCAATTTCCTAAAAGGCATAAAATTTAACTTGCACATTTCATAAAACCTTCAAGTTTAGAATTACAGATCAGTCTTATATATTTTTTTACATGGAAATTCAACCACAGGCTGTTACACTATAGGAGTTCAATAAGAAACCCCAATTGATAAAACATAAAAACTATGCTAAGCATGTTGCCAAGAAGTCTAAAAATTTCCAGTACACCCCTGCGATAAGGGAAAGCAAATAGAATCAAATATGCAATTGTGCCAAATGCACGATTTCCAACTTGTATGGAAAGATACATCAAGGGTGACGAGAATAACAATAGACAAAATGTTCTGAATCCAAGCCAAGTTCATTATGTACCTGAGGTAAGATAATTTAAGACCCGTTAATGAACCGATGGAGATTATAATAACAAAGAAGAAAATATACCCACAATAGAGGTGAGGGAAAAGCATCATACCTGCAAAAAGGGTGTTTCCTCGAGGTCCTTTTGGCCTACCTACATAGTAAGGAAAATGTTACCACAACAAAATTTAAGAAAAGGGCAGTGTGGAAAACTAGGTAAAGAGGAAAACTAACTTTTGACCAAACTTTGTCTCGTAGTGTCAGGGGTTTAATCCTTGAAAAGAGACGCATAGAGAAAAATTTAGAAACCATAATAAGGCTCAAACTCTATTCACAATGTCAGCCAAACCAAACACAACTCTCAGTCTGGTTTTAAAAAAAAAACAAACCCAAGAAGGAAAACACCATATGCTAGTTGAGAATAATAAACTTGGTGCCATCTAAATTTAATCTCAGGCACAAAGATGAACACCTCTATCATATGCATAAGCCCATACCACAAAAGATAGAACAAAAGCTTCATAATACCTGTAACTTCCAGGAAGCACATCAAGGAGCCACCTCCAATTCCACCCCTTTCCTACAATGAATGAGCAACAAAAGTAGTAAGCATTACAAATTCAAGTGAGCCACGAAGAATTAAAACACTTGGCAAAAGGAGATCACATATGTATGGAAAAGCCAAGGCAATAATTAGTCCACCATAAAAGCCATAATAGGCGGAAGCAAACCTCACCCTATCCCAATGGAAAAACCTAGGATGCAAAAAACAACAAGACAATTGAAACAACCCTAGTCAAACCAACAAAAACATAACAAGTGTCAGATATACATAAAATATCTTTGTCGTAGAATTTGAAAACCATGTGAAGGTGACAAGTTGGCGTCTGACGAAGATGTCGTGTGGCACAAAAACATGGGCATGATTTGTCTTGGAGCTTTCACTGCTACAACAAGTGCCTCGGGTTCTGATGTTATAATGTGGTGATGGACCAAATTTAACAGCCTTGGGATAACTGAAACCAATGTCCAACCTAAAAAAAATAGTGTGATTTAAAAAAAATTCTCGATATAAACTAAAAAATACAAAAACCCAATCCTATATGTCACACATTGACATAATAATTGAATAAATTAATATATAAAAATTGAATTTTATTTGATTTACTCTTTTTAATAAATTTAAACATTTAAATTGTATTCGGATAAAACATCCCTATATGCCCACCAAAGAAAAAAATGATACAAAATGAATAAAAATAGAAAGTTGTTATTACTCGGATCTACTCTATACAACCCCCAAAGGGCAACACTAGACAAACGAGCTAAAGTGCATCGACATTTTAATCCAAAATCCTCTCCTTGTAAAGACATGCGAGGAGAAGATGAATGTAAAGTTATATAAACTATACTAAAAAGGAAAAAAAATGAGTTCATGCAAATGAGGTGAGAAGAGTTAATATATCTAGGCAAGAATAATCCAAAGCTTTTTTCGCAGGAACTTTAACCAAGGAAGAAACAAATAAAAAATAATATTATATCCAATCAATGGTTTGAATATGCAAGACAACTTTATGAGAAAGAATCAGAGGTTGAGCCTCCCCCGAGGATCAACACAACTACAAATCTCTTCATGTTACAGGAGGTGGAGATTGGAATTAAGAAGTTGAAAGCATGAAAGGCAAAGGACTTGGTTGGACTTCAAGCAGAGTATCTAAAATGGGAAATGAATACTATTGCACCATATTCAACAACATCATTCAACAAGGATTCCCAAGAGAGTGGACAACTAGCCTAGCAATACCCATTTTTAAAAGTGGAGACATTAATAATCCTTCCAATTATAGAACCATTATGATCAATCCTTTGTTTGCAAAGCTTTTCAGCAACATGGTAGTAAATAGAATCAGTAAGTGGGCAGAAGTAAAAGAAAAGAGGGTAAAAGGACAAGTGAGTTTTAGGCTAAAGCATTTTGTAGTGGATCATGGTATCACATTGAGACACATTATTGAAAATGTTTAGGGGGACAAAGAAGAAGTATTTTGCTGTTTTGTTGACTTCAAAAAGACATTTAGCACAACCCTAGAGATAAGTTGTGGTATAGAATGGAAGAACTTGAAATTCCTTCGCATTATAGAGTTGGTGTCCATACACTTTATGAAGAGGTGAAAGTCAAAATTAGAACCTCAGCGGGTATTTTAGAAATCTTTAGAAGTTACGTTGGAGTCAAGCAAGGTTGCCCTCTATCCCCTACTCTTTTTGGTTTATATATTGATAAACTGGAAGAGTGGCTAAATCTGCAAGGTGGAGATGGTGTTCGGTTGGGAGAGTTTGTGATAAAACTTCTTTTATATGTTGATGATCTTGTATTGATTTCTAAATCGACCCATGGATTACAGATGCACCTATATGCCCTTGAGCATTTTTGTAGAGCAGTGGGGATGCAAGTCAATACTAGCAAAGACCAAAATAATGATTTTCTCTAATAAAATGAAGCAGAGTCAACATACGTTCTTCTTTGAAGGCAACATTCTTGAAGAAGTAAATAAGTAGAAGTACCTAGGGATTGATTTCAACAACAAACCTAATTGGGAGGACTGCAGAAAGAAGAGAATTTTAGGAGGTTGGAAAGCATTAAATGCTCTTCAAAAAAGATGTGGAGAGGCAAAGTCAAGGGATTGGAAAGCGATTAAAGTGCTTTTTGGACTCCTAGTTTGTCTAGTGATGCTATATGGGTGTGAATTGTGGGCTAGCAACACCCGCATCTCAAAATGGAAGCAAATTGAGAAAATCCAAAAACGCTTGATCATGAGCAATTTCAAAAGAAAAAGTTCAGTACTTTATGAGATAATGTTGAGTGAAACAGGAGCAACTCCCATTGAAGCAATTGCTATTGTGCAGCTCATAAGATATTTAAAAAGAATTGAACAAATGGGAGTAGGTAGATGGCCTAATGTTATCTTCAAGGAAGACATGAGTGAAAGAAAGAAAACATGGCTGAGGCAAAACTACACAAGGATGCAAAATTGAATATCTACCTCAATGCTTGTCCCACAAATAGCAAGGAGCTAAAGAATTTTATTATGGAGAAGTTTCGTAAACGGGTATCAGGAAAAGAGTTTGGTAGAAAGAAGAAGAAGTACTACATTGAAGAATTCAACCCTACGTGTGATCTCCAACAAAAAGAGTACATTGGAGCTAACATTCGGTGGAGGGCAAAGTTTCTTATTGCTCAATTAAGAACCAACTCGAATCAACTTCGGTGTGAAATAGGACAGTGGAAAAGGTGAAGAACGGTGTGTACATTTTGCATGTCTCAGATAGTGGAATCGGAAAAAAACATTTCATTTTGGAATGTGATGTGTTCAAAGACATCAGAGAAAGTTATGAGAATATGTTAGTATTAGATTTTTGGCGTTGTCTTTTCACCGAGGGGATTGTTGGAAGATCAGGCCAAGTCATCATCAATTTAAATAAAAAAATAATTGACTTACAAAAAACAAAAAACATGAAACTGATAATAGACTATTTCTTCTATTATCATTTCATATAGACAAACTGGAATATCGATTTATTACTTACTTAAATTGTTATGCAAGCCTTCTCAAAAGCTAAAGCCATTGCAACCCTAAGAACTCTCTGATTCCCCTATTTACAAGTAATACAAGCAGTCCCAGAAATCCCTAGTTTATCCCATTGCATTATATATAATATGAGACCTAAAGAAGCTTAGGAAGAAAGGGTGTGTACTTTTTGCACTTCTGGGGCAGTGGAATCAGAAAAACATTTCATTTTGGAATGTGATGCTTTCATAGACATCAGGGACGGTTACCGCAGTATGTTAGCATCAATTCTGTGGCATTGTCTTTTCAGTGATGAAATTGTTAGAAGGTTGGGTCAGCTCATCATCAATTTGAGTAAGAAAAAGATTGAATTACAAAAAACAAAAAACAAGAAAACTAGTGGTCCCATAAACTATTTTTAATCTCATGATAGAGGTTAATATATCACATTCACTTCATATATATTCATATATGGAGTGACTTGTATATCCAAAATATACATTCATTTTGGAGTGACTCTATATATATCACATTCACTTCACATATATTTGGTGGAGTGACTTGTATACAACAAAAAAACAGGTACCAGAGCAGGCACGAATAACCTTACCTTTCTTTTCGGACGCGGTTGCAGAATGGCAGCAAATTTTTGGACATCTTCTCACTGGTAAATCGGATATTTTTTTTTCGATCTCTACTTGAATTCCTGTGAATGAAATTATATAAAACTAATACGTGTATATTTTTTCTGCAGCAAGGAACTTCTGGATGCGGAGAAGATAGGAATCGTCCATCCGCTCGATAAGGAACAGGGGCTTACTCAAGAAGATGTCAAAATTATAAAGATCAATATGTCAAATTGTGAGTAATTCATCTCCTCTTTTAGAGATATCTTCCGATCTCTGACATTCACGAAATTCATAATTTGAATTTGAATGCCAGTTTTATTGATGCTTAAATTGTTTACATCCATATTGAGTACAATGAATTCACATTGAGCACTTATTGTAATAAAACCGCAATGAATCTTAAGTACAAAAAGAGTCCATTTTGGGATGCCGTAGTAGGCTTTATTTTTGGGTTGGTTTAATAGTTAATGCATATGTACCTTCTGCACAAAATTTGTACTATTTGTGCATAATTTAACCAAGTTTGGGTAATCTTAATTATCACCCCTCACTCGAACAATTTGACCACTGAAGTTGGAATAACATAAAGCAATTCATGCTCATACTGTGGGGCAATACAAAACACTTGACTGGATGTGGAATTGGGTTTCATTATTCTCATATAGGTTGCCTCATAGCTTATCCACAATGGCACAATCTGGTCACAACTTTACAGTGCTCCGTTCCTGAGACGTGAAAGCACTATATTTGGGGCTCATTGCAAGCAACTCTGGCTATATGCCTTTATTGGATGTATTACCACCATGTGACATAATGGTCGCAGTGATGTGGGTAGGGTTTGTCGACTACAAGGTGCTTGCTACCCTAAAACTGTGGCCTTCAGGCTCCAGCATAATACCATTACGTGTGCGGTTGTTGCGTTACGCATGTTTTTTTGAATTTTTTATCGCCACATCTGCATTTATGCACATTGGCGGTACCTGTTCGGTGCATCGACTGAACTCCCAAATGCCCAGCTCTTGAATTTATGTTTCAAACGATAAATGCTTAATCTTCAGCTTGAAAGCTGTGTACAAGATATTGTGTCCAATGCCGTATATGGAGGTCACTCTTATGGCTTGTAAGCATATTTTAGCTGAGTTGCATAGCTCTGCACAAGACTGGAAGATCACAGAGTATACTACACACATAACAGAACTATATGATTGCACTGTAGAAAATCCATGAAATTCTGCAACTGCTGTAGTGAACAAATCTGGAACTAATTTGTAACACCAAGACACATAATTTATCTACCAATTTGCAGCGGAATAGAGCAGAAATAAAAACACAGTCACAGGATAGCAAAAGCACAAAAAATTATAGGGAACCCAACTAGGAAAACCCTCTGCTTGTTTGAGAATTTTATTGATAGAAAATAGATCTCTTACAATAGAACTTTGTTTCAATAGAAAAGCAGTCCTGTTCTCCCTGCTTGTCCTAAGCTGAAACACCTTGCAAGAACCTTGATCCCACTTCCCTATTTCCTTGCGCAAAGCCCAAGGAAATTCTCCTCTATCAACCACGCACAGGCTTCTCCTTAGTACGCCCTTCCCACACACAAGCTTCTGCACACAAACTCGTGCTCTCTATTGCCTTGTCTCACCAACTCGTCTTACAAAACAACGATCAATTCTGTGCCTTCGTCCTCATAAGCTTTTCAAATAGGCTAAATCTGGCAAAAGTTTTATTTCTGGAAATCGAACTAGTGATTGATGATTTAACTGAGTCAAACTGACTCTTGTAACTCATCTAGTCTTAATTTAGAACTGAGACTTTTCACATGTCGATTTCCAAAACTAACTCGCATGAGGAGACAACAAACTGAGCCTCTCACTCCAGCACATCAGTCAAACTGCTTTATGAAGTTATGAACTGTTCTAATTTATAGGGCCTTGCCCTAACTTTTAGGAACTTGTGCATGCTAAGGGAAAAGTGGTTGTGGTCTCTTTGACTAAGGCACAAGTTAAAGAAGGACCTTTATCGCTACTATTTTCAACATGCACCGAGAGTAGTGAGGTGCTCTGTAGTCAACTGTGGAGGAGATGTTGTCATGTAACATTATGTGACAAAAAAAATTTATGTACATACATATGTATGTGACAACATATCAAAAAAAAGCAGCATAGTTCCATCTTAAACCCGGATCTATCAAGCATCGAGAAGGATCAAATTCATCAAGGTGTAAGTTTTTTTATCATTTAACACCTTGGTGCTTGATAGATCCATTTACCTATAAATAAGATCAATTTTTTTGTCGAAAATTATAAGCTTGTCAAAAATCCTCACTCCTATACTGAAATTGATGTTCTATAAAATATTACCTAGGCTCCGAGATATTACCCTGATATGAATGGCATCTATGTGCACATGCCACATGCACATGCCACAAAGTAAAAGGTAAACAAGGCTTGATAGAGAAAGGCCGCCCCTTTGCTAGCTTTAGTTTTAGGGAAGAACAACATATCTGTTGGTTTATGAGGCCTAATAAATGTGGATAAATTAAAGTTTCTTGTTCTCGCTGGATAGGGTTCGAACTTCTCATGTCATAAACACTGTAATATTCCAAATAGAAAATTTACAGTGATATAGAGAACATGCAATAAACTAAACACATAAATCTTTATTTCAGCAACACAGATACAAGAAAAATGCCGGGAACACCAAATTTTATTAAGATAGATGGCTGGAGTACAATATGAGATGAAAGATGTGCACTAGGGCTTGCACAAGGCAAGCTACAGGTCTCAAGTGAACAATAACAAATGATACAACTGCTGCAATGACTGCTTCTCTGAATACTGCGCTGTCTCCCAGTTTTTGCAACTGCTGGCTGACTTTCGGCACTGGATTTGCCCACTGAAAGTGCTCAAAAAATCTTAGGAATTTGGGAAGGTGATCCTTGCCCAAAACCTAGAAAAACCTACAAAGCTTTGCCCCCAATCTTCAAAATTGGACCCTTCTCTGCTTGGCTCTTCTCCAATTTCGAAATCTGTTGCTGTAGATGCCACTGAAGATATCTGCACTCCAAAACACCAGAAAACCTCCAACAGTACACCTCCAATCAATCCTCCAACTCCTCAACCCAAAACACTCCGACAAATGCTCTAACCAAATGCTGCCCTCCAAATGACTGCGCAGTCACTAGGCGAGTGACACAGTTCCTGAAGTGAGAATGATAGGGACAACGTATAACTGATCTCACATGGACTAAAGCTGCTCTGACACTCCTAAAATTCACCAATAACTTCTCCAATGGCTGCTCCGCAAGATTTCCTTCACTTCACAACTCACACACAACAACTGCCTTCCCCTAAAGCGCAGTCACAACTCCTTCTGCGTCCCAGTTGCTCCAGAAATGCGTGGGAACTATGGTTGTCTTTCCTGAATCACAAAGATTGAAGAAAACCCTTCTTGAGTGCCACTCGAAGTCCACCGAAGAAGGGGTGAACTTCTCTCCTTGGGAAGCTCCTGTGCTAAACAACACAACGTTTGGCTCAGCTAAACAACTAAGGAAATTCGAAAATCAAAATATGCAAATGGTGCTTAAGCCTTCCCCAAACCTTCCTTTTATAAATGCTCGCCATGCAAAATCGTGGGCCCCTCCATGCATTTCGATTTACCCAATGGAAATTGATTTACTTTCAATACGCTATCCTTGTGGGCCCCAACTTCCACTAGCAACTTACTTTATGCTTTTCCTTCTTTATTTCCTATATTAGCAGCAAAAGGGTACTTTATTTTATTTAATTCAAAATTGACAAAATGTATTTTCCAAACATTAGGAAAATTTAGGAAGGGATATTACAGTCCTCCCCTCCCGGATGTTGCTTGACCCCAAGCAATTGCAAAACTGGAGGTTGTAAATTTTGTTCATTCTCCCATGTGGCATCCTCCTCCGGCAAATCCTTCCACTTGATCAAATCGAACCACCCTGTTCCTCAATCTCCTCTCTCGGGTATCCAATATCAGCTCTGGTGTCAAAACCAAATGCCCCTCATCATCTAATGGAGGCAACTTTGTTGCTGCTACTACCTGCTGCCCCAATGCCTTCTTATGGCATGAGACGTGAAAAAAATTGTGAATCCGACTCTCAGAAGGCAGCTCCAGCTCATAAGCCACCTCACCAACATGCCTCACCACCCGGTAAGGTCCATAAAATCGAGGCCGCAATTTTTCTGCACCCTTCTGCTTGAGTGAAGATTTCCTGTACGACTGGAGGTGCAAATAGACCATGTCTCCAATCTCAAACTGTCTCTCCACCATGTGCTTATCAGCATATATCTTTTGCTGATTTTGAGCTACCTGCAAATTGTCCTCGAGAGCTCGGAGAATCTCCTGGCTCTCTTGAAGCCAATCCTTGGCCCTAGGGGCCCTATTGTCTCCAAAAATCATGTCAGAAAAAGTGAGTGCATCATATCCATGCTTATAAGCATATATCTTTTGCTGATTCTGAGCTACCTGCAAATTGTCCTTGAGAGCTCAGAGAATCTCCTGGCACTTTTGAACCCAATCGTTGGCCCCAGGGGCCCTATTGTCTCCAAAAATCATGTCAGAAAAAGTGAGTGCATCATATCCATAAAGAGCTCGAAAAGGAGAGATACCAATAGACATATGATACGTCGTGTTGTAGCAGTACTCCCCCAGATGCAACCATTTGACCCACGCTTTTTGCTGCCCCGTTACATAATTGCGTAGGTACCCCTCCAACCATTTTTTCATAGTCTCTGTTTGCCCATCGGTTTGGGGATGATAGCTGGTACTGGGTGTGAGCTCAGTACCCACCAAGCAGAACAACTCTTACCAAAAAACTCCCATGAATATGCTGTCCCTGTCACTCACAATGGTCTAGGGGAGACCATGCAATCGTAATACCTCCCGAAAGAATAACTCGGCCACTTGGGAGGCTGAAGATCTAGAAGAGATAGCGAAGAAATGGGCAAACTTGTTCAGTCTGTCCACTACCACATAGATATAGTCTCTCCCCTCCGTTGCTGGTAGGCCTGTAATGAAATCCATAGATACACTCTCCCACTTCTTCTCCGAAATGGGAAGTGGCTGCAACGACTCGGCTGGATGTGGGAGCTCCACCTTATTTCTCTGACACTCTACACACTTTCTCACATGCCTCAAAATGTCTCCCTTAAGACCCCTCTAAGAGAATCTCTCCCTCACTGCGGGGTAGGTCTTGAGGAAACCCGGGTGCCCTGCTAGTGGAGAATCATGTGCTGCCTGTATGATCCTCTTCTTCAACTGAGATTCTAGAACCAAATAGATCCGATCCTTGTAATAGATCACATCATCCATCACTCGAATCGGTCATCACTGCATGCACCATCCAAAATCTCACATGCCTGCGTTTTTTAGAATACTCAACTAACAACTGAGCTTTCCAATCTTGCGTGACATCCATCAATGACAACGCTGCTGGTTTGCGTGAGAGGGCATCAACTACCACATTGTGTTTGCCCTTCACGTACTCAATCTCAAAATCGCAAGCTTGAAGCTTACTCACCCATTTTTGCTGTTGCTCCTCCAGTGACTGTTTCTCAAGGAAGTATCAGACACTGTTGTGATCTGTCTTTACCTTGAACCGGTTGCCCACAAGATACTGTCTGAACTTCGCCAACGCATGCATCACTGCCAACATCTCTTTATCATACATTGAATATAGCCTCTCATGAGGCAACAACTTCCTGCTCTTGAACGCAATGGGGTGGCCTCCCTGCGTCAATATTGCTCCAACACTTTCACCTGAAGCATCACACTCCAACACAGAGGGCCGTGTGAAATCTAGCAAGGCCAAAACTGGATAGTTGGTCATGACCGTCTTGATCCTCTCAAATGTCTCCTCTGCCAACTACGTCCACTCAAAAGCGCCCCTCTTCGTCAAATCTGTAAGGGGTGCTGCCAGCTGTGAAGATTTCCTCACAAACCTCCTATAATAAGTGCAAATACCTAGGAAGCCCCTCAACTCCGTCACATTCTTGGGTGTTGGCCAATCCAAGATGGCTCGAATCTTCTCTTGATGCACCTTCAACCCATCTTTTCCTATCACATGCCCAAGGTACAGCATCTCCGTTAGCCCAAATTCACATTTTGACATCTTTGCATACAACTGCTGTTGCTCAAGTATGCATAGCACTTCCTCCAAGTGTTGGAGGTGTTCCTCCCACGTCCGACTGTAAATGAGTATATCATCAAAGAATACCAAAACAAAGCACCTCAACTTCCCACGGAACACATGGTTCATACAAGACTGGAAAGTAGCAGGAGTGTTGGTTAGCCCAAAGGGCATCACCATGAACTCAAAATGTCCATAGTGGCAGCGAAAAGCGGTCTTGGGAATGTCCTGGTCCCTCACGCAGATCTGGTGGTATCTCGAGTGCAAGTCTATCATAGAAGTGTTGAGATTTGTGTATTTGGGGTAGCACCAGTTGTGCTCTAGGTCCCAAATTTTGAGGAAGGACTAGAGTTCACCTGATCTACAAGACCCAGAAATAGATTTGGGAAATTTCATCTGGTTTAGGAGATATTAAATTAATTAATTATTTTAATGTATTAATTAAAGTGAATTTAATTAAGCATGTGATGAAATTGCCTTAAGTCACATGGATCAAGCTTTCTTTTAATCTTAGCCATTGATTCAAGATTTGATCATGGTCGTTGATTTGTCAACGAGAAAAGTATAAAGGAAAGGCTTGGGGTCATTTGTAAAAACACATAGAGACAGAGCACTGAAACTAAGCTGAGATTCTAGGGCGGGGTTGCTAAGAATTTTCAAAAGTGTTTCAGCTGCAGAGAGGGGAATTTAGACCAAGGGGATGATATGATCCCAGGGTCTAGAATACACATGAGGCAGAGAAGAGATCAACTCAAGGACAGCGCAGAGGAACGTAGCAGCAAGGACAGCGTAATTTTCAGGAAACCCTTCAGGGGTTACGTAGAGACCCTTCAGGGGCAGCGTAGTGACTGCGTCACCTAGTCTGGGGTAACGCAGTCCCTTCCGGAGCAGTGCTGAGGGTTTGGAAGCCATCCAAGGCTGACGCAGAGGCCTTTAGAGGCTGACGCAGTGCATTTCAGGGGCAACGCTGGGGTTTCTAGGCCTAGATCTGGCTAAGTTCTGTAAATCCCGTTTGAGGGTGTGGATCAGTCAGTTTTTTTGGCCCTAGATTAGCCAGGAGCTGTAGATCTAGAGTTTTCTTTGTCGGGTTTTCCAGATCTGGAACCCAGAGTTGTGTATTCAGAAATATTCTTAGTAATAGAACCCTCCAGCAGCCAGAGACTGGTTTTCCCACCTTGGGTTTTTCTGGGGACTATTTGTCCAGAAATAACTGTGTCACTTTGTCAATGTGTACATGTGCTTATTCTAGATTTGAATTGGTAGAGATTTGTTATGTGTTTTGCTTCGATTTTAACTTGAATTTATTCAGTTAATAACTTGTATAAGTACGAGGAGCTTAACCGGATTAACAGTAATAATTTTTGCATAAGATTTAAGATTCAAAAATTTCTACATGGTATCAGAGCAATTGCAGATCTAGAAAGGTCACGAGCAGAAGAATCTGAAGGATCTAGCTGCAGAAAGTAGGTGGAAAAGCAGCAGAGAAGCAGATCTGAAGGGACAACGCAGTTTTCAGGAGCAGATTCACGCAGAGGGAAGGGTGACGCTATCCAACGCTGTGTCCTAGCAAGCCCACGCAATTACTGCGTAGAGGCAACTCAGAAACAACATTGGTTGGGTCTGAAGCCAGCCAGTGTGATTCAGATCTGAATCTGTCAAATCCAGAAAAGACTGCAGAAATTCAGATAAGCTGGTGGGGTTAAACTTCTGAAGTTTTCAGATTTTTTACCGTAGCACTAGTGACAAAGGTTGGGAGGAGATCAGCTTCTCAGAAAGTTTCTTGCCAAAGGAAACTTGCAGTTTGATTAGAGGATCAAAGAAGAAGCTGAATCATAGTTGATTTGGTAGATTTTCAAGGAGGGAAATCAATTCTCAGAGGGAGCAGAGGGTGCCCAGTTCGTAAAGGACCCTAGATCCAGTTCTCTAGCATAGAGAGGAGCTCCGACAAATTCTGAGCAAATGGCTGAAGATGACGTGGCCATGAGTGCTCATGAACCACGGAGGTGGGGTGACATGGACATGTAGAGGAGCTACATGGAAGTAAGGCGGGATCCTTGAGCGGCTCATCTCTTGGATCAACAAGCGAGCTACGACAGCTTTAAGACAGTAGCGGGAAAAGTGGAGTAGTGGGTGTAAATTTTTGTAGATGTTCTATGCTTGAAGCAACTTTACTTTTCTTACAGCAATCACACAAATAGTTAAGTAAAATGCTGATAGAACATATAAGTGGATCTTATAGAAGACAAACCAAAAACAGAAAAAATGTGATGGTGCGTTACGGTGGTCAACAGGATGCTTCAACCAGCAAAGTCTCCTTGGTCAGCCAACCCAGAATGTGTCACAACAGTCCTCCAATCAACAACCGAGTCAACCCAAGTCAACTCCAAAAAAGTCAACGCTGTCCAGAAAAGTCAACGCAGTGCAGCAAGCTAAAAGTCAACACAGCAGCAGTTTGGTCAACCCTTTGACCTCGATTTCTGTGCCAAACAGTACGGCCTTCCAAAATCGAACTTCCCAACAAATTTCAACCCATTCGGACCATGCGTTGACCAAAGTCAACGCTGGTCAAACTTCCAGCAAAACCCTAGCCGCAGCGATTCGTCCTTCAGCTCAGCCGTACAGAAATTCGTCCTTCTTCTTCACACGTGTGGGCTGGAAATGTCTTCCAAGGAGCTCGTACTCAATCAGGTGAGAGAAGAAGATATGTGTTGAGTTGTGGTGAAATGCTCTCCAACTTTGCCTGTATTTATATCCATCATTGGGGTGTGTGACACATCTGCTGGGGGTGTGAAACCTTAAGGCCGACCTGCACATATAATTTATCATGAATAATAAATTCAAAATAAATGTTCTGCTCATCGGATTAAGACATATTATATATGGATTTTACACCTCTCCGAAAGAGGATTCCAACAAAAATATTAGCCTCTTAATCTGAGCATCATAACATGGAGTTTGGACCTAGTTGTCCAAATTTAACACTCCCTCTCAACTAGGGAGAACTCCATCCATCGGTGCAATCAAACATCGTGCGTCATCCCGCCGTAACTTGCTTTGCTGGCCTCTTTATTTCAGAACAAAAGTGGGTCAGTCACAAAGACATCATCCCCCCGACTGACATAATCAGTCCAGAGGTTCGAAACCTCTATCAAACTCATAAAGAGTATCCAACCAACTCAAAGTTGGTTCATCTGACCCGAAGTCAGGCAGAGGTCCCAGACCTCACTAAACTTGATCCCAGATCAAGTGGTTGGACCGTGTCATCCTAGATAGAGAGTACGGCAATCTCTGATGCGTCCATCAGTCTTTGCTAATAGTCTCTAGCTTTTCCCACCTCATTGGCCAAATGAGAGGTACTTCCCATGAGCCCCGAACTCAATGGGTAGGATGCATACGGGGCACAGATAAATGAGAGGCGAACCAGCTCAATAATCACAAGGGTGGGGCAGAAGCATTATGAGTGCTTATAGCTCCGAGAAGCTATCCCCAAAGCCCCCCAGAGCTCCCAGAGCTCATCGTCCAACATGACCCACATCATAGGGTCTTTCCACGACACCAAGATTCTCACGGAAGGTTAGGAACTTGACCTTCCCCAGGGGCTTAGTGAGAATATCCGCGACCTGCTCATCAGTTCCTATATGATCGAGCCTTACGGCGCCTCGCTGTACCATATCCCGGATAAAGTGGTACCGATATCAATATGCTTGGATCGGTCATGGTACACAGGATTCTCAGTCATACGAATCCCACTCTGGTTATCACAGAGTATCACAGTGGTATCTAGCACATGTCCAAACAGCTCACTAAAGAGCTTACGCAACCAAACTGCTTCACAACAGGCCATACTTGCAGCAATGTATTCGGCCTTAGCGGTGCTCAAAGCCATCGACTTCTGCTTCCTGCTCATCCATGAGATCGAAGCAGAACCAAGACTGAAGCAGCATCCCGATGTGCTCTTACGATCCACCACACTGCCAGCCCAATCGGCATCAGTATATCCACGGAGTGTCACACTCCCGGCAGTGTATCTCAGCCCATGGTTTATCGTGCCCCGAAGATATCTTAGAAGATTCTTGGCACCAACCCAGTGAAAATGATGAGGCTCAACCATTTGTTGACTCAAAGTGTTCACTGCAAAACATATATCCGGTCGGGTGTTCACTAAGAACATCAAAGCTCCTATGAGTTGACGATACTCAGTAGGATTGGCCAAGATAGGCCCTGCAGCGCTGCCACTCAACTTCTTAAAGTTGAGTTCCATCGGTGTCGACACGGACTTACAGTCCACCATTCCAAATCTTTCCAGAAGCTTCACAATGTATTTTCCTTGAGAAAGGAAAATCTCACCAGGTCTCTGCCAGACCTCCAGGCCTAGGAAGTAGTGCATCATTCCTAGGTCCTTCATCTCGAACTCAACAGCGAGCTCCCTCTTACATTGATGAATGAGAGGGTTAGCACCTGTCAGGAAGAGGTCATCCACATACAGCACTAGAATGAGAGGCTTCCCCTGCACAACCTTGAAGTAAAGGTTCGGATCAGCATTACTTCGAGTGAAGCCCAGCTTCATCAAGTAACTATCCATCCTTTCGTACCAAGCTCTGGGTGCTTGCTTTAACCCATAGAGGGCTTTCTTCAACCTGCAGACATAAGTGTCTCGATCCTGAACTTCAAATCCCAGAGGTTGTTCTACATACACCTCTTCCTTTATTGCACCATGCAGAAAAGCGGTCTTGACATCCATCTGATGAAGACTCCATCCTTGCGTAGCAGCAAGGGCTATGATTGATCAGATGGTGGTATATCGTGGCACAGGTGCAAATATGTCATCATAGTCTATTCCTTCCTTTTGAGAGAAGCCACGGGCAACAAATCTTGCCTTGAACTTTTCAGCACTCCCATCAGATCCATGTTTGATCTTGTAGAGCCATTTCGCGGTGACAATAGATTTGTCCTTCGGTCTCGGGACCACATCCCAGACATCATTCTTCATTATGGACTCATATTCTTCGTGCATAGCATCCTTCCAAACTTGATGCTTTACGGCTTCCTCAAAAGATCCAGGTTCATATTGTACAATAGTACTCATGGCAGCTAGATACCCTTGGTATCTACACGGCTTCTTGCTTTCTCGGAATGTCCCCCTTGGGGCAGCATGACCCTCAGCATCTTCGAGGGTGTCCCCGAGCCATGATGGTCTCTTTCCCAGTGAAGGAGATGGATCAATAGGGTCCATTGGTCCTTCAATATCAGGCATTGTCTCATCCTGCGGTTCTTCCAGATTTCCAGGCCTTTCTTCATGATTTTCTCCAGATCTTGGAAGATCTACTACTTTCTTCGGGGAAGCATCTTCGTCAAAGGTGACATCATGGCTTATCTCTACTTCCCTTTGACCAGGTACATAGACTCTATAGGCCTTAGAAGTCTCACTGTAGCCCACAAACATTCCTTTCTTCCCAGTAGCATCCAGCTTACTTCTCTTTTCTTTCGGCACATGAAAATAGATAGGACATCCAAAAATTCTAAAATGTGAGACATCAGGTTTCTTACCAGAGAAAACCTCTTCGGGAGTTTTGGAGTCCAAAGTGGAATGAGGGCATCGGTTTTGAATGTACACAGCGGTATTTGCAGCTTGTCCCCACAGAAACTTCGGTAGACCCTTGTCACATAGCATGGTACGGGCAGCTTCCACAATAGTCCTATTCTTGCGTTCAGCAACACCATTCTGCTCAGGAGTATATGCAGTGGTAGTCTCCCTCTTAATGCCAGCTTCTCTGCAAAAGTCTTTGAACTCATTTGATTCATATTCAGTGCCATTGTCGGTCCTCAAAATCTTGATCTTCTTTCCGATCATATTTTCCACCAAGGCTTTGAAGGTACGGAACCACATGAAAGCCTCATCCTTCTTCTTCAAGAAATATATCCAGGTTTTGCGAGAGAAGTCTTCAGTGAATGTCATGTAGTAAGAACATCCCCCCAGGGATGTCACGGGCAACATACCGGATAGATCAGAATGGACCAATTGCAAAATATCAGATGTCTTTGTGACACTTGAGGGGAAAGGTCGCCTTGTATGTTTTCCTTCGGCACAACCCTTACATACACCTTCATGATTATTTCCAAAGTCAGGCATCCCTGTCACCACCTTCCTTGCTTTGGGAAGGGCCTTGTAATGAAGGTGTCCAAATCTTCGGTGCCATAGTTCGGTTTGTCGGATAGTATCACAAGTCATTGCTCCCAACGGACTTCCTCCAACCTGGTAGAGTGTACCAACTCTAAAACCAATCGAGATAGCTTCCTTGAAGCTCTCCTTCCACATGAGCACCTTTCCATCAGAGAATGTTACATTGAACCCTTTGTCTTCCATGGTTGATACAGACACAAGGTTCTTCTTCAATTTAGGTACATAGAGTACATCTTGCAAACGTAGGACTTGTCCTTGAGACAAGTGGAGGGTCACAGTCCCTGTCCCTTTCACGGGGTATGTGGCATTATCTCCAAGGATAATTTCTAGATTAGTATCCCTTTCAACCATGTCAAAGAGTGCTTCCTTAAATCCAGTGATGTGTCTTGAGGCACCACTATCGATTAGCCAGACATCCATAGTGTCGGGCAGAGATGTAGCAGAGAGAGCAGATACAAGAATATACTCATTTCTTTTATCAATAGCATTAGACTCCTCATACCTGGTGTTCCTAGACCTTTTAGAAGGTTTATTGTTTCCACCAAAGTGAGCCTTCCTCTTTCCTTTGGATTTGTCGTTTCTTCGATTCCCATTCCTTCGATTGTTGTTGTTATCATCACTATCGGGAGAATCCTTCTTGAAGGGGCATTCTCTAGCATAGTGACCAGGCCTATGGCAAGTGAAACACTGACCTTTCTTTTCTTGAGTCCTTGTTCTTCCTTTGTCCTTAGAACCACCAGAGTTCTTCTTTCGAGAATGAACACCATAGGCAGCATTTCTGTCATTATCGAATTCCTTCATCCTTGTTTCTTCTTGCATACATCTAGACAGAAGCTCATCAAAGTTAGGAATGGTATTATTATTGAGAATGGTAGTTGTAAATACTTGCCATTCATATGGGAGTCCTCCAAGTGCGGTGAGAACCATCTCACGATCAGCTATTGTCTCCCCAATAGCCAGCAGATTGTTCCTTGTTTCGGTCAATTTCAGAAAGTAAGTTTGAACAGACTCATCCCGACCCTTCTTCATATTCTTCAACTTATTCTTGAGGAATAGCACTTGGTTCACATTGTTTACTTTGAACATAAGGATCAATTTATCATACATCTCCTTGGATGTGCCTAGTTCGGATATATAGGCAACCAGACTCTTATGTCTGGATTCCATGATCATCAGCTTTGCTTTGATCTCTCCCTTCTTATACTTGTTTCTAACAGCAGCGGTAGCATTGGATGGAGGTTCTTGAATCTTACCCAGCACATGATCCAAGAGATCATGGTCTTCCAATTTCAGATCTAATATCATCTTCCAGGCATGGAAGTCATCCCTTCCAGTCAGCTTGTCATTCTCCTTGAATTCAAAACTTGTGGAACCCATTTCTTCCTGTAGTGATTGCTAAAGATAGGGCTTGTCTTCACCTCAGCTCCGATACCATGTAAATTTTTGTAGATGTTCTATGCTTGAAGCAACTTTACTTTTCTTACAGCAATCACACAAATAGTTAAGTAAAATGCTGATAGAACATATAAGTGGATCTTATAGAAGACAAACCAAAAACAGAAAAATGTGATGGTGTGTTACGGCGGTCAACAGGATGCTTCAACCAGCAAAGTCTCCTTGGTCAGCCAACCCAGAATGTGTCACAACAGTCCTCCAATCAGCAACCGAGTCAACCCAAGTCAACTCCAAAAAAGTCAACGTTGTCCAGAAAAGTCAACGTAGGGCAGCAAGCTAAAAGTCAACGTAGCAGCAGTTTGGTCAACCCTTTGACCTCGATTTCTATGCCAAACAGTACAGCCTTCCAAAATCGAACTTCCCAACAATTTTCAGCCCTTTCGGACCATGCGTTGACCAAAGTCAACGCTGGTCAAACTTCCAGCAAAACCCTAGCCGCAGCAATTCGTCCTTCAGCTCAGCCGTACAGATTTTCGTCCTTCTTCTTCACACGTGTGGGCTGGAAATGTCCTCCAAGGAGCTCGTACTCAATCAGATGAGAGAAGAAGATGTGTGTTGAGTTGTGGTGAAATGCTCTCCAACTTTGCCTGTATTTATATCCATCATTGGGGTGTGTGACACATCTGCTCGGGGTGTGAAACCTTAAGGCCGACCTGCACATATAATTTATTATGAATAATAAATTCAAAATAAATGTTCTGCTCATCGGATTAAGACATATTATATATGGATTTTACACCTCTGCGAAAGAGGAATCCAACAAAAATATTAGCCTCTTAATCTGAGCATCATAACATGGAGTTTGGACCTAGTTGTCCAAATTTAACAGTGCATAGAACACAAATGAAGCAGAGGCAGAGGCAGATTTGAAGACTGGGAGGGGCAGCGCAGAGCAAAGCAGCAATAGTGTAGAAGCAATAGCAGAGCAGAGGCTGATGTGACTTTAGCAGCGCAGAGCAGTGCTGCTTACGCAGTGCAGAAGGCTTTAGAGGGACAACGTAGTGCAGTAGTAGCGTGATATATTTCAGCACAAGGAGCTGATGTGACTTCAGTAGTGCAGAGGGAGTCTGATTACGCAGGCAGATTTGTAGTTGTGCATCGTTCTTTAGATGCCAGCACAGATCTGTAGCCTATGGAGCTTCAGTGATGAAGATGCAGCCCATCAGACTTGTTTGTCAAAGATTGGGTAGGAGATTCAGTTGTTTCTCTCAACAACTGAAGTTGCAGTGCAGCAGATCAGCAGTGGCAGTGCTATAAGCAGCACAGATGCAGCATATTGAGAGGGAGCTGCAGTACAGTGGTTGTCGTGGCAGTAGCAGAGTCATGGGCAGCAGTACAGAATGGCAGTAGCAGTGCAGAGTTGAGTGGCAGGAGGCCAAGCTTCAACAACACAGAACCAGTACCCAAAATCATGTAATGCATAAGTGTGATGTATTGCTAGAGCACACCCTTGATGCTAAGAGAGAGTGTTGAGATTTTGTGTATTTGGGGTAGCATCAGTTGTGCTCTAGGTCCCAAATTTTGAGGAAGGACTAGAGTTCACCTGATCTACAAGACCCAGAAATGGATTTGGGAAATTTCATCTCGTTTAGGAGATATTAAATTAATTAATTATTTTAATGTATTTCTTAAGTTAAAACTTAGGAAAATAAAATAATTAAAGTGAATTTAATTAAACATGTGATGAAATTGTCTTAAGTTACACGGATCAAGCTTTCTTTTAATCTTAGCCATTGATTCAAGATTTGATCATGGCAGTTGATTTGTCAACGAGAAAAGTATAAAGGCAAGGCTTGGGGTCATTTGTAAAAACACATAGAGGCAGAGCACTGAAACTAAGCTGAGATTCTAGGGCGGGGTTGCTAAGAATTCTCAGAAGTGTTTTAGCTACAGAGAGGAGAATTTAGACCAAGGGGATGATCTGATCCCAGGGTCTAGAATACACATGAGGCAGAGAAGAGATCACCTCAAGGAAAACGCAGAGGAAGGTAGCAGCAAGGACAACGTAATTTTCAGGAAACCCTTCTAGGGTTACGTAGAGACCCTTCAGGGGCAGCGTAGTGACTGCGTCACCCAGTCTGGGGTAACGCAGTCCCTTCCGGAGCAGTGCTAAGGGTTTGGAAGCCATCCAAGGCTGACGCAGAGGCTTTCAGGGGCTTCAGAGGCTGATGCAGTGCATTTCAGGGGCAATGTTGGGGTTTCTAGGCCTAGATCTGGCTAAGTTCTGTAAATCCCGTTCGAGGGTGTGGATCAGTCAGTGTTTTTGGCCCTAGATCAGTCAGGAGCTGTAGATCTAGAGTTTTCTCTGTCGGGTTTTCCACATCTAGAACCTAGAGTTGTGTATTCAAAAATATTCTTAGTAATAGAACCCTCCAACAGCCAGAGACTGGTTTTCCCACCTTGGGGTTTTTTCGGGGACTATTTGTCCAGAAATAACTGTGTCACTTTGTCAATGTGTGCATGTGCTTATTCTAGATCTGAATTGGTAGAGATCTGTTATGTGTTTTGCTTCGATTTTAACTTGAATTTATTCAGTTAATAACTTGTATAAGTACGAGGAGCTTAACCGGATTAACAGTAATAATTTCTGCAAGATTTAAGATTCAGAAATTTCTACAAGAAGTACTTGGCTCTTATAAGCTCATCCATCAACTCATCTATGTGGGGAATGGGATACCTGTTCTTTAGAGTCTTCTTATTCAGCGCCTGGTAGTCTATGCACATGCGTAGCGTCCCATCTTTCGTCTTCACCAACACTATCGAAGAAGCAAAGGGACTAGAGCTAGGCTGGATATGTCCCAATCTCAGTAACTCATGTATGGCCTTCTCTATCTCATCCTTATAGGATTTGGGATGCCTATAAGGAGTGGTGATGACTGCATTCACACCCTCCTCCAACTCAATGGTGTGCTCGAATCCCCTATCTGGCAGTCTCCCTGGTGGGACATCTCCAAAAACTTCCTGATGCTTCTCCGGTAATAATCACATATGATCATGAATTGTCGAAGCGTTTCGAATCAACCAGTGTGGTTCATCTTCAGGACAAGATATATTCGGGTGCGTAGCCTTGGCCCGTGACCCAGTCTCAGAAATGCGTAGCTCTACTGCCCACTTTATATCTCCATGTCATAGGTCGGCCTCCATCCTGTGAGCTGAGCTTTTTGAGGTGGATAAGAGTGTATCCCCCTCAGCAATACTGGCCTCCCATCAGGCCCTTTGAATTCCATCTCCAACTGCTGCCAATCAGTGGTGACCTTCCCCAACGTATATGACCACTGAACTCCCAACACAACGTTCGTATCGGAAATATAAACAACAAAGAAATGATCGGTGAGAGAGTCTTTCCCCATCTGTAGAGTCAATCCCAGGACATATTCGATACACTGCATGGTCCGGGCTCTAGGTATCAGGACTGAGAAACCCTCAAACGTGACTGTTTGTATGCATCTACGCTCCACCATTTGGGCATCAAGAAAATTGTGGTTGTCCCCACTGTCAACCAAGACTGACACACGTTGCCCCTGAATGGTCCCCCTGACTCTGAGTGTCAAGTACTTCGGCACACCCTAAAGTAAAGCAAGAACTCCTCCTATTGGAGCAAACGGTCCTCCTCCCTGAGGGGGTGGTGGTGGTCCTCCTGCGCCTGATGGACCTCCCTCATCCCTTGGCTCCTCTACTATCTCGGTCTCCTCCTCCTTTGGCTCACTATCCGAGAACACCTCAATGAAATGGGCCTTGCCCTAGCTGCACTTGTGCCCCGGTGCCCAAGGCTCTTGACACGTGAAGCACAATCTCCTCCTCCTGAGATTCCTCTGTGTCTCATCATCCAACTGACCACACTCTCCATCCCTCTGTGGTGGTCTCATATCTCCGTTTCCCTGTGGGACTGTGGGTCTCAAGGGAATGGAGGCCCTGTTCCTGGGCACTGCGTCAATCATATCTCTAGCTCGAGAGATGGCATCCTGTAATGATGTGGGCTTGTAGGCCCTCACCCATCCATGCAGTGGTTCAACAAGCCCCTCTAGAAACATCATGATCAACCGACTCTCTGAAATATCTGTCACCATCACTGCTAGCCTCTGGAACTCAGCAATGTAGGCCTCTGCGCTGCCTGTCTGTCTCAAGTGAGCTAACTCTCTGAAGTGTAGCTCTGGATCCTTCCTCTCAAATCTCTCCAACAACCTCTTGGTGAACTCCTGGTATGAAGTGATATGAATATGCCCCAGTGTGATCAATCCATGGTACCACCATTCCTGGGCATCTCTCTTCAGGTTTAGAGTGGCAAATCGTATGGTATCTGCTTCCTTCATGGGGTTCAGATGAAAATAGATGTCCAACTTTTGTTTCCAGGCTTGTGCTGAACTCTTTGCACCCCCATCAAAATTTGGATGTATGACCTTCCCTGCCAACCTTTGCACCACATGGCTGGATGATCCTCCTCAGGAATAATTATCATTGATTAGCTCCTGTGGTACATCTTTCCTTTAGGTGAATAAATTCACCAAAGGACATTACCCGTATGATCTAGGCATCTAGTCCCTCATACTCATCGATGGCTGAAGCAATTGAGTGTACTAGATCATCGACTGGATCCGGCTCCCTCTCAAGCTCTGGCTCCTCTACGAAATTTGGCATCAAGGGCCTGCCAGTCTGCCCACGCTGTGGAGTGTGTGGGAGATGATACGTACGACTATCTCCTGCTCTAGAACCCCCTATCACCTTGAGGTTCTGCTGCTCCATTCGGTCTAGCACCCACATGCAATCCCATTACCTACTGCATCATGTCCATCATGACCTGCCCTTGTCCCACCATCTGCTGATTATCTCTCAACAACTCCTCCAAAATCTGATTTAGATCGTTTTGCCTGGGCTGCTCCTCATTGTGCTGATCCATTCCTTCCCTCCTGGCTTCTACTTCTGTTTCTGAAAATGGGTTTGCGTTACCTTCCCTTCCACGACCTCTACCTCTGCCTCTGCCACGACCTCTATGAAAGACCACTCCTTGTTGTATCTTCGTGGCATTACCTGCTCCTGTTACCCACACTGGCCAAGAACATGCTCTGATACCACTGTAATATTCCAAATAGAAAACTTACAGTGATATAGAAAACATGCAATAAACTAAACACATTTTTTATTTCAGCAACACATATACAAGAAATATGCTAGGAACACCAAATTGGAGGTTTCTGTGGTGTAGTTTTTCAGAGATAAAACTAAAAATGACGACTGTGGATATTCCGAGTTTTATATCTGAAACACCAAATTTTATTAATATAGATGGCTGGAGTACAATATGAGATGAAGGATGTGCACCTGGGCTTGCACAAGGCAAGCTACAGGTCTCAAGTGAACAATAACAAATGATACAGTTGCTGCAACAAATGCTTCTCTGAATACTGTGTTGTCTCCCAGTTTCTGCAACTGCTGGCTGACTTCGGCACTAGATTTTTTCACTAAAAGTGCTCAGAAAATTCTAGGAATTTGGAAAGATGATCCTTGCCCAAAACCCAAAAAAACCCAGAAAGCTCTGCCCCAAACTCCAATCTTCAAAATTGGACCCTTCTCTGCTTGGCCCTTCTCCAATTTCGAAATCTGCTGCTGTAGATGCTACTGAAGATCTCTGCACTCCAAAACACCAGCAAACCTCCAACAATACACCTCCAATCAATCCTCCAACTCCTCAACCCAAAATACTTCGGCAAATGCTCTAACCAAATGTTGCCCTCCAAATGACTGCGCAGTCACTAGGTGAGTGACGCAGTTCCTGAAGTGAGAATGATAGGGACAGCGTATAACTGATTTCACATGGACTGAAGCTGATCTGACACTCCTAAAATCCACCAATAACTTCTCCAATGGCTGCTCCGCAAGATTTCCTTCAGTGCACAACTCACACACAACCACTGCCTTCCTCTACAACGCAGTCACAACTCCTTCTGCGTCCCAGTTGCTCCAGAAATACGTGGGAACTATGGCTGTCCCTCCTGAATCACAAAGACTGAAGAAAACCCTTCTTGAGTGGCACTCGAAGTCCACCGGAGAAGGGGTCAGCTTCTCTCCTTGGGAAGCTCCTGTGCTAAACAACACAACTTTTGGCTCAGCTAAACAGCTAAGGCAATTCGAAAATCAGAATATGCAAATGGTGCCTAAGCCTTCCCCAAACCTTCCTTTTATAATTGCTCGCCATGCAAAATCATTTCCCTCCATGCATTTCGATTTACCCAAGGGAAATCGATTTACTTTCTTCCCCAAAACACTATCCTTGTGGGCCCCAACTTCCACTAGCAACTTACTTTATTCTTTTCCTTCTTTATTTTCTATATTAGCTGCAAAAAGGTACTTTATTTTATTTAATTCAAAATTGACAAAATGTGTTTTCCAAACATTAGGAAAATTTAGGAAGGGACATTACAAACACCTTAACTTTGTAATTGTAAAATTAATAAACACGATTCACTATGAGCACATTATTACTTTTGTTTTCCCTGATGTTGATCATGTATTTAATAATTGTTGTTGCTAATATACACACATAAATTAATGAGCACATTATATGGCGAGCATAATATATATTTCTTTTCTTCTGGAACAGAAAAACCATTTACTTAGATGGTGAATCAACTTGTTAGTGTCAGGGAGCATAATATATATTTCTTTTCTTCTGGAACAGAAGAATCATTTACCTTGATGGTGAATCAACTTGCTTAGTGTCAGGGTGGGCCTCCTCTTCAATACTGGTAGAAATTTCCAGATCTGCCAACCTTTTTGCCATGATGGAGGGTCAAGACTCTTTGCATAAGTTTCTTTGTCTGCCTATACATTTCGTCAATGCATAATAAAATTTCCAGTTGAGTTTCTGAGCGTTCCACTAGGACTTTGCCCATGATTGTCTTCAATTGCCAGTAGGCATCTATGCATATATCTGTGTGTTGGGTTCTGGTGTTCCCAGTGTATGGGACCCGGCCCCCCACATCAGTCTCCACATCTGCATTAGTAATAACCTGACGTAACACCCTTGCCTCTCTCTCTGCCTCCTGGATTTTTTCTTGGACTGGAGGTATAGAATGGACATACACTGCTGCGGAGTGCTCAGTTGAGTGTTGAGTTCTCGAGCTACAGGGAGGGTAAGTAGATCTACCTCCCCTGCGACCTCTCGGGTGACCATGTTCTCACTGTAGGAAAAAGGAATGATGACCAGGGAGAAACAGGAGAAGGCTTCTTAGAGGAAGGAGCGCTTCAGAGGAAAATGGAAGGTTTAAAAGGTGCCTGTTGGACGAGAGGTGAAGCCTAGGTAAAAGGAGAGGGAAATCTCAACAGACCAGAGGATAAACCCCACCAGCATAAGACCACCTGTCAAGGAAGGAAACCAATCTGGAAGGCAGCCGCTTCAGGGAGAAAAGAAAACAGCCACCCAAAAAGAGGAAAGGACTCACAACCAGAGAGAACAAAAGGAACCATACACGGGAGAAGCATGCTCCAGCTAGGAAGCAGGAAAAAAAACACATGCTAAAAAGTGCAGCTAAGACAAGATTCATAGAAACAAGGTAAAAAGGTTTAGGAGACCTGGGAAAAGAAATACCATGTAGATGCACAAACTCCCTTGAACCTGAAGCCAATTCAGAGGCAAGGAGAGTCCTGAATGTAATAATTACTGATCTAGCCAGCCACCCAAGCGTTTAAAGAAGGAAAAACACTCTCTTAGAGTTTAAATCTGGCTCAAACCCATCACCATGCCTAAAGAGAAATCTAGCAGACTAGAGGGGCCTCACAAGCAGTGGAATATGACAGAACCTAGAGCTTGTGAGATTTTGAGGGTCTGCAAGCTTGTGAAATATAGATGCAGAGTGCCAATTATGCAGAATTCAAGTGGTGTCCACATTATTTGCTCCCAGACTGTTCTAATGATGCCAGTAGCCTTCGCATGGTGAACCATGAGGGTGTTCTAGTCCTTCACAACTCCATAATTTCAAGTTAATGCCAGGGCTGCCACTGCCCAACTCCACCACCTTGCATAAATTGGTAACATCCACAAGCAGTTGCGTTTCATATTTTGATGTAATCTTTGATGCCAGGTGGTGGGTGGTGCGAGTTCCCACCAAGTCCAGACGTCCCCTTCCCACCACATATCTTGATTATCTACCATCATCACCCACTTTGGGGGAGAATAATATACATTTCATATGTGAATGCTATGGCAATTACATCACAGGGCTAGCCCATGGCAGGCTACCATATTCTCATACACATATCAGTCTCTCACCTACATCATGCCTTGTTACACAATTTGTATTACTGAATATGGTTATGGTGGGTTAAACACCTAACATGAATTGTTACATATTGTCTGCATGCTATTAAAATTTATCACGAGCTTCAATCAAAACATAATGACATTTTTATTTGAGAGTTGGTATTGTCATTTATCTCAACACCCTCCTCAGCATATAAATACAAGTTCTAATCTCCAATGCCCAATTACAGGGAAGAACTACAACTCAACTAAGCAACAACAATAAGATGACTACAGCATTTTACAAATGATATGAAGACCAAAAATGTGTAGTTTTCCATCCACTGGGACATCTTGGTAACTAGCTGCAATTCTGGCTACTTCTCCAGGAAAGCCACCTGGATAGACATCGTCTCTTAAACAGAAAGTGCATTAACTTTTTACTTCTCCCACCTTCTACAGATATGGAGCCCATCATTGGTGTTCTCCATTGGTTGCTGTCACCCTTGTTGTGAAGGTATAATTCAGTTAAATGCCCCTAAACAACCATCCATTATTGAGAAACCCATCTATGTTTCCCTTCATACAACTTCCTAAGAGACTACCTTTTACGAATCAAATTATCTGTAGTGATGTTTTTTTTCATCAGTGATACCACCGTCATCAACATCATCGATTTTGTGAATGGAAATGTTTCTCTCACCCTTTCCGTCTTTTGTTTCACTCTGTTTAAGTGAATTTATAAATGCCATGTTGACATATTCTAGGTGAAAACACTTTGTTTTGTTTTTCCACTTTTAAATTTTAACTTTTTAGTATTTACTTTCTTTTGGGGATAAATTCTTGCGTATTCTTGCATAGATTGTGGAAATTTCATGCATTTGGGCAATTAATGCAAAACTGACATGTCAACTTCTTCCCAGAAGATTTTCTGGATCTTAACCCTAGAATTTTCAGACTTTAGGACTGCTGAAAATTAAAGTATAAAACAGCAGTGGAAAGATCACAATAATGCACTTCAAACAGCTCCATACCTGCCGGAAATTCAAGGGGAAAAGATACCACCCAAAGAGATAAGTTTTGGTCCTTTCTAGGGCAACTTATCAGCCAATAATCAGATTTGAAAATGCACTTTTACAGCTGTAATTACAGCAGTAAAATTTTCCCCTTATATTCTTCCTTATATGTCAAATCACATAACAATTTGCCCTTTTACTTATCTTCAATGCACAAGACATAAATGACTGTAAATAGCAAAGCAATATAGCTGAAATTCAAATCTGAAAATGACACAAGATGTTGACAGCTGGAAACTTCATATATAAGCTCAAGATGGAGTTTAAGTACATACAAGAGCCTTTTCTCAAGGCTAGTACCAAAAAAATTCCAACTAACCAAAAAGCCCTAGCCACAGTAAATTTCTTCCACAAAAGCAAACCCTAGTCACAAGAGAACTCCAAACTAGGATGCCCTCTTTTCCCTCCATAGCTCTTCAACTAGGGTTTTATCATGAACTCATGAACCCTAGTGAATATCTCCATATAGGAAAAAAATACAAAGGGAAAGATACAAATAATGATTTAATGGAAAGGCTCTTTTCTTCCTCTATTTATATGAGAGGTAGGGGAGGCCAACATTACTGTGTGGGCCCCTTACAAGTAACCTACATGAGCCCTTGGAGGCGACCCAAGTGAGATGTTGTAAATTTTTGTAGATGTTCTATGCTTGATGCAATTTTACTTTTATAACAGCAATCACATAAATAGTTAAGTAAAATGCTGACAGAACATACCAGTGGATCTATAGAAGACAAACCAGAAACAGGAGAATGTGTTGTTGCGTTACGGCGATCAGCAGGATGCTTCAACCAGCAAAGTCTTCTTGGTCGGCCAACCCAAAATGTGTCACAACAGTCCTCAAATCAATTATCTAGTCAACTCAAAGTCAACCCCAGAAAAGTCAACGCAATCCAGAAAAAGTCAACGCAGGGCAGCAACAAGAAAGTCTATGCAGCTCCAACTTCGGTCAATCTTTTGACCTCGATTTTTGTGCCAATGAGTACGGCCTACAAAAATCGAATTCTCCACAAAATTTCAGCTCAAACGGACCATGCGTTGACCAAAGTCAACGCTGGTCAAACTTGCCCAGAAATCCTAACTGCAGAAAATTTGCTGCGGTAAATTTTGTCCTTTAGCTGCAGTAGATTTCGTCCTTCTTCTCACGTGGGAGATGAAACTGCTTCTCAAATGCTTGTAGATAATTAGAGGAGAAGATGTGTGATGAGATGAGTGAAAAGCTCTCCAACGTTGACTGTATTTATATCCATCATTGAGGTGTGTGACACATCTGTTGGGGGTGTAAAACCTTAAGGCCGACCTGCACTTAAATTTATTATAAATAATAAATTCAAAATAAATGTTCTGCTCATCAGATTACAATCAATTTTATATCGATTTTACACCTCTCCGAAAGAGGAATCCAATACAAATATTGGAATCTTCATCTGAGCATCACAAGATGGAGTTTGGACCTAGTTGTCCAAATTTAACACTCTCTCTCAACTAGGGAGAACTCCATCCACTAGTGCAATCAAACATCGTGCGTCATCCCGCCGTAACTTGCTTTGCTGGCCTCTTTATTTCAGAACAAAAGTGGGTCAGTCACAAAGACATCATCCCCCGGCTGACAAATTCAGCCCAGAGGTCTGAAACCTCTATCAGACTCACAAAAAGTCTCCAACCAACCTGAAGTTGGTTCATCTGACCCGAAGTCAGGTGGAGGTCTGAGACCTCACTAGACTTGATCCCAGATCAAGTGGTTGGACCGTGCCATCCTAGATAGAGAGTACAGCAATCTCTGATGCGTCCATCAGTCTTTGCTACTGGTCTCTAGCTTTTCCCATCTCATTGGCCAAATGAGAGGTACTTCCCATGAGCCCTAAACTCAATGGGTAGGATGCATACGGGGCACAGATAATGAGAGGTGAACCAACTCAATAATCACAATGGTGGGGTCCAAGCACACCAACAAGGTTTGGCAAGCCTAGCCTTGTGGTTGCTCATAGCTCCGAGAAGCTGTCCCCAAAGCCCCCCAGAGCTCCTCGAGCTCATCGTCCACCAGGACCCACATCATAGGGTCGTTCCACGATACCAAGTCTCTCACGGAAGGTTAGGAACTTGACCTTCCCCAGGGGCTTAGTGAGAATATCCGCGACTTGCTCATCAGTTCCTATATGATCGAGCCTTACGGCGCCTCGCTGTACCATATCCCGGATAAAGTGGTACCGGATATCAATATGCTTGGATCGGTCGTGGAACACAGGATTCTCAGTCATACGAATCCCACTCTGGTTATCACAGAGTATCACAGTGGTATCTAGCACATGTCCAAACAGCTCACTAAAGAGCTTTCGCAACCAAACTGCTTCACAACAGGCCATACTTGTTGCAATGTATTCGGCCTCAGCGGTGCTCAAAGCCACCGACTTCTGCTTCCTGCTCATCCATGAGATCGAAGCAGAACCAAGATTGAAGCAGCATCCCGATGTGCTCTTATGATCCACCACACTGCCAGCCCAATCGGCATCAGTATATCCAAGGAGTGTCACGCTCCCGGCAGTGTATCTCAGCCCATGGTTTATCGTGCCTCGAAGGTATCTCAGAAGATTCCTGGCACCAACCCAGTGAAAGTGATGAGGCTCAACCATCTGTTGACTCAAAGTGTTCACTGCAAAACATATATCTAGACGGGTGTTCACTAAGAACATCAGAGCCCCTACGAGTTGACGATACTCAGTAGGATTTGCCAATACGGGCCCAGCAGCGCTGCCACTCAATTTCTTGAAGTTGAGTTCCATTGGTGTTGACACGGACTTGCAATCCACCATACCAAATCTTTCCAGAAGTTTCACAATATATTTTCCTTGAGAAAGGAAAATCTCTCCAGGTCTCTGCTAGACCTCCAGGCCTAGGAAGTAGTGCATCAGTCCTAGGTCCTTCATCTCGAACTCAGCAGCAAGCTCCCTCTTGCATTGATGAATGAGAGGGTCAGCGCCTGTCAGGAAGAGGTCGTCCACATACAACACCAGAATGAGAGGCTTCCCTTGGACAACCTTGAAGTAAAGGTTCGGATCAGCATTACTTCGAGTGAAGCCCAACTTCATTAAGTAGCTATCTATCCTCTCGTACCAAGCTCTGGGTGCTTGCTTCAACCCATAGAGAGCTTTCTTCAACCTGCAGACATGAGTGTCCCGATCCTGGACTTCGAACCCCAGAGGTTGCTCCACATATACCTCTTCTTTTATTGCACCATGTAGAAAAGCGGTCTTGACATCCATCTGATGAAGACTCCATCCTTTCGTAGCAACAAGGGCTATGATTGATCGAATGGTGGTATATCGTGCCACAGGTGCAAATATGTCATCATAATCTATTCCTTCCTTTTGAGAGAAGCCACAGGCAACAAATCTTGCCTTGAACTTTTCAGCACTTCCATCAGATCCATGCTTGATCTTGTAGAGCCATTTCGCGGTGACAACTGATTTGTCCTTACGGTCTTGGAACCACATCCCAGACATCATTCTTCATTATGGACTCATATTCTTTTATCAACAACATTTGACTCCTCATACCTGGAGTTTCTAGACCTTTTGAAAGGTTGATTGTTTCCATCAGAGGGAGCCTTCCTCTTTCCTTTGGACCTGTCGTTTCTTTGATTTCCATTCCTTCGGTTGTTGTTGTTGTCATCACTATCGGGAGAATCCTTCTTGAAAGGACATTCTATAGCATAGTGACCAGGCCTATGACAAGTGAAACACTTGCCCTTTTTTCCTTGGGCCCTTGCTCTTCCTTTGTTCTTAGGACCACCAGAGTTCTTCTTTCTAGAATGAGCAACGTAGGCAGTATTTCTATCATTTTCGTATTCCTTCATTCTTGTCTCTTCTTGCATGCATCTTGACAGTAGCTCGTCAAAGTTAGGAATTGTATTATTATTGAGAATGGTAGTGTTGAATACTTGCCATTCATATGGGAGCCCTCCAAGTGCGATGAGTACCATCTCACGATCGACTATTGTCTCCCCAATAGCCAGCAGATTGTTCCTGATCTCGGTCAATTTCAGAAAGTATGTTTGGACAGACTCATCCCTGCCTTTCTTCAGATTCTTCAATTGATTCTTGAAGAATAGCACTTGGTTTGCATTATTTACTTTGAATATTTGTATCAGCTTATCATACATCTCCTTGGATGTGCCTAGCTCAGATATGTAGGCAACCAGATTTTTATGTATGGATTCCCTGATCATTAGCTTTGCTTTGATCTCCCCCTTCTTATACTTGGTTTTAGCAGCAGCAGTAGCAGTGGATGGAGGTTCTTGTATCTTACCCAGTACATAGTCCATGAGATCATGGTCTTCCAATTTGAGATCTAATATCATCTTCCATGCATGGAAGTCATCCCTTCCAGTCAGCTTGTCATCCTCCTTGAAGCCATAACTTGTGGAACTCATTTTTCTCAGTTGGTGATTGCTATAAGTTAGGGCTTGTCTTCACCTCAGCTTTGATACCATGTAAATTTTTGTAGATGTTCTATGCTTGATGCAATTTTATTTTTATAACAGCAATCACATAAATAGTTAAGTAAAATGCTGATAGAACATACTAGTGGATCTATAGAAGACAAACCAGAAACAGGAGAATGTGTTGGTGCGTTACGGCGATTAGCAGGATGCTTCAACCAGCAAAGTCTTCTTGGTCGGCCAACCCAAAATGTGTCACAACAGTCCTCAAATCAATTATCCAGTCAACTCAAAGTCAACCCCAGAAAAGTCAACGCAGTCCAGAAAAAGTCAATGCAGGGCAGCAACAAGAAAGTCAATGCAGCTCCAACTTCGGTCAATCTTTTGACCTCGATTTTTGTGCCAATTAGTACGGCCTACAAAAATCGAATTCTCCAAAAAAATTCAGCTCAAACGGACCATGCGTTGACCAAAGTCAATGCTGGTCAAACTTGCCCAGAAACCCTAACTGCAGAAAATTTGCTGCGGTAAATTTCGTCCTTTAGCTGCAGTAGATTTCGTTCTTCTTCTCACGTGGGAGATGAAACTGCTTCTCAAATGCTTGTAGATAATCAGAGGAGAAGATGTGTGATGAGATGAGTGAAAAGCTCTCCAACGTTGACTGTATTTATATCCATCATTGAGGTGTGTGACACATCTGTTGGGGGTGTAAAACCTTAAGGCCGACTTGCACTTAAATTTATTATAAATAATAAATTCAAAATAAATGTTCTGCTCATCAGATTACAATCAATTTTATATCGATTTTACACCTCTTCGAAAGAGGAATCCAATACAAATATTGGAATCTTCATCTGAGCATCACAAGATGGAGTTTGAACCTAGTTGTCCAAATTTAACAGATGTCCATGTTCCAATGATGATGTCATGCACAATAATGACTACAAGGTGATGTAACTGCACAAGGCAAGTCCACACCACTCCATCATGAGCCTCCATAGACTTCATCTATCCTCTAATGAAATGTAATCCACTGGTTCAACTACCCCATGCAAGAACATTGACAAATTCCCAGGCGCTGTGAGCCATCTCCAGTCCTCTAAATAGGGAACCAAGTTGGCACATGTCAACTAGGTCTTGAAGCCATCCTCCCCTATAGGGCACTCTCTAAACAAGTCACTCCTCCATGAGGCCTCAGTGAAGGGTGTCCACCAAACTACCAAGAGATTTCCAATGCCCAAGGGAAGTATTACCACTCAAATTCTCAATATGTTAAAAGTCCTAATCACCAACTAGAGAGCCTAGAGACACTATTAGGAAAGCCACCCACTGTCATCTCAGTGGCCTTGCCCCACACTTAAGACCAAGGAAAGAAGCAACCCTCGCGTAGGGGGAAACCCTAAAGGTCAATTTAGCTAGATTGTTATAGCATAAGTGGGAAAGACTAGCTTAAATTGATTACTCAATCAAAATGATTCACTCTTTAAAGATGTTTAGTGAATTGTTGGATTGATCCCCAAAAGGAATTAAATGTCACACCACTTCTTCAAAGTTATTACCAATAGAATGAGGTATCTCAAAGTGATGTTAGAGATTTAAATCCAAGTCGCAAAGCTCTGCTGAAATTAAAAGATCACAGATCATGGATTCATAAAGGAACATGGTAACCATGAATGATGCCAAGATTTGCTCATAAGACTTAAAAGCATTTTCATTTAGAATTGGAACCGAGTTATGACAAAGTAATATTCTGGAAGGCAATTGTAAACTCCAGATCTAATGTGAAGGATGCATTTAGATATCCAAATCAACTTTAATACAAGTGTTTATGCTGCAATTATCCTCAATAAAGTTTAGTTCCATACAATTGAACATGTCGTAGAAAAGACACCTTGTGGAACAATTATTAGAAATTAGTGCTGGTAAATAAATCCGTCTGTCTTTATTACACAACACTTGTTCATATGTCAGATGTAGATGAAGCATTTTGAAAAAAATATGTGAGATTTAAACCCAAATACTGAAATGCTCAAATTTAATGTGAAAACCAAAACCAGTACTGTGAATAATTAATTGTTCTGTCAATCATTAAATTCAGGATGCTAGTGTGGTATCAAATTTAATGCGACAAACCAGATTTATGGTGTCTATCTTTTATGAATCTTTCATCATATAGTGATCAACATTTGGCATCTATGAATACATGGAATATTGCAAGGATAAATTATTCTCTTCAAGGAAAGGGATGGCAAGTAGTGTATTCAGTGAGGCAGACTATGAGAGTTCAATTCAAAATGAGAGTTTATTTGATTAAGTGATCAGGAAACCATACATATCCACCAGGAGTAAAAAGAGTTTGGATGCATTAAACAACATATTTGATTAATGGAAATAAGTGTTTGCACTATTCATTCTTTGGTCCAAAATGATTATGAGATTAACCACAAAACATCATCACAAGGCAAGCCTGTTAACCCATAATATAATCTAAGCTCTTAGTTTAGACTTAGTTATGTTTAAGGATTTGGTGTTTGCAGCACATGAAGATAGTGAAATACACTTATCTAACCAGCAATATGAGCAAATGTTGGCTAAATTATTGAATTACTGGAGCAGTTGCAGAATCGATTTGTTTATTCAAGGTAAAATAAGTCCATCAGATTAACACATTCCAATTATGATATTTGTTGCAACACATTTAGAACTGCTTTGAGCGTGAATGGAAACACTTTCAGTGAGCAATATGTGTTTTAAAACCATTACATCAAAGATCAAATGAAACCTTTAATACCACAGATCTTCCTGCTTCCATCAATAAAATTTCCCAATGCAAGTGATACGCTTGGGTTAATATGCAGATCTTTCCACATTTACACCATCGATTTAGTGTTTAAAGGTGTTTTGAGCAGAGACTTGTATGAAGCGCTGAGATTTAAACATTTGAACTACAAAACTTCATAATTTTCACCTTTCCAGTACTTAAAAAGAAATTTGAATGGTAAATAGAGGCAGGTGAACAGCACTCAAAATTTATTCATTTAGCACTTATTGCAGGTCCTCCCAAGTTTTTAGGGGTCAATTCATTACTAAATAGTGTTCAGATTAGAAATAATGAGAAATATTACAAAGTGAATGTGTGAAGAAATGCCAAACCATGACCCAATCCTTAAAGAGTGTTACCTGGTCAATACTAGACCAGACATCTGTTATGCTGTGAATGCCCTCAGTCAGTTCATGGTAGAACCGAGGAGGGCTCATTGAGCAGCAGCCAAACATGTTCTTAGGTACTTGAGGGGGACAATCGAGCTTGGATTGAGGTACACCAAGGGCAATGACATCCAGTTGAGTGGGTTCACTGATGCAGACTGGGCTGGAAGTCCGGTAGATCGGAAGAGTACCAGTGGGTACTGTTTCAGTGTCGGATCATGAATGACTTCCTGGTGCAGTAGGAAACAGAAATCCGTGGCGCTGAGCTCAGCCGAGGTAGAATATATGGCAGCTAGCACAACTTCGTGCGAGGCCATATGGCTTCGTAAGTTGCTCATGAACTTACTCAAGAAAAGGATGGAAGCGACCAACATTTTGTGTGATAATCAGAGTTGCATCAAGCTCTCTGAAAATCCTATGTTTCATGATCGGCCGAAGCACATTGACATCAGTTTTCACTTCATCGGAGACTATGTCCAACAGGGAGTTGTACAATTGAAGTACATTCCTACATGAGAACAAGTGGCAGGATCCTCACGAAAGATCTGGGTAAGACTAAGTTTGCTTACTTCAGAGAAAGGATGGGGATGGTCAAGAATCCATTCCAGTAGGAGGAATGGATAGGCTCGAAATTCAGAGGGAGCTACAGTACAGATGAGGTAGTGATATTGATGGTGTCATGGGCAGCAATGCAACAGATGAGGGGCGATAACCGAGACATCAGCAACATAGTAGATGCCTCAGGTCAGAGCAGATGCAGTTGGCATTTTCCTGAACACTTTCCTCGCTAAGAGGGAGTGTTGATTTTTGTAGCATTGGAAAGTTGTAAATTTTTGTAGATGTTCTATGCTTGATGCAACTTTACTTTTTCTTCAATATTTAGACAACAATCACATAAACAATAAAGTAAAATGCTGATAGAACATACCAGTAGATTGACAAAAGACAAACCAGAAACATATAAGTGTGATGGTGCGTTACGGCGGTCAACAGGATGCTTCAACCAGCAAAGTCTCGATATGGTCAGCTAACCAGCAATGTCACAGAACCCTCAGGACAGCCAAACGGTCAACTCAAAAGTCAACCTCAGAAAAAGTCAATGGTCAACGCAAACAGTAGCAATAGTTAGGTCAACGCTGAAAAGTCAAAGTCAACATTTTGCCTCGAAAATAGTGCCAGAAAATGCGGATTAGGGAAATCGAGATTTTGGGAGAGTTTCGGGTCGATTTGACCTTGCGTTGACCAAAGTCAACGCTGGTCAAACTGGCTGCAGTTGCTGTAGAAACCCTAGACCGAAAACCAAAAATTGCTGTTGCCAGATTTCCCACGTGTGGAGAGAGAAGAGACACAAAGTGATTGAACCAATCAGATGAGGAGAGAGAATGTGTGAGGATGAGATGAGTGAAATGTTCTCCAATGTTGACCTTATTTATATCCATCAGCGAGGGTGTGTGACACATCTGCTGGGGTACAAAACTTTAAAGTCGACCTGCACATACTTTGAATAGATTAAAAATAAATTCAAAATAAATGTTTTGCTCATCGGATCAAGATGATCTTTAGATCGATCTTGCACCTCTCTAAAAGAGGAACCCAATAAAAATATTGGTATCTTCATCTGAGCATCACAACATGGAGTTTGGACCTAGTTGTCCAAAATTAACAAAAGTGTTCCAAGTCCCAAAATTTGTGAGGAGGCTTGGACATCAGTATTCCAAAGAACCCATAAACCGTTTGTGGAAATTCCACTCTGTTCATGTTTTATTAAAATAATTATTTTGTTTAATGAAGACGCTAAGTCTAAACTTAGGGAAATTAAATAATTAAAGGGTATTAATAAAACAAAGTGAGAATCTTCTAGAGAACGAAGATCAAGTCATGTTTTAATCTTAGCCATTGATTAGAGATCTAATCTGGGCTGTTGATTCATCAAAGAGAGGATTATAAGAGAAGACTTGAGGGTCATTTGGAAAGTAAGCCGGGCATACACTCAGAACCCGAAGGAAATCGATTATGAAGGAATAGAATTCGATTTCAGAGGGAGAGTTGCAGGGCAGAGTTGTAGAGTTAGAAAAAGGAAGGGGAAGTCAGCAGTGACAGAGAAGGGCAAGAGGAGGATGCAGAGGGCCACATAGGACAATGCTGAGTAGAAGCACTGAGTGCTCATGCAGAGTGACGCAGTCCAACGTAGGCACTGCGCAAAGGGAGCTAGGGTGTCTTTCGGGTGTCAGAAATTCTCCAAGAGGATTCAGAGAATTTATCTTAGGTGTATTCTTAAGAGATTTGTACGTCTACTTCTTGTAAAGGATTTTCATTGCTGAAGAATAATACAAAGCCTCATCTGCTGCACCGGTTTTCCCACATTGGGTTTTTCCAGGGACAGTTGTCTAAAAATAATTGTGTACATGTGATTGTTTCTATTGCGTTATATGTGTTCTGTTCTATTCTCTGCTTCTGGTTAAGTGATTACTGCAGTTGTATTTATTTCAGTATTTACTGGAAGAATTTCGTAAATAACTTATCATAATAATAAGTAGGCGAAATAAATCTACCACTACAGTAGTATTTTAGATTTGAAATTCTCACTCGTAGTGTATTTGCTTCAGTTTTTACTTGTAGAACACAGTAAATAAGTTGCATAATTTATCAAGTAGGAGAAGTAATATCAGTTTGCTGCAATAGGATTCTGGGAGTTAGGAATTTTCACATGGTATCAGAGCAGTGCAAGTGAAGCAAGAGAGGAGATCAGAAGAACTCAGCATTGAAGAGAAAGAGGGAGATCGAATAGCTGCGTAGGCAGCAGATCAAATCCCCAAGGGATTGCACAATCCAAGCTAGGAGGGCAAGATTTGCGAGGAAGTCTCTCTCTGAGTGAGTCGACAGAGAGGTAAGATTTCCAATTCGGGATTTGTCAGTGGCAGAGGGGGCAGCGCAACAACAGCTTCAATGTAGTGTAGTTTTCTGTGGGACATAGTTTTTCTGCAACATTTTGTGGGAAGAAAAGCGCCAAAAGGAAGGAGACACTTTTTGAGGGAATTTCTTCCCCAGTGAATTCATTGCCAAGGAATTCTAATTCTCAGTTGTTGAGTAGCAGTAGCGAGAAGCAGATCTACTAACTCTAACAAGGAGTTTGTAGGCCAGCCTAGCAGCTGCGCAGAGGAGAGAGAGGGAGTAGTTCAACATTATTCAGTTGGCAGAGATGGCAACAATCGGGTTGAGAGATCAAGATCGATTAGATGGTTCATCCAACTATGTGATCTGGCAGGTAAGGATCACATGTTTGTTAGATGCGGATGATCTCAAGGCCTTTATCGAGAAGTTGGTAGTTGTTCCCGTTGATGCAAATCCATTGAAAGCCTACAAGAAGAATATGGCGAAGGCTAAGCGTTTCATCCTCGACGAAGTGAGGGATCATGTAGTATGTCACATCGCTGGCAAAGGGACTGCCAAGGAGATGTGGGATGTCTTAGCTACGTTGTATCAAGGATCTTCTGAGCAACGAAAGATGTACTTGCACGAGAAGATGTGATCTATGAGGATACAAAAGGGAGAATGCATTGATCCATTCCTTGCAAAGCTTCAGCAAACCAAAGATCAGTTGGCAGCTGTCGGATCAGCATCTCAGGCCACAAAGATGGTCAGATTGGCTCTAAACTCTGTATCTGATAAATGACAAGTCTTTGTCTAGAGCATCCTGGGTAGAGAAAGGTTGCCTGATTGGGAACAAATGTGGGCCGCTCTACAGCAGGAAGAGATGAGACGAGATATGATCAAGTGCAAACTTGATGGCGGTAGTAGCAATGGGTCGAAGCCCAAGGAGGAGGAAGAGAATGCAACCCTTGCATCTAAGGGGCAGCAGGAGCAACAAAGGCGGAAAAAGGACGTCTCAAAGTTCAAGTGTTTCAGGTGTGGTGAGATGGGTCACTACGCTACGCAATGTCCTCTCAAGAAGAAGAACAAAGACGAGAAACGTGATCCGCAGGCTGCAACTGCAAGGATCGAGGAGTTTGCCATGATTGCCCACATATCTCCAGGGGAGAATTGGGGTGATCTAGAGTTGTAGTTCGAAAAAACTGCAGGTGGGCAGGATCCTTGAGGAATCTACCTCTTGCATCAATACCATGGTATGGGTGCCCAAATCAGTAGTTGCAAGATGGACTAGTGTCAATTGGTGCAGAGGAGTGCCGGAGTGACAACGCAGTGTCTAGAGAGCGCCAAAGTCTGAGCAGCGCAGAGCAGGGTTGGCAGCAGTGTAGGAAGGCACAACGCAGAGACAACAACAACGCAACAACTTCAGAGGGTCAACGCAAAATCTAGCAACAATCAGATATTTAGTATCAGATGCATCATGTTGAACACTTAGTTCAGTAATTTTGGATGTTTTTCTTCTGCGACAGCAACAACAAAGTTGCAGTGCAGATGTAGTTGGCAGCAGTATGCAGGGTCAACAACAACATAGATGCAGCAACGCAATAGTTGATGGACAACAGTGTCAAACATTAGCAACACAGAGGGAGATGTTACAAAGTCAGTGTAGTGTCTTAGCAGGATGCATTACTAGAGCACATTCATCGCTAAGAGGGAGTGTTGATTTCTGGTAGATTCAGATGTGCTCTAAGTCTCAAATTTTGCAGGGAGGATTAGACACATATATTCCAAAATACTTAGAAAACATTTTATGAAATTCCAGCCTGATGGGGTTTTATTAAAATAATTAATTATTTTTAATGGGAGCCTAAGTCTAAACTTAGGGAATTAAAATAATTAAAGTAATAGAACTAGGTGTGAAACTTCTAGAAAAAGACAGAGATCGAGTCAATATGATCTAAGCCGTTGATATGTTTTAATCTGGGTCGTTGGTTATCCAACGAGAAGATTATAAGGACTTCGATGGGCATTTGGAAAACACACCGAGTGAGTCTAGAGACCGAATTTCTCAAGTGAATAGCGTAGAGCAGTCGGAGGAATTTGATCGAGTTGATTCGATTGCACTGAGGGGAAGTGATAGTTCTGGTTGGAAGATCTTTTCCTGAGCTGGGAATACTTTGCAAAGTAAAGGACGTAGAAGAGGTAGCATAGCCCCTATGCTAGGCAGCGTTGAAGCCTTGAGGAGATTCGAAGTTTTGTTGAGGATCAGTCAGATCCAGTGCCAGAGTGCCGAGGTGGGAGACCAGAGGGGTAGAAGATCAACATCCAACTAGCAGAACAACCAACAAAAGGAGATGACACAGTCCCTAGCCAGAGTGACGCATATCAGCGCAGAGGCAGCATTGGGCTGTCCAGTTCAGTGTTGGGTCAGTGCCGGATTTCCAGTGTTAGTGTGAGGTAATCCTCACTAATTCTCTGTCAGTCAGATTCTCTTTGGATAGCCAGATTTGGGCATCTAGTCGTATTCAAAAACTTCTGCTTAATAATATAAAACCTCAGCTGCTGCATCGGTTTTCCCGCATTGGGTTTTTTCGAGAACTTAGTCCAAAAATAACGGTGTAATGTGTGTTTGATTTTCTTGCTCAGATCTTGTTTCTGCATTTATTTTTTGTAGTTTATTTAGTGAAGGTTGCAGTGTATTTGCTTCCGTATTTACTTGTAGAACACAGTAAATACTTGCATAATTTATCAAGTAGGAGAAGTAATATCAGTTTGCTGTAATAGGATTCCGAGAGTTATGAATTTTCACAATTTGATTTGCGGTCTACGCAGCTCTTCGATCTCCCTCTTCTGCGCAGTGCTGGGCTCTCTGACTCTACTCTCCTGTTTCACCTGCGCCCTGATACCATGTGAAAATTCGGAATCCCGAATCCCTATTGCAACAATCTGATATTACTTCTCCTACTTGTTAATTCCATGCAAGTTATTTACTGTGTTAAACTGTAAATATCGAGTAAATACAACTACAACCTTCACTAATTAAATTATAAGCGGAAACAAGAACTGAGGAAGAAGAAATAAACACACATATCCGTTTTTTTTGGACTAAGTCCCCAGAAAAAGCCAATGCAAGAAAACTAGTGCAGTAGCTGAGGGTTTATATTATTAAGCAGTAATTCTGAATACAATCTTGAATGCCTTACTGGCTATTTGATACAGAGAAAATAACTAGCGAGAAAGTTAGTGAGATAAACTCACACTGCTATGGGAAAATCCGGTACTGACCAAACTCAAGATGAGATCTTTGCGCTGTCTCTGCGTCACACCTACATAGTTACTACGTCATTGCTGCAAGGATTGCGTCACACCTTCAAGCTGACCTTCTGCTGGGTAGAAACTCGATCCTTTGACCTCCCGGTCTCACACCTCGACTTTCAGTACTGGATCTTAACTATTCCTCAGCAAAACTTCGATATCCCTTTGAAGCACTGCGCTACCTCTTCTCCACCTCTCTCTGCCTCCTTTGTGTTGTATTCACCGGATCAGGAATAATTCCACCAGTAAACTATCTCTGCCCCTCACTGCAAGAAATATCTCGATCACTTCTCCGGCAACTGCTGCGCTACTTACTTGAGAAATTGATCTCTGATCTCTAATTTGATGTGGTTTCCAAATGGCCATCGAAGTCCTTCTTATAATCTTCTCGTTGACAAATCAACGACCCATATTAGATTCTAATCAATGGCTCAGATCATCTTTACTTAATCTTCGTCTTTTTCTAGAAGTTTCACACCTACTTTAATTAATTCACTTCAATTATTTTAATTTCCTAAGTTTTGGCATCCATTAAAATTAATTAATAAATTTAATTAAACCTTCTCTTGGTGGAATTTCCCAAAACGATTTCTGAGTATTATGGAATACATGTGTCCTATCCTCCCTTCAAATTTTGAGGCTTCGAGCACATCCAATGCTACCAGAAATCAACAGAGTTCACCTCGAGATTTGAGTCAGAGTTTGCGATGGTGGTGAGCTTAGCCCTTAGTTCTATATCCATAAGTGTCTGGCTTATAGACAACGGAGTATCTAGCCATATGGCTGGAATGAGGGAGCACTGTACGAGTCTTACAAAGAGTTTAGACTTGGAGGTGGTGCTTGGAGAGGACACCAGGGTAAGAGTGGCAGGATTGGTGACTGTATCCTTTCAGAGGGAGTCATTGCCACCTCTGAATGTGACGAAGGTCCTTTATGTACCGGGGCTTAGGAGGAACATGATATTGGTTTCCTGTATTGAGGACAAGGGATATTGTAAATTTTTGAAAGTTTTCTATGCTTGATGCAAATTTACTTCAAACTTCTAGGGCCTGATACCAAATAGCAATCACATAAACATGAAAGTAAAATGTTGACAGAACATACCAATAGATTGACGGAAGACAAGCCAATAATATACTTAACTTTTACGGCATCTAGATTTCCGGCATCATCCAGATTTACAACATCCAGATTTACGGCATCCATTTCCGGCATCATACGGCATCTAGATTTCCAGCATCCATTTTCGACATCATATGACATTTAGATTTACGACATCCATTTTCGGCATCATCAAGATTTACGGCATCCATTTTTGGCATCATCGATATTTACATGTGGCAGAGAGAGAAGCATCTTCTAGGCTGAAAGACAAATCATATCATGAGGAATGTGTGTGATGATATGATGATAAAATGACTTCCAAGTCTCTCTAATTTATATCCATCTGTGAGGGTGTGTGACACATCTGTTGGGCTCTTAAGCCTACTTTACAATTCTGGCCGACCTTGCACATAAGTGGAATAAATTCAAAATAAATGTTCTGCTCATCCGATTAAGATGATCATTAGATCAATCTTGCACCTCTCCAAAAGAGGAATCCAATAAAAATATTGGCATCATCACGTGAGCAGTACAACATGGAGTTTGGACCTAGTTGCCCAAAATTAACATTTCCTCTCAAATAGGGAGAACTCCATCCACTAGTGCCATCCAAACATCGTGCGTCATCCCGCCGTAACTTGCTTTGTTGGCTTATTTATTTCAAACGGTGAGTCAGAAAGACATCACTCCTGGCTGACCCGAAGTTAGCTCAGAGGTCCGAAACCTCTATAGGACTCAAAGGAGTCTCATACTAACCCGAAGTTAGTTTAACTGACCCAAAGTCAGTTGGAGGTCCAAAACCTCACTTGGACTCAAAAAAGTCATATACTAACTCGAAGTTAGTTGGAGGTCCGAAACCTCACTTGGACTCAAAAGAGTCATATACTAACTTAAAGTTAGTTTAACTGACCCGAAGTCAGTTGGAGGTCCGAAACCTCACTTAGACTCAAAAGAGTCATATACTAACCCGAAGTTAGTTTAACTGACCAGTTAGTTGGAGGTCCGAAACCTCACTTAGACTCAAAAGAGTCATATACTAACCCGAAGTTAGTTTAACTGACCCGAAGTCAGTTGGAGGTCGGAAACCTCACTTGGACTCAAAAGAGTCATATACTAACCCGAAGTTAGTTTAATTGACCCGAAGTCAGTTGGAGGTCCGAAACCTCACTAGACTCAAAAGAGTCATATACTAACCCGAAGTTAGTTTAACTGATCTGAAGTCAGTTGGAGGTCCGAAACCTCACTAGACTCAAAAGAGTCATATACTACCCCGAAGTTAGTTTAATTGACCCGAAGTCAATTGGTGGTCCGAAACCTCACTAGACTCAAAAGAGTCACATACTACCCCGAAGTTAGTTTAATTGACCCAAAGTTAATTGGAGGTCCAAAACCTCACTAGACTTTATCCCAGATCAAGTGGTTGAACATGTGCCATCCTAGACATAGAGAGTACGACAATCTCCGATGCGTCCATTGGTCTTGCTATTGGTCTCTATTCACATTTCCCACCTCATTGGCCAAGATGAGAGGTACTTCCTATGAGTCCGAAACTCCATGGGTAGGATGCATGCAGGGCACATATCAAAGAGAGGTGAACCAACTCAATATCATCACGTTGGGGCGGAAGCACACCAACAAGGTTCGACAAGCCAACCCTGTGGTTGCTTATAGCTCCAAGAAGCCATCCCCAAGCCCTTGGAGCTCCCAGAGCTCATCGTCCAACTCAAGCAGGACCCTCAGAATAGTGTTGTTCCACGATTCCAAGATTCTCACGGAAGGTTAGGAACTTGACCTTCCCCAAGGGCTTAGTGAGAATACTCGTGACCTACTCATCAATTCATATATGATCGAGCCTTACGGTGCCTTGCTGTACCATGTCCCTAACAAAGTGGTACCTAATATCAATATACTTGGATCGATCGTGGAACACAGAATTCTCTGACAAATGAATTCCACTCTGGTTATCACAAAGGATAACAGTGGTATCTAGCACATGCCTGAACAACTCACTGAAGAGCTTTCGCAACCAAATAGCTTCACAACAGGCCATACTCGCTGCAATGTATTCAGCGTTAGCGGTGCTCAAAGCCATCGACTTCTGCTTCCTGCTTATCCAAGATATCGAAGCAAAACCAAGTGTGAAGCAACATCCAGATGTGCTCTTGCGATCCACCACACTGCCAGCCTAATCGACATCAGTATATCCATGGAGTCTCAAACTCCCAACAGTGTATCTCAGCCCATGGTTTATCGTGCCCCGAAGATATCTTAAGAGATTCTTGGCACCAACCCAGTGAATGTGATGAGGATCAACCATGTGTTGACTCAAAGTGTTCATTGCAAAACATATGTTCGGATGGGAGTTCACTAAGAACATCAATGCCCCTACGAGTTGACGATACTTGGTAGGATTTCCCAGAGCAGGCCCAACAACATTTCTACACAACTTCTTGAAGTTGAGTTCCATCGGTGTCGACACGGACTTATAATCCACCATACCAAATCTCTCTAGCAGCTTCACAATATATTTTCCTTGAGAGAGGAAAATCTCGCTAGGTCTCTGCCAGACCTCCAAGCCTAGGAAGTAATGCATCAGTCCTAGGTCTTTCATCTCAAACTCGGAAGCTCCCTCCCTCTTACACTAATGAATGAGAGGGTCAGCACCTGTCAGGAAGAGATCGTCTACATAGAGAACCAAAATGAGAGGCTTTTCTCTATCAAACTTGAAGTAAAGGTTCGGATTAGCATTACTTCGAGTGAAGCCCAACTTCATCAAGTAGCTATCTATCCTCTCGTACCAAGCCCTGGGGGCTTGCTTCAACCCATAGAGGGCTTTCTTCAGCCTGCATACATGAGAGTCTCTATCTTGGACTTCGAACCCCAGAGTTTGCTCCACATACACCTCTTCCTTTATCGAACCATGTAAAAAAGCGGTCTTCACATCCATCTGATGGAGACTCCATCCTTGTGTGGCAGCAAGGGCAATAATAGATCGGATGGTGGTATAGCGGGCCACAGGTGCAAATATATCACCATAGTCTATGCCTTCCTTTTGAGAGAAGCCTCGGGCAACGAATCTTGCCTTGTAATTTTTAGCACTACCATAAGATCCATGCTTGATCTTATAGAGTCATTTGAGGTGACGACAACTTTGTTCTCCGATCTCGGAACCTCATCCCAGACATCATTCTTCATAATGGACTCGTACTCTTCGTGCATAGCATCCTTCCAAACTTGATACTTTACGGCTTCTTCAAATGATCCAGGCTCAGATTGTACCATCAAACTCATGGCTGTTAGATACCCTTGGTATCTCTTCAGCTTCTTGCTTTCACGGAATGTCCCCCTTGGGGCCATATGTCTGTCGACATCCTCGAGAGTATCCCTGAGCCATGAGGGTCTTCTCTTCATTGAAGGAGGTGGATCAATAGGGTCCATCGGTCCTTCAACATCGGGCATCATCTCATCCTTCGACTCTTCCTGCTTCCTTGTACTTTCATCATCATCTTCCTTGGAGCTAGGAAGATTTATCACTTTCCTGAGGGAAGCATCTTCATCGAAGGAGACATCGTGGCATATCTCCACTTCTCTTTGACCAGGCACATAGATTCTATATGCCTTTGAAGTTTCACTGTAGCACACAAACATTCCCTTCTTTCCAGAAGCATCCAACTTGCTTCTCTTCTCTTTCGGCACATGAATGTAGACAGGACAACCAAAAACTCTAAAATGAGAAACATCAGGTTTCTTACCAGAGAAGACTTCTTTGAGAGTTTTGGAGTCCAGAGGGGAATGCGGGCATATATTTTGTACGTACACAGTAGTGTTCGCAGCTTCTCCCCATAGAACCTTCGGAAGACCTTGGTCACATAGCATGACACGGGCAACTTCCATAATGGTCCTATTCTTTCTTTCAACTACACCATTTTGCTCAGGAGTATACACGGTTGTGGTCTCCCTCTTAATGCCAACTTATCTGCAAAAGTTATTGAACACGTTTGACTCATATTCGGTGCCATTATCAGTTCTCAAAATCTTGATCTTATTTCCTGTTTGATTTTCCACCAAGGCCTTGAAGGTACGAAACCATTTGAATGCTTCGTCCTTCTTCTTCAAGAAATATATCTAGGTCTTGCGAGAGAAGTCATCTATAAACGTCATGTAATGAGAACATCCTCCCAAGGATGTCACGGGTAGCGTACCGAATAAGTTAGAATGTATGAATTGCAAGACATCAGATGTCTTTGTGACACTTGAGGGGAAAGGTCCCCTTGTATGCTTTCCTTCGGCACAACCCTGACATACACCTTCATGATCATCTTGATCTTCTAATGCCAAATCCAAGGACATCTTCCATGCATGATAATCATATTTGTCAGTCAACTTATCATCAGACCATTGGTCCTTGACAAGACTTCTTCTTTGGTGATTGCTTTTCACACTATCTTGGGCTTTGTCTTCACCTTCGCTCTGATACCATGTAAATTTTTGAAAGTGTTCTATGCTTGATGCAAATTTACTTCAAACTTCTAGGCCCCAATACCAAATAGCAATCACATAAACATGAAAGTAAAACGTTGATAGAACATCCCAATAGATTGACGGAAGACAAGCCAATAATATACTTAACTTTTGTCAAACAGAGATGAAGAATGGTGGCGTTACGGCGGTCAACAATATGCTTCAACCAGCAAAATCTTTCTCAAGTCAACCAACCCTCCAAGTGTCACACACACAGCCCTCAAAGACAACTCATTAAAAGTCAACATAATTCAACAAAAAAATCCCTCATCCAGATTTCCAGCATCTAGACTTCCAACATCATCCATATTTTCGGCATCCAGATTTACGGCATCATCCATATTTACGGCATCCAGATTTACGACATCCATTTCCGGCATCATACGACATCCAAATTTATGGCATCCATTTCCGGCATCATCCAGATTTATGACATCCATTTCCGGCATCATATGACATCCATTTCCGGCATTATACGACATTCAGATTTACGGCATCCATTTTCGTCATCATCAAGATTTACGGCATCCAGATTTACGACATCCATTTCCGGCATCATCCAGCTTTACAACATCATCTATATTTACATGTGGGAGAGAGAGAAGCATCTTCTAGGTTGGACGAACCAATCAGATCATGAGGAATGTGTGTGATGATATGATGATAAAATGACTTCCAAGTATCTCCAATTTATATCCATCTGTGAGGGTGTGTGACGCATCTGTTGGGCTCTCAAGCCTACATTACAATTCTGGCCGACCTTGCACATAAGTGGAATAAATTCAAAATAAATGTTCTTCTCATCCAATCAAGATGATCTTTAGATCAATATTGCACCTCACCGAAAGAGGAATCCGATAAAAATATTGGCATCATCATCTGAGCAGTACAACATGGAGTTTGGACCTAGTTGCCCAAAATTAACAGATATGTTGTGTTGTTTTGGGATGGACAAGTCTTGATTTATCCCATGGGATCTAACATGGCATCTGCTATAGTAATTGGTGTCCGTGAGAGGATTTTATAGGTTCATGTTTCAGCTTGCCAGGACCATGAGGAGGTCACAGGAGGGTGATCGTGTAGAGTAGCAGGCTCCAAGGCAGGGGAGCACACTACAGGTTTTAGGGTTCACTGGTACAAGTTTACAGAGGTCAGGAGGATTATTGGCTTATGGGATGATAGGAACACAGGTATCAGGATCTTTGAGTGCAAGAACTATGAGTACAAGATCACTACAGGTTGGAGGGGCATCTTTGTCAGGGCCACAGGTGTCAGGGGCTGGAGATGAGGCTCCCACTCTTGTGCAAGAGACTTTTTTAGGGAGGAGGAAGCCGGGATGGCCTTATGGTACCTTGAAGGAAGCACATGAGTCAGTGAAGGAGAGAGGACCGCTAGAGAGGTTGGGTGGTGATGTGGCGAGAGTAGTGGGTGACAACATGGTACCAAGGGGTGAGCATATCCACTTCAGAGATAAATATGGAGTCGTGGGAAACAATTTCTTCAGCGAGAGGGAGTGATGAGAAAAATGGTACCAAGGAAGTGTTTCCTAGTGCATTGGCCGTTTTCCCTAGGAAAACACTTTAATAACCTTTTTGTCATGTGACATTATATGTTATATTAATGTCATGGAGTAAAGTCACTTAATGAGGTAGTACATGTGCTAGGCACTTTTTAATTAAGTCACTTTATGTTTTAAATTTGAATTTAGAGAGAAAAAGTATTAAGTATCATTTAATATTAAAGTGATTTTATGTTTTAAAAGTGACTTTATGAGAGAAAAAGTGCACATGGTACAAAACACATTAAAGTGACTAGGAGTTTATGAAGTGAGGGGGACCACATGAGAAAAAGGGTCAAGAGAGGGAAATGATCTCTACCCTTGATCTAATGAGCTGAGATTTAGTCTCAACCATTAGATCTCTAGGGTTAGGTTTCTCCTCATTTAGAGATGACAAAAAGAAAAAGGCAAGTTATTCTTCATCATTCTCATGTGCGTTATTGAGGAGAGGAGAAGATGGTCAGATTTTGAGGTAGCATCAGGTGTGCTCTAGACTTGAAATTTTGTGGAGGGGCTAAGACACACAAGACCTCCAAAACCCAGAAAGCATTTGGAGAAATTTCATCTAGTGTGTGAGATTTAAAAATAAATAATTTTTTTAATGAGGACCATAAGTCTAACTTAGGGAATTAGAAAAATTAAAGTGAATTAATTAAACACATGTGATGAAATGTTCTAAGTGACGTGGATCAAACAATCTTTTAATCTAAGCCGTCGATAAGAGATTAAATCACGACCGTTGATGTGTTAATGAGAAAAGTATAAGAGAGAGGCTTGGGGTTAGTTGGAGACACACACACGGAGGCAAAGCACTGAGGCTAAGCTAGAATTCTGGGGCGGGTTTGCTAAGAATTTCTTGAAGTGTTTTAGCTGCAGCAAGGGGTAGAATTGGCTAAGGGGATGATCTGATCCCAGAGCCAACAGTCAGTAACAGGCAGAGAAGCAACAACCAGGAGTAGCACAAAAGAAGCAGAGGCTACTCAGCAAATGCGCAGCGCAGAGGGTTTCCATCACTACGCAGGCCTAGAAAGGGCAGGGCAGAGGCAGCAGGAGGCCATCCAGGCTTACGCAGGGGCAGCCAGGGCAGCGTAAGGACTGTGTTACCTAGTCTGGGGTTACGCAACCCTCTCTTGAGTAGCGCAGGGGCACACAAAGGCTAGCAGGGCTGACGCAGGTAGCTTCAAAGCAGTGTTGGGGTTTCTAGAGGCAGAAAGGGGCCGAGTTCTGTAAATCCCGTTTGAGTGTGTGAATCAGTCCAGTTTTCAGTCTCCAAAACAATAGGTATTGCTGTAGATCTTATTTTTCTCTGTCGGGTTAACCAGTAAGGTGCCCAGATTTGCTTTACTCAGATTCTACTTAATAATAATAAATCCTCATATCCGCTGCACCGGTTTTCTTGCATTAGGTTTTTCCGGGGACGTTTGTTCGAAAAATCTGTCTCTTTGTCGAATGAGCTTAATATTCTAATGATTTGTATGTGTGTACACTGCTAGTTGTGTTTACTTTGGTATTTTTTGAATATTTTCTGAAAATAACTTGTATAATTAAATCACAAGTAGGAGAAGTAAATCAAGACACTGTAGTAGGATTTCTGTATTATTCTATTCATAATTTTTCACATGGTATCAGAGTGATTGCAGATCAAGATGAATCTCCAGCGAAGCGGCTGAAGACATATTTGCTGCAGGGTAGCAGCTGAAGCAGTAGAGAATCCGGAAAGGGCAGCACAACATCGGGAGGACGCAGTCCCATCTGAAGTCACGCAGGGGCTGACGCAGTTCCAGCCATAGTATTAAAAACTGGAACTGGTGGACCTAATGAACCGGTAACTGGACCGGAACCGATATAACCAGTACTGGTCAGGTCTAAATGAACCAGTTTTTAAAAAAATACATTAAATAATAATTTTTTAATAAAAAAACTATTTTTAAGATTTGCAACCATGATTCCAAGCCAATAGAGACAAAATATGCAAAGTTTGCTCATTTATATAGCATGTAAAGGTGAATATATGAAAATGGCACCGAGTGTAATACATATCATCGAAAAAATACATGAGCAATGAGGCTCCAAATAACCCATAAAGTCCAAAAACAATGCTACAAGCTATGAGCATTGGGCCATTGGCCTACAATCTACTACAAATCTCCATATATAATATTACTAAATTCTAATTAATGATCAACATTATCACTTGAAACTTCTCATCATGATCAAACTCATTTGGTTGAGTCTCCTGACTCTCGACTACCAAACTTTGCAACTGCTCCAATCACAAACTTCTCTATTGGTTCAGTGACTTGAGTCTCAAACTTCTAAAGGTATTCTGCCCTTATATGCCCTATTACTTCATTTGGTGCTCCACATGGCTTTACATGGTCTCCTATCCCAGCTAAGTGTTGCTTGAACCTGTAAATACCCCCTCCTACAATAGATTTTTGGCAATATTTGCAGATCATTTTTCCATCAATCATATCACAATGAGTCCATGCAGTATCCTTGGCTTTTGGAGGCATGATGGCTACTACTTAGCTCAAGCCTCAAACTCTATGTTGTTCCACTACTCCAACAAAAACTCAACACTCTCCAAGCTCTCAATCAAACTCACAAAATCTCCAAGATTCGATTAGGAGGGTGATCGTAGAGAACTGTTTAGTTGTATTTGGCTGAAGTTTTCTAGGAGGGAAATCAATTGTTGGAGGGAGCAATTACTATAGAGGGTTTCTAATCACCAAGAAACCTAGATCCAACATTTCTGTTGAGTATTGCAGTAGAAAAAGGGAGAAGAGTATTTGTTCTGACAGATTTGAGCTAGATGGCCTCTCATGGACTAAGAGATCAGGATAGGTTGGATGGTGTGTCCAACTTCGTCATCTGGAGAGCCAGGATACTGACAGTCCTAGATGAGTACGACATCAAGAACCATGCAATAATTGCCCTAGCTGTGCCTGCCGATCCAGATCCTCTGAAGAAATTCAATGAAAATCAAGCGCAGGCTAAGTGTTTGATCATGGATGGAGTTAAAGATCACGTTGTGCCACATATTGTCAGGAAGGACACGACAAATGAGATGTGGACTGCTTTGGAAACGATGTATCAGGGAAGCTCCGTTCAAAGGAAAATGCTTCTAGAGAATTAGATGCGGCTGTTCCAGATGTCGGAGGGCGAGGAGATAGATCCCTTCCTTTTTCGTCTTTAGATTATCCGGGATCAACTGATTGCCATGGGTGCGACTAAGGGCTCTTGGTAAGGACTGCCCTGAATGCAGTCACCGAGGAATGGGAAATGTTTGTCCAAAGCATATTGTGCAAGGTAGCGTTACCATCCTGGGCGGACATGTGGGCAATCCTCTATCAGGAGGAAATCAGGAGATGCACCAGGAGGCAAAACAACAACAGCGGAATAGTCAAGGTGAAGAAAGAGGAGGAAGACGATGTAGCCCTTGCATCAAAGGAGCGAAGGCAGCAAGGGAAGAAGAAGAGGGGCCTATCCAAGGTTCGATGCTTTAATTGTGGCGAACTTGGACACTTTGCCAACACTTGTCCTAAGAAGAAGGACAAAGGATCTTCTGAATCCAAGGCACTAGCAGCAAAGGAAGATGGGAGTGATGATGACATAGCCATGAGTGCTCATGAGCCACGTAAGAGGGGCGATATGGATCTGTAGAGCATATACAGAGTGGAGGCAGGATCCTTGAGTAAGCCCAACTCTTGGATCACATACGAGCTACGGGAGCCTTAAGACGGTAGTGGGACAAGTAGAGAGATGGTTGCAGAAAATCATAGTGAAGCAGAGGGCAGCGCTGAGATGTTGTGGAGGGAGCAACGCAGTGCAGAGGCAGCTGCAGTGAAAGAGGATGATGGGACTTCAATGATGCAGAGAGGCAGTGCTTATGCAGTGCAGAGCTGTAGTAGCGCAACAGCTTTGGGAGGACAACGCAGAGTAGCAGCTAAGGAAGCTTCAATGATGAGATGAAGCCTGATTTGTCTGTCAATGATTGGGCAGGGGTTGTTTAGTTGCTTACTTCTCAGCAACAGAGTTGCAGTGCAACAGTTAGCAGTGACAATGCTATGGGCAGCATGATGCAACAATTTGAGAGGGAGCTGCAGTATAGATGTGGCAGTGACATGGGCAGCAGTACAAAAAGCAGCAGCGTAGTGGATGAAGGGCAACAGGCCAAGCATCAGCAGCACAGGGATCAATGCCGATATCTTGTGATACATGGTGTGGATCCGCCTCATCATCTTCGGATGTGTCGATTTTCTTCTTGTTGGTTATCATTGGAGTTGTCATGGGTCTACAATCCTCCATTTGAAATCTCTTCAGAATCTCTGTAGTGTATCTTCCTTGACCAAGGAAGATCTCCCCGTTCTGCTACCAAACCTCCAACCCCATAAAATAGTGCATCCGTCCTAGATCCTTCATGTCAAATTCTTCAGCCAAATTCTTCTTGCAATTTGTGATGAGCCTTGATGATCCTGTCAAGAACAAATCCTCTACATACAAAACCAGTATCAAAGGCTCATTCCCTACTCTTAGATAGTAGAGATTGGGATCTGCGTCACTCTTGACAAATCCCATCTTCTGCAGGTAGTTGTCAATTCGACCATACCAGGCTCTAGGAGCTTGCTTCAGTCCATATAACGCTTTTTTCAATCTGCACACATGAGTTTTCTGATCATGTGTCTCAAAGCCCTTCGGTTGTTCTATATACACCTCTTCTTCTATTACTCTGTTCAAGAATGTCGTCTTGACGTTCATATGGTGAATTTCCCATCCCATCTGTGCAACAAGGGATATCACAGACCTGATAGAGGTGTACCTGGCTACTGGGGCGAAGGTTTCTTCATAGTCAATTCCTTCCTTTTGAGCATACCCCTTAGCCACAAACCTGGCTTTAAATTTCTCAATGCTGCCGTCTGCAGCATACTTGATTTTGTAGATCCACCAGATCCTACAACTGATCTCTCCTGAGGTCTGGGTACTACTTCCCAGACATCATTCATCATGATGGAACTGTACTCTTCCACCATTGCATCAACCCACACTTGGTGCTGAGCTGATTCCCTAAAACTGGAAGGTTCTCTGACTTGAGCAACCAAGGCTTGATACCTCTAAGGTTGCCTACGTTGTCTCTTCTCATTTCGAGGGATTTCAACAAAGTCCTCTGCATACTTCAGAATCTGTCGAACTTCCCTGCTCATTCTCCGACTGGTAGTGGGTGGATCTACCGACTCTCCCTCTTGCAAATCCTCAGGAGACACATCCTTTGGATCACTATGCCTTGGAGAGGCAACTGAATTTTCTGCTGTTGGTTGTTGGGGCTGGACCAGAGGCTCTTCCTCAGATTGCATAGCAGAAGGCAACTCACGGGATCTTCTCAAGGCCTTCTCGTCCATGAACTTCACATTCCTTCGCACCACCACTTTCCTGCTCTTAGGAATGTAGATGCGATAAGCCTTCGCATTCTCGATGTATCCTACCAGATACCCCTTTTCGGTAATCATCTCCAACTTCTTCCTCTTCTCACTAGGCACATGACAGTAAGCTATACTGCCAAAGATCCTAAAGTGATTCACTTCAGGCTTACTGCCAACGAAGACAGTTTCTGGCGTGATCTTTCCCAGTGCAGCGTGAGGAGTCCTGTTCTGAATGTAGACAACTGTATTACACGTTTCAGCCCATAGGAATTTGGGCATGTCTTGGTCATACAACATAGCTCTGGTTGCTTCAACAATAGTCCAGTTCTTTCTTTCTGCCACACTAATCTGCTCCGGATTGTATGGAGCTGTCCACTTTCTTTTGATGCCTTCCCTTGCACAAAATCTGGTGAATTCTTTATCTATGTATTCACCACCATTATCTGATCGCAACACCTTGATCCGCTTCCCTGTCAGATTTTCCACCAGAGCCTTAAACTCTTTGAATCGACTGAAGACTTCATCCTTGGTCTTTAAGAAGTAGATCCAGGTTTTACAACTAGGTCCAAACTCCATGTTGTGATGCTCAGATGAAGATACCGATATTTTTATTGGATTCCTCTTTCAGAGAGGTGTAAGATCCATATAAAATTTATCTTAATCTGATGCGAAGTAAATTTATTTTGAATTTATTATTTATAATAAATTATATGTGCAGGTCGGCCTTAAGGTTTTACACCCCCAGCAAATGTGTCACACACATCAATGATGTATATAAATACAGTCAACTTTGGAGAGCATTTCACACTCACTCATCACATCATCTTCTTCTCTTCTGATCTAGTACGAGCTACTTGGAGGACAATTTCGATCCACACGTGGGAAGAAGGACGAATTACTACAGCCAAGGAGAAGGACGAAATTGTTGCAGCTAGGGTTTCCACGAAGGTTTGACTAGCGTTGACTTTGGTCAACACATCGTCCAAAGAGGCTGAAATTTATTGGAGACTTCGATTTTGGGAGGCCGTACACATTGGCACAAGAACCGAGGTCAAAAGGTTGACCGAAGTTGGAGCTGCGTTGACTTTGATGTTGCTGCCCTGCGTTGACTTTTCTGGAGTTGACTTGAGTTGACTGGGTGACTGATTTGAGGATTGTTGTGACACATTCTGAGATGGCTGATCAAGGAGACTTTGTTGGTTGAAGCATCCTGTTGATCGCCGTAACGCACCTTCACATTCCCCTGTTTCTGGTTTGTCTTCTATAGATACACTGGTATGTTCTATCAGCATTTTACTTAACTGTTTGGGTGATTGTTGTAATAAAAGTAAAGTTGCATCAAGCATAGAACATCTACAAAAATTTAAATGGTATCAGAGCTGAGGTGAAGACAAGCCCTAACTTATAGCAATCACCATCTAAGAAAAATGGGTTCCACAAGTTATGGCTTCAAGGAGAATGACAAGCTGACTGGAAGGGATGACTTTCATCCCTGGAAGATGATATTAGATCTCAAATTGGAAGACCATGATCTCATGGACCATGTACTAGGTAAGATACAAGAACCTCCATCCAATGCTACTGCTGCTGCTAAAACCAAGTATAAGAAGGGGGAGATCAAAGCAAAGCTGATGATCGGGGAATCCATTCATAAAAGCCTGGTGGCCTACATCTCTGAGTTGGGTACATCTAAAGAGATGTATGATAAATTGATCCTAATGTTCAAGGTAAACAATGTAAACCAAGTGCTATTCTTTAAGAATCAATTGAAGAATCTAAAAAAAGGCAGGGATGAGTCTTTCCAAACATACTTTCTGAAATTGACCGAGATTAGGAACAATCTGCTAGCTATTGGGGAGACAATAGCCGATCGTGAGATGGTACTCACCGCACTTGAAGGACTCCCATATGAATGGCAAGTATTCAACACTACCATTCTCAATAATAGTACAATTCCTAACTTTGACGAGCTACTGTCCAGATGCATGCAAGAAGAGACAAGAATGAAGGAATATGAAAATGACAGAAACGCTGCCTATGCTGCTCATTCTAGAAAGAAGAACTCTGGTGGCTCTAAGAACAAAGGAAGAACAAGGGCCCAAGGAAAGAAGGGTAAGTGTTTCACTTGTCATAGGCCTAGTCACTATGCCAGAGAATGTCCTTTCAAAAAGGATTCTCCCGATAGTGATGACAACAACAATAACTGGAGGAATGGAAATCAAAGAAACAACAGGTCCAAAGGAAAGAGGAAGGCACCCTCTGATGGAAACAATCAACCTTTCAAAAGGTCTAGAAACTCCAGGTATGAAGAGTCAAATGTTGTTGATAAAAGAAATGAATACATTCTTGTATCTGCCCTCTCTGCTGCATCCCCGCCCGACACTATGGATGTCTGGCTGATAGATAGTGGTGCCTCAAGACACATCATTGGGTTCAAGGAAGCACTCTCTGACATGGTTGAGAAGGATACTAATCTGGAAATTATCCTTGGAGATAATGCCACATATCCCGTGAAAGGGACAGGGACTGTGACCCTCCACTTGTCTCAAGGACAAGTCCTACATTTACAGGATGTACTCTATGTACCAAAATTGAAGAAGAACCTTGTGTCTATATCAGCAATTGAAGACAAAGGCTTCAATGTGGCATTTATTGATGGAAAGGTGCGCATGTGGAAGAAAAATCTCAAGGAAGCTATCGTGATTGGTTTTAGAGTTGGAACACTCTACCAGGTTGAAGGAAGTCCACTAGGAGCTATGACATGTGATACTATCCGACAAACTTAACTATGGCACCAAAGGTTTGGACACCTTCATTACAAGGCCCTTCCCGAAGCAAGGAAGGTGGTGAAAGGGATGCCCGATTTTGGAAATAATCATGAAGGTGTATGTAAGGGTTGTGCCGAAGGAAAGCATACAAGGGGACCTTTCCCCTCAAGTGTCACAAAGACATCTGATATTTTGCAACTGGTCCATTCTGATCTATCTGGTATGCTGCCCGTGACATCCCTGGGAGGATGCTCTTACTACATGACATTCACTGATGACTTCTCCCGCAAAACCTAGATATACTTCTTGAAGAAGAAGGATGAGGCTTTCATGTGGTTCTGTACCTTCAAAGCCTTGGTGGAAAATATGACAGGAAAGAAGATCAAGATTTTGAGGACTGACAATGGCACTGAATATGAGTCAAATGAGTTCAAGGACTTTTGTAGAGAAGCTGGCATTAAGAGGGAGACTACTACTGCCTATACTCCTGAGCAGAATGGCGTTGCTGAACGAAAGAACAAGACCATTATGGAAGCTGCTCGTGCCATGCTATGTGACCAGGGTTTACTGAAGTTTCTGTGGGGAGAAGCTGCGAATACTGGTGTATAAATTCAAAACCGATGCCCTCATTCCGCCCTGGACTCCAAAACTCCCAAAGAGGTTTTCACTGGTAAGAAACCTGACGTCTCACATTTTAGAATTTTTGGATGTCTTGTTTATTTTCATGTGCCAAAAGAAAAGAGAAGCAAGCTGGATGCTTTTGGAAAGAAATGAATGTTTGTAGGCTACAGTGAAACTTCTAAGGCCTATAGAGTCTATGTACCTGGTCAAAGGGAAGTAGAGATATGCCATGATGTCACTTTTGACGAAGATGCTTCCCTGAAGAAAGTAGTAGATCTTCCAAGATCTGAGGAAAATCATGAAGCAAGGCCTGGAAATAAGAAGAACCGCAGGATGAGACAATGCCTGATGTTGAAGGACCAATGGACCCTATCGATCCATCTCCTTCACTGAGGAAGAGACCATCATGGCTCCGGGACACCCTCGAAGATGCTGAGGGACATGCTGCCCCAAGGGGGACATTCCGAGAAAGCAAGAAGTCGTGTAGATACCAAGGGTATCTGGCTGCCATGAGTACCATTGTACAAACTGAACCCGGATCTTTTGAGGAAGCCGTAAAGCATCAAGTCTGGAAGGATGCTATGCACGAAGAATATGAGTCCATAATGAAGAATGATGTCTGGGATGTGGTTCCAAGACCGAAGGCCAAATCAATTATCACAGCGAAATGGCTCTACAAGATCAAGCATGGTTCTGATGGAAGTGTTGAAAATTTCAAGGCAAGATTTGTTGCCCGTGGCTTCTCTCAAAAGGAAGGAGTAGATTATGATGACATATTTGCACCTGTGGCACGATATACCACCATTCGATCAATCATAGCCCTTGCTGCTACGCAAGGATGGAGTCTTCATCAGATGGATGCCAAGACCGCTTTTCTGCATGGTGCAATAAAGGAAGAGGTGTATGTGGAACAACCTCTGGGATTTGAAGTTCGGGATCGAGACACTCATGTCTGCAGGTTGAAGAAAGCCCTCTATGGGTTAAAGCAAGCACCCAGAGCTTGGTACGAGAGGATGGATAGTTACTTGATGAAGCTGGGCTTCACTCGAAGTAATGCTGATTCGAACCTTTACTTCAAGGTTGTGCAGGAGAAGCCTCTCATTCTAGTGCTGTATGTGGACGACCTCTTCCTGACAGGTGCTGACCCTCTCATTCATCAATGTAAGAGGGAGCTCGCTGTTGAGTTCGAGATGAAGGACCTAGGACTGATGCACTATTTCCTAGGCCTGGAGGTCTGGCAGAGACCTGGAGAGATTTTCCTTTCTCAAGGAAAATACATTGTGAAACTTCTGGAAAGATTTGGTATGGTGGTGCAAGGCGGCCTCAGCACAATGACTCAACTTTAAGAAGTTGAGTGGCAGCGCTGCTGGGCCTATCTTGGCCAATCCTACTGAGTATCGTCAACTCATAGGAGCTTTGATGTTCTTAGTGAACACCCGACCGGATATATGTTTTGCGGTGAACACTTTGAGTCAACAGATGGTTGAGCCTCGTCATTTTCACTGGGTTGGTGCCAAGAATCTTCTGAGATATCTTCGGGGCACGATAAACCATGGGCTGAGATACACTGCCGGGAGTGTGACACTCGCGTGGATATCTTGATCTCTTGGAATTGAGTGCAGCGATTAATAGTGGATCGTAGAGCACATCGGGATGCTGCTTCAATCTTGGTTCTGCTTCGATCTCATGGATGAGCAGGAAGCAGAAGTCGGTGGCTTTGAGCACCGCTGAGGCCGAATACATTGCAGCAAGTATGGCCTGTTGTGAAGCAGTTTGGTTGCGAAAACTCTTTAGTGAGCTGTTTGGACATGTGCTAGATACCACTGTGATACTCTGTGATAACCAGAGTGGGATTCGTATGACTGAGAATCCTGTGTTCCACGACAGATCCAAGCATATTGATATCAGGTACCACTTTATCCGGGATATGGTACAGCGAGGCGCCGTAAGGCTCGATCATATAGGAACTGATGAGCAGGTCGCGGATATTCTCACTAAGCCCTTGGGGAAGGTCAAGTTCCTAACCTTCCGTGAGAGTCTTGGTGTCGTGGAAAGACCCTATGATGTGGGTCCTGTTGGACGATGAGCTCTGGGAGCTCTGGGGGGCTTTGGGGAGAGCTTCTTGGAGCTATGGGCAACCACAAGGCTAGGCGTGCCAACCTTGGTGGTGTGCTTGGACCCCACCGTTGTGATTTTGAGTTGGTTCACCTCTCATTTTCTGTGCCCCGTATGCATCCTACCCATTGAGTTCAGGGCTCATGGGAAGTACCTCTCATTTTGCCAATGAGGTGGGAAAATCTAGAGACTAGTAGCAAATATTGATGGACGCATTAGAGATTGCCGTACTCTCTATCTAGGATGGCACGGTCCAACCACTTGATCTGGGATCAAGTATAGTGAGGTTTCGGACCTCCGCCTAACTTCGGGTCAGATGAACCAACTTTGGGTTGGTTGGAGACTCTTTGTGAGTCTGATAGAGGTTTCGGACCTCTGGGCTGAATTTGTCAGCCAGGGGATGATGTCTTTGTGACTGACCCACTTTTGTTCTGAAATAAAGAGGCCAGCAAAGCAAGTTACGGCGGGATGACGCACGATGTTTGATTGCATTGGTGGATGGAGTTCTCCCTAGTTGAGAGGGAGTGTTAAAATTGGACAACTAGGTCCAAACTCCATGTTGTGATGCTCAGATGAAGATACCGATATTTTTATTGGATTCCTCTTTCGGAGAGGTGTAAGATCCATATAAAATTTATCTTAATCTGATGAGCAGAACATTTATTTTGAATTTATTATTTATAATAAATTATATGTGCAGGTCGGCCTTAAGGTTTTACACCCCCAGCAGATGTGTCACACACCTCAATGATGTATATAAATACAGTCAACTTTGGAGAGCATTTTAAACTCACTCATCACATCATCTTCTGCTCTTCTGATCTAGTACGAGCTACTTGGAGGACAATTTCGATCCACACGTGGGAAGAAGGACAAATTACTACAGCCAAGGAGAAGGACGAAATTGCTGCAGCTAGGGTTTCCACGAAGGTTTGACCAGTGTTGACTTTGGTCAACGCATGGTCCAAAGAGGCTGAAATTTATTGGAGACTTCGATTTTGGGAGGCCGTACACATTGGCACAAGAACCGAGGTCAAAAGGTTGACCAAAGTTGGAGCTGAGTTGACTTTGATGTTGCTGCCCTGCGTTGACTTTTCTGGAGTTGACTTGAGTTGATTGGGTGACTGATTTGAGGATTGTTGTGACACATTCTAAGTTGGCTGATCAAGGAGACTTTGCTGGTTGAAGCATCCTGTTGACTGCCGTAACGCACCTTCACATTCTCCTGTTTCTGGTTTGTCTTCTATAGATCCACTGGTATGTTCTATCAGCATTTTACTTAACTGTTTGGGTGATTGTTGTAATAAAAGTAAAGTTGCATCAAGCATAGAACATCTACAAAAATTTACATCCTGGAATGGTCATCAATGAAGGTGACGAAATATTCGACACTGCTAAGAGCTCTAGTGGACATCGACCCATAGATATCTGAGTGTATCAGATCCAATACACCATTGGCCCTATTGTTGCTTCTCTGATATGTTGCCTTGGCATATTTTCCCAATACGCACCCCTCTCAGACATCATCTCGTTTAGTGCTCAGTTCTAGAACACTTGTGACAGTCTTCTGGAGAGTTCTCATCGCCCCATGATGCAAATGCCCCATCCTTCTGTACCATAGCTCATTCAGGTCCATTTCATCTGCGCTGCCAACTAGTGCCATTGGAGAGTCAATTTGTAGCTTGTACAGTTTGTTGCTTCTTACCTCAATCTGTGCCTTCTTCTTCCAACTAGGGTGCTTGACGTAGACTCTATTACCAATAAAGTAGACGTCATTTCCTCGGTTTTGAAGTTGAGACATTCAGAGTAAATTCATCCCCAAACCCAACACATGCAACACATTAATGGCCCAGATTCTATTTCTTGGCTCGATCTGAAAAACTACGGTACCTCTCGCAACGGGAGTGCATTTTTCTTTATTACCCATGGTTATTTTGAAATTCATCTGCTCTTCTTGGTAGTCGGAAAAACAGTCCCGTACTCCAGTCATGTGAGAAGTGCTTGATACGCAAGCAAAATCTTCCTCAATTCTGGATGCCAATACAAAGACATTGTGATCCATCTGTTCTGTCGTGCTTCTTCCCCTTCCTGGAGGACTGCGTGAACCCTTCTGCGCTGTTGCTGTAACAGTAGATTTCCGTTCACTGATAAATGCCCCTCCCTGTTATTCATCTCTAGCTCTGATACCATGTGAAAATTTCAAACTGAAATCTAAACAGTTGCAGTGATGGATTTATTTCTCCTACTTATTATTTCAATAAGTTATTATTCATAAATCTTCCGGCAAATATCGAAATAAATACCACTGCAACATTCACAAATATATATGCAGAGAAATAATCAGTAGAGAACATAAGCACAAGAATCAATCACATGTACACAGTTATTTTTGGACAATTGTGCCCAAAAAAACTCAATGCAGGAAAACCGGTGCAGCAGATGAGGGTTTTATTAATTCTTACAACAAAAGATATCTTTACAGGGAAATACAACGACAGATAAATTCTGAAACACCTGAGTCAAAATTTCCAGCTTAATCGGACAATTCTCTAATACCCTGAACAACCCCTGCATACTCCTGCGTCTCTTTGCGTGATTCACTGCGCAATCCCAGCGTTGGACTGCGTGAGTCTGCGTGGGGACTGCGTGAGTCTCTGCGCTACAGCCTCAAGTTGCCTCCAGTGACCCACTGTTGCCATCCGTCCTTGATGTCGATCACCAGTGACTCCCTCCTCCTTCTGCTTCTGCAAACATCTCGCGCTGCAACTCTCTCATTGAAATCGAAGCCTACATTAGAATGGATCTCCTTCGGGTACTGAGTGTATGCCCGGCTTGTTTTCCAAATGACCCTCAAGCTTTGTTTTATAGTCTTCTTGTTGGAGAAACAACGACCCAGATTAAAATATTAATTAATGGCTAAGATAAAAACTTGACTTGATCCATGTTTTCTAGAAGATTCACACTCTGAATTATTAATACCCTTTAATTATTTCATTTCCCTAAGTTTAGACTTAGGGTCTTCATTAAAATAACTAATTATTTTAATAAGTCATGAATCGAGTGGAATTTCCACAAACTGTTTCTGGGTTCTTTGGAATGCTACTGTCCAAGCCTCCCTGCAAAGTTTGAGACTTGGAACACTTCCGGATGCTACAAAAATCAACATGTATTACTAGAGCACACTCCGTGCTAAGAGAGAGTGTTGAGATTTTGAGGTAGCATCGAGTGCGCTCTAGCCCTGAAATTTTGTGGAGGGGCTAAGACACATAAGACCTCCAAAACCCAGAAAGTGTTTGGAGAAATTTCATCAAGTGTGTAAGATATTAAAATAATTAATTTTTTTAATGAGGATCCTAAGTCTAAATTAGGGAATTAGAAAAATTAAAGTGAATTAATTAAACACATGTGATGAAATGTTCTAAGTGACGCGGATCAAGCAGTCTTTTAATTTAAGCCATCGATAAGAGATTAAATCACAGCCGTTGATGTGTCAACGAGAAAAGTATAAGAGAAAGGCTTGGGGTCAGTTGGAGACACACACACAGAGGCAAAGCACTGAGGTTAAGCTGGAATTCTAGGGCGGGTTTGCTAAGAATTTCCAGAAGTGTTTTAGCTGCAGCGAGGAGTAGTATTGGCTAAGGGGATGATCTGATCCCAGAGCCAAGAGTCAGCAAGAGGCAGAGAAGCAGCAACCAGGAGTAGCGTAGACGAAGCAGAGGCTACGCAGCAGCTGCGCAGCGTAGTGGGTTTCAGCTGCTATGCAGGCCCAGAAAGGGCAGCGCAGAGGCAACAAGAGGCCATCCAGGCTTACGCAGGGGAAGCCAAGGCAACGTAAGGACTGCGTCACCTGGTCTGGGTTACGCAACCCTCTCCTGAGCAACGCAGGGGCACGTAGAGGCTAGCAGGGCTGACGCAGGCAACTTCAGAGCAGCGCTGGGGTTTCTAGATCCAGAAATGGGCTGAGTTCTGTAAATCCCGTTTGAGGGTGTGAATCAGTCCAATTTTTGGTCTCCAGAACAGCAGGTATTGCTGCAGATCTTATTTTTCTCTGTCGGGTTAACCACCAAGGTGCCCATATTTGCTGTAATCAGATTCTACTTAATAATAATAAACCCTCATATCTGCTGCACCGGTTTTCCCGCATTGGGTTTTTCTAGGGACATTTGTTCGAAAAATCTGTGTGTCACTTTGTCGAATGAGCGTAATATTCAGTAAATGATCTGTATGTGTGTAGGCTGCTAGTTGTGTTTACTTCGGTATTTTTTGAAAATAATTTGTATAATTAAATCACAAGTAGGAGAAGTAAATCAAGACATTGCAATAGGATTTCTGTATTATTCGGTTCAGAAATTTGCACAGAAGAGTGCTAACAACTTGAAGGGAGGCAGAGATTGCTGTGCATAAGGAGTAGTGGTCTAACTCCTAGAGAGACTACCAGCACGAATTTTCCGCTGAGACCAGAGGCACGAATCCTGAGTTTTTTGCTTGAGGAGTTTAGGCCGAGCTTGCAGGGGTTTTCAGGCCGAGTTCAGGCCAAAATTTATGGTGGCCAAAATTTGTGGTAGTTACCAGGCCAAGTTCAGGTCAAAGCTTAAGGAAGGAACCAGGCTGAGTTTATGGACTGTTTCCAGGATGAAATTTCTGGGTGAATAGGCTGAGAAAGGAGCTGACAGTCAGCGCAGAAATTGAGGCATTCTGGGCAGAAGTTGAGCCATGAACTTCCAGGAAAATTTCTGTTGTGTTTGGCTCAGAAATCGAGGCATTATCAGAGTCCCTGTGGACAGAATTCGAGTCATTTATCAGCCTGAGTTCAGGACTGTGGGAGTTCAAATTTCCTTGTAACTTGGCAGTGATATCATCTAACAAAAAGGGAGATAAGTTTCATTTCTTCTCTGTTGTACAAATTTCCTTAAAAGCAATTAAAATACTCCTTGAAGACTGGTTTTTTCCCTTGTGGGTTTTTCTAGGGTCTTAGACCAAAAACAGTGTTAATTTTCTGAGTGTGTGCTTGCGTTTAAATCTTGTATCAGCTGTGTAGAATCAGAGAGTAGAGTAGTTCTTGTTGTTTTATGTTAAATGCATGCCAATAGATATATCAGTTCATATGTTGTGATTGGGTTTGGGCATTAAACCTATGCAAAAGCTTGAAACTGGGAAGGGCTACAACAAACACATATTTTCTACACTGAAACTACTTTAAAATTAGCACTAAGTTATAACATATAACATATATATGAGTGTTGATATTATTCTTAACAGTATTTGGGAGCATTATTTTATATTTTAAATTATTATTTTTGTACCTGCGTCATGCCCTTAAAACTAATTCTAATGGATACATGGTTTAAGATCCTAAACTAGGGGAGAACACATGGTCCGGTTTAAACATAAAACTAGAGAAAAATATGTAAAATTTTTGTTCTGAATACTTGCAAGTTTGATAGGAACACTTTTTTTAACTTCTGATAGGCACATATTTTTTCTTTTCTATTGATTCTTGTTTGGTTAGCTAGTTCTGTATCCAGATTTCATTCTTATCGTTCGTATCTTTAGTAATGTAGGAATGCATCATAATCCAAATATGGCTATAGTTATCTATGACTATAGTATAGTCCAATCAGTGCTATAGCAATTTACTATCTAGCAATACGAGACAGTGTTGGAGGGCTTATTCTTGTTTTGGTCTTTGGGATGCATTTGAGATTCATTGTCAGTTAGCATTAATGGGTGCTAACTTTTAAAACTTTCACCAGGTATTCGAACATTGGCTCAATTTGTGAAGCTGCGACAAAGGTTATAACTTCCTTCTTGTTGTACAAGATGATTTCAGTCAATGAAGTTGTTCTATTTTCTGTATTTTGAAAACTTGTACTTATCCACACTTTATAAATTCCCAAGATAGGAATGCTTGTAGTCCATGTTTAGTACTTTAGGATTAAAGTACAAGGAGATTTTAGGATGCTTTTAGTTAGAAAGTAAGTTGGTAGTTAGATTGGGAAAAGTAGCTAAGTGGTCATTGTAAGTCATCGAGCTATTTGGTGTTTATCGGATATCTCTAGAGTCTAGTCATTAGCATTTCTTTGCACAAGTGACCAGGGTATGTTGGTTGCTTAATTATGGTTTCAAGGTTACATGTGTAACTGTCTTTATGAAAAGGTTCCTTCTGATATTGAAGTTACATTTTGGGTTGATTTCACCCTTTTGATTTTGCATGAGCAGTCCTCCTGCGAGTTAAATGTTTAATAGGAACTACTATTAGCAATAACTTGATCCTTGGTCATTGAGTTAGGATTAAATTTTTTCCAAGGTTAATATAAGCCTCACAAATTGCATTAACAATGATACTTGCATAATATCCTAACTGTACTCATTAGCTTCTCTTGGATACCTATAATTGCCTCCTTACAGTGCACCCCATCAGATAACTGATTGGTAAATTTAAGGTTGAACCTTGTTTTTTTCCAAGACATTGTAAAAAAACCATGAATTGAAGCAGTAAATCTAATCTAATGACCTACCACATATACATGACTAGGGTGTACAGTGTGGACAATAGGTTGGCCATTATCAGAAAACATGTGCATAGATCTTTTTCTATGGGTGCCGAACTGTTCTAAAATGTCATATTGTCTAACTTATACTCTTGATGAAATTTCTATCAATCATCTTGTACACTCTAGGTTTTGGACAATTATTATCATGTGGGACTTTGCTTGCATCACCTTATGGTAGACATGAAGATGATACAAATATGTTCTAGAATGTAGATATGCTTTGCTTGCCATACCACATGTGTTTCTATGTTCTCAGTTCCTTGTATATTGGTAACTTGTGATATTTCTGATTGATTGTATGCTTTGTTTATTGAAGTTATTTAGCATTTACAAGCTTAACAAGATCCTTATTAAAAAAATGAGATGGGAGATATGACAATTATTGTGAATCCTTCTTTGAAGTCTATTCCCGACTACTAGAAATGTCTATATCATTGCTATTAGCATTTGAATCATGTCATGTCCATCTTTTTCAATTGATGTTATTGAATGTGAACTAATACCCATTCTCATGCTCCTAAAAGAAGTTTCCTTTTTTTGTAGCAAATGCGGACAAGTTTAGAAATTTTGACTTAGGCCCAACCCGGTTTCAAGTTTAGTGAATTCTCATCATGTTTAAAGCCCAACCCACATGCTTATTTGCTGCTGTCATAAACATGAATATTTCAAAAAACTGAAACGCGTGAATCTAATCTACTTTTTGTCTTTTGCTGAGAAAACACAAGCGACCCACAATTTTTACACAAGGAATTTCTTATTCTTCAGAGAAATTTACAGCAATGATTAAAGTCATTAAATGCAGACTTATCTCTTGGAATTTGTGCCCAGAATTCCTAGAAATTTATGTTGTAGCTGCTCCTTGATTTTCGTCCCTGGCATCCCCTTGAAATTTGTGCTGCTGTTTTTCAAAAATCATGCCCAGCTTGATTTTCGCACTGCTCTCTGACAGCAATTAATGCAGCAGAAACCTCCTCGAATTTTGTGCCCAGCTCCTTGAAATTCATGTTGTTCTGCAGCTGTACTGACAGCACAATAAGTGCAAAACACCTTGATTTTCATGTCCAGACCGCCTCAAACATTATGTTGCTGTAGCAGCTCTGACAGCCAGCAATTAATGCTTGTCAGACCCTTGATTTCTGTGCTCGGGCTGCAGCAATTAATGCACTGAATCCTCCACGAAATTTGTGTCCTCAACTGCTGTACTTTGCTGTCCTTACTGCTGTGCTTGCTCTTCTTTTGCTATACTTGTTCTCTCAGCCCTCTTCTCCCCTTCTCCAAAGCTCATGAAGAATGAATGCAAATGGTGCCTTTTCCTCCCTGAGTTTCCTTTTTGTTCTCTCATAATGAAGAGAGACCTAACTGTTGAAAATGTAGTGAGCAAGGTCTTTTGGCTTGTGCCTTAGCCAGTGAAGACCTCGAATTGTCCTCATGAGTTAGACTTCAGTTAGGATGAGTTATTTCCAGTTTTCTGGAATATTCAAGTTAGCATGCGTAGAGTTGGAGCTTCAGTTAAAGAGGAGTCTTCCTCAGTTTGACTACGGAACGAGATGGCAGTTACATGTCCAGTTAGAGCAAGTTAGTCTCCAGTGTTGATTGGAGATAGAACGATGTTGATTGGAGAAAGGACGAGAAGAACTCTTAGTTAACTCGTCAATCATAACACAAGTTCTAAATTTGAACTGGGCCTCCTTGCGTGTATGAATTGGGCCTATAAAGAGGAGGACAAAGGTACAGGAATTCATAAGTTTTGTGCACAAGGCTTATGTGACAAGACAACTCAAGAGTTTGTGAGAGGAGCCTTGATTGTGGAGAGTGCAAAGATTGAGTCCTATGTTTTAGGAGATCACAAGTGCGCTAGAACTTAGGAGGTTTGTTGTATGCTGTGAATAGGAGCTGGGTCCTAAAGAATAGGAGGAAGATAGTGTTCTAAGAAATAGGGCACAAGTGCGCTAGAAAATAGGACCTGAAGTTTGCTAGGAAATAGAGAATTTGTGCAAGGAAATAGGGCTGCCAAGTTCGTAAGGAAGGAGCAGGATTGAGCAAGAGAGCAGGGTTTGCAGAGCAAGTCAAGGAGGCAACAAAGGATTGGTTGCAAGCTAGAGGGCTGAGATCAAGCAGTGATTAAGGCAGGCCAAGATCAACTATATCAGTTGAGATTTGTAAGAGAAGCAAAACACTTTCTCAGAGAGACAAATTGTTTTCTAATAGATTCAATTGCCCCAAGACAATCAATAAGATACCACATCAAGGAATCTGGTTTACCCTTTTGGGTTTCCTGAGAAAAATAAGTGTGTCAATTGTGTGATGTGTTTTTATCTTTGTGTTTTTATTCTGCTGCTTATGAATTGTTAAGAAACTCTGTATCTTGGTGAAAGTAAACTAGGTTCATTTTTCAGTTATTCATAAGTAGTTGCAGAGTTTCATGGAAATTTAACATGGTATCATAGCAAAGATCAGTATAAATACCAACGCCAGATTGACCAGTTAGTGGACAGTGCAGATCAAGCAGAAGGTTTGTGCTAGCTTTTGAAGAGCAGAGAAATTCTTTGGATAGTGGTATGGCGTTCCAAGGATTGAGGTCAGATCATAGTTTAGAGGGAGCCTCGAATTTTTGCTCATGGAAGGAGTATATATCAGTGGTGTTGGAAGGTAATGGGGTGCTCGAGTTTGTGAAGCAGGCTATAGTGCCACCTCAAGATGCCCAACAGTTGATCCAACATAACAAGAATGGTACTAAGGCGAGAATTATTCTTGAGGGGATGAAAGACCATATTACCCCTCATCTCCATGAGAAGAAGACAATATATGAGATAGATGGAGGTTTCTGCGGTGTAGATTTTCAGATGCAAAACTCGGAATATCGACAGTCTTCATTTTTAGTCTACGTTTCGAGTCTAAATCAAGACTCATCTTTAGGACAAACCTGCTAAGAAGAGAATAGATTAGGGTAAATAAATAGAGGAAAGAAAGGGATGAAAGAGTCGACCAGTTCTTAATTTAAAAAAACTATTTAATTAATTAGTTATTTATTTTAGTTTTTCCTCAGATTTTAATTCTAATATGACATAATAACAAATAGGAAATTCAATAAACAATAATATTAAAGTTTTAAAGGTGTCATAATTATTTAATTCTAAGGAAAAACTAAAATAAATAACTAATTAATTAAATAATTTTTAAAAATTAAGAACTGGTCGGCTTTTTCATCCCTTTCTTTCCTCTATTTATTTACCCTAATCTATTCTCTTTTTAGCAGGTTTGTCCTGAAGATGAGTCTTGATTTAGACTCGAAACGTAAACTAAAAATGAAGACTGTGGATATTCCGAGTTTTGCATCTGAAAACATATGAGATATTTAAAGGCATCTTAGGTTTGTATCAGGGTTCCAGTGATTTCAGGAAGCTTGCTCTCAAGGAGAAGGAGCTAAGAAGTATCTGGATGAGCAAAGAAGAGCCCATCATCACATATCCTTCAAAGTTAACTCAGGTTTAAGATGAGCTAGGTGGAGTGGATGTGACTATAGCAGACAATGACCTTTTGAGTCTTGCGCTTCTATGACTTCATAAGTCTTGGTATAGTTTCCAGGATGCAGTAAGTGGCAGAGAGAATATTCCCAGTTGGGAAAGGTCATGGAGTGACTGCGTTCAAAAAGAAATTCGGAGAGGGATGAGAGTTGGTATAGAAGCTATAACAAAGGACGAGGGGAACTTTTCCTTGGCAAGGAAAGGTAGCGAAGGCAAGGGCAGGAAAGGCCAAGGAGAGATCGAGTATAGTCAGAAGGGCGAGAAGAAGAAGAAGGATTTGAGCAAGATCAAGTGCTTTCATTGTTATGATTTTGGGCACTATGCCACTAAGTGCCCTAATCGGAAGGAGTCCAATAAGGATCATGTGGTTTGCATCAACTGAGGTAGATGTGTTTTCTGCTTAGTTCAAGAAATATTTGTCATTGATAGCTTGCGTGGCAAGCTCAAAAGACAACAACGTATGGTATATTGATTTAGGAACATCCTTCCACATGACTGGGTGTGAAAATTCGGTAATCCCGAATCCTATTGTAGCAATTGATATTGTTTCTTCTATTTTTTAAATAAATTAAACAAATTATTTACTATGTCCTACGGTAAATATTGAAACAAATACGCTGCAACCTTCACGAAACAAATACCGCGGAAGAAAAATAAACGCTAGAAAAATAGATGCACACACACAATATGACACCATTATTTTTGGACTAAGTCCCCGAAAAAAACCCAACTTGGGACAACTGGTGCAACATCTGAGGGTTTGATTATTATGCAGTAGTGAAATCTGAGTACAATCTATGGATGCTTAATCTAGCAATCCAAAACAGAGAAATCACTGGCAATAAAACTAGTGAGAAAATTTCTCACTCCACAGGCGATCCGACACTGACCTCAACTCGATTTGCGCTGCTCCTTGCTCCCTCTGTGCAGTCACTGTGTCAACCTATGCAGTACTGTGTCCCACAGGCTCAAAACTGCATCTCCTCTTGCTGTCTCTGCAGCTACTGTCTGGAAGACTGATCTTCTTTGCCTCTGGACCCACTACCCAACTTCCGACTCATAATATCTCTTGCTCAGAAAATACGAAATCTCCTCACAAAGCTCTATGCTGCCTCTCTGTGGCAATCACTGCCTCTTTGCAATGTACTCATCGGAATTGGAAAAACTTCCTCTGACCTCACTATCTCTGCCCCTCTCTCACTGCTTCAACTCATTGAATCACCTACAATAACTGAATGCTACTACTCTGGAGATCGATTTCCCAGCAAATCGAATACTCAACTTATTTGGTGTGTCTTCTCCAAGCCCCATTGAGTTCTTCTTATAATCTTCTGTTGAGACTTCAACGGGCATGATTAAAAATTAATCGATGGCTAAGATTAACTAGAAATCAATCCATGTTCTTTTCTAGAAGATTCTCACCATGACTTAATTAATTCCTTTTAATTAATTATATTTCTTAAGTTTGGACTTAGGAAATATTAAAAATTGACTAATTAATTTAATTAATCCGTATTTAGGTGGAATTTCCAGAAACAATTTTTGGGTATTGGAGAATACATGTATTCTAACCTCTCTCCAAATCTCGAGGCCAGAGCCTAGAATGCATCCGATGCTACAAAAACTAACACTCCTTAGCGAGGAAAGTGTTTTAGTACTGCAATTGTTGCTACAATACATTGCCTCTGCATCGTCTCCTATCACGCTGCTGGTGTCTGGCTACTGCTGCCCACCAACTACTGTGCAACTCTGATACGCGCTGCTGTTGACCCTACTTGAACTGTTGCTAACACTGCATTTGCACTGCAACTCTGTTGCTGCTGCTACTGTGACATCTGCAACTCCCTTTCATCTGGTGCTGCTGCAACTGAGAACTATCCAAAAGTACTGAACCATCTGTGTTCAATATGATGCATCTGTCACCCGAGTCCCGATTGCTACTAGTCTCTGCGCTGCCACTGAAGCCTCTTCGCTGCTGCTGACTTTGCACTGCTTCCAACTCCGCACTGTGTTGCCCAGTCTATGATCGCTACTAGCTACTGTATCTGTCACTTTGGCATCTGACTGCATCAACTGCCACTGGTCCATCCTCCCACTGCATACTATGGGCTCCTGTAGGAAGGTACTGATTCAAGAGGTGGACCTACTCAAGAATCCTGCCCATCCTGTATCTCTCTGGGGCTACAAAACCAAGTCACCCCACCTCATCCCACCTCACTCCTGGAGGGATCTGTGCTATCATGGCAAAGTCTTCCTCCAACTTGGAGGACAACCTGTTGATCTTCGTAGAAGCAACCTTCTAGTCCTGCTTCTCCACCTTGTATTTCTTTATGAGAGGACACTGATTGCTATAGTGGCCTAGCTTGCCACACCTGAAGCACTTGACCTTCGAAAAGTCCTTCTTCCTGCACTGCTCCTGCTACTCCTTTGATGCGAGGGCCACATTCTCCTCTTCCTTCACTGCTTTCGATCCACTGCTGCTGCTGCCATTGATGGTGCTCTTCACCAGATCTCACCTCATCTCCTCCTACTACAATCAGCCCACATTCTGTCCCATTCTGGCAACTTGACTCTGCCAAAAATACTCTGGAAGAAGACTTGCCAATCCTCGGAAACACTATTGAGAGTTAATCGCACCAATTTTGTAGGTTGGGGCGCTGACCCTGCAGCTGACAACTAGTCTCAGACATCCTGAAGCCTAGTGAGGAAGAGGTCTATGCGCTCCCCTTTCTACATAGAGGTAAATCTCTGCTTCTCCTCTAGATGTTGATTTGGGTAGCGTTAGATGTGCCTTAGTCTCAAACTTGGTAGGGAGGCTTAGACACATGTATTCCAGAGAACCCATAAATCAATTTGGGAAATTCCACACGGATTGCATTTTATTAAAAGAATTAATTATTTTAAAAGGACCCTAAGTCTAAACTTAGGAAAATAAAATAATTAAAGTGAATTAGTAGAATATGGGTGTGAATGTTCTAGAAAAAGCGGATCAAGTCGAAAGTTAATTTTAGTCATTGATTAGAGATTTAATGTCGGCCGTTGAAGTTTCAACGAGAGGATTATAAGAAGAGATTGAAGGGTCATTTGGAAAACACACAGTAAGGATCAAGAGATCGAATTTCTGAAGTGAGCAGTGGTCAAAGGAAATATCGATCAAGAGATTCTTTGCAGAGAGGGGAAGGGATATTATCCGAAGAGAAATCTTTCTCTGTCGCAGAATCATCAACATAGAAGGCAGAGAGAGATCTAGCAAAGGCAACTCAGAGCCAAAGACGTTGATGCAGAGCCACGCAGGGCTACGCAGAGGCTGCGCAGAAGCCAAGAGGGAATCCAGAAATTTGCTGAAGGAATCGATTGCTGAGTCCAGGAGCCGGGGTGTGAGACCGGGAGGCAGAAATCGAAGTTCCTGGGTAGCAAATCGATCAGCAGAAGGGGTGACACTGTACCCAGGAGGGTTGACGTTGGGACTGCGTAGAGGTAACGCAGAGGCTGTCAGGGGAAACTCATTCAGTGGCTGGATCAACCAGGATTTCCTCTGAATTTCCAAGAGAGGCATCCAGAGATTGTATTCAAAAATTACTACTGCTTAATAATAAAACCCTCAGCTGCTGCACCAGTTTTCCCACATTGGGTTTTTCCGGGGACATTAGTCCAAAAACAACTGGGTTAGATGTGTCTATGATTTACTCTTGTTCAGTTGTTGTTTCCGCACTTGTATTTTTCTGCAGTTTATTTAGTGAAGGTTGTAGTGTGTTTAATTCGATGTTTCTGTAGCAGTAAACTCAATAATCAATTTATCAGTTAGAAGAATTAATACTAGTTGCTGCAAAATGATTCCAGATTTAAGGAATTTTCACACTAGATACATCTTTCGCTGCTTGGAAGATCCGTGGTATAGCATAGCGAGAGCATCCCACATCTGCTTCGCAGTGTCCTTTCCAACTATATGTGATACTACATGATCTCGAACCCCATCGAGATTCAATCTCTTCATCTTTGTCATATCCTTCTTGTATGCTTACAATTGATATGGATCTGTGGGGACAACCACCACGTTATCAATGTATGCCGTGAGATCGTATTCATCTAGAGGGCAGGAAATCCTTGCCTTCTAGATCACATAGTTGGATGCTCCATCCAACCGATCTTGATCTCTCAGCCCTGCTGATGCCATCTAAAAAAAAGAGTCGAAATCCTCCTCTTCTCTTTCGCTGCTAGGCTCTGCGCACTTCTTGTTGGAGTGAGTAAATCTGCTCTCAACGACTGCTGATTTGCTATGAGAAATCGAAATTTTGAAGCTAGAAGTCCCCTGAAGAAAATTTCCCTCAGTGTGTGCTCTTTCTTCCTCCTAACGCTATTTTGCTCTAGCAACTGCTGCAAAATACTATGTCCAGTTGGAAATCTACTCTGCAAGAAAATAAAATACTGTGGCTCGCTGTGCCTCAGGTAATCTTCAATCTGGAGAAATCTGATTTCTCTATCACTCTCTCAGAAAAGTCGATTTTCCTAAAAAATTGACCCTCCTGGCCAAAGGATCTGCGCTGCTTCAAGGGTTTCGAGCAGTTGCTTACGCAGTGCTACGAAGCTCCTCTTCCTTTCTGCTACTAAGCTTTCCGACTTTCGATCTACGCTCTGATACCATGTGAGAATTTGGTAATCCCGAATCCTATTCTAGTAATTGATATTGTTTCTTCTATTTGTTAAATAAATTAAACAAAGTATTTACTGTGTGCTACGGTAAATATCGAAACTAATACACTGCAACCTTCACGAAACAAATACTGCAGAAGTAAAATAATCCTGGAAAAATAGATGCACACATAAAATATGAAATCATTATTTTTGGACTAAGTCCCCGGAAAAGCCCAAGTCTGAAAAACCGGTGCAGCAGCTGAGGGTTTGATTATTATGCAGTAGTGAAATATGAGTGCAATCTATGGATGCTTAATCTAGCAATCCAAAACAGAGAAATGACTGGCAATAAAACTTGTGAGAAAATTTCTCACTCCACAGGCAATCCGACATTGACCTCAACTCGATTTGAGCTGTGTGAAATTTTCAAGCTGAAATACTACTGCAATTACTGTTTTATTTCGCCTACTTATTTTATGAGAAGCTATTTACAGATACTTTCAGTAAATTCTGAAATAAACACAGCTGCATTATTCACTTAATCATAAGAAGAAAATCAAATAGAACGCATATAACGCAATAGAAACAATCACATGAACATGGTTATTTTTGGACAATTGTCCCCGGAAAAACCCAATGCGGAAAACCGGTGCAATAGTTGAGGGTTTGTATTATTCTTCAGCAGTGGAAATCATTTACAAAAATTTGATGAGCAGATGTCTAGAATACACCAGAGAAATTTTTTTTGAACCCTTCGGAAGAATTTTTGACACACAGGAGCACCCTTTCTCCCTCTGCGTGGTCTTCTGCGCAGTCACTGCGTTGGACTGCGTCACTCTACGTGGAGGACCAGTGCTACTGCTCAGTGTTGTCCCCTCTACGTCCTCCTCTTGCCTTCTTCTTCCTCTGTTGACTTCCCCTTCCTCCTTCTGCCTCTACAACTCCGCCTCTACAAGCTTTCCCTCTGAAATCGAACTCTATTCCTTCAGAATCGATTTCCTTAGGGTATCGAGTGTGTGCCCGACTTGCTTTTTAAATGACCCTCAAGCCTTCTCTTATAATCTTCTTGTCTATGAATTAACGACCTAGATTAGATCTCTAATCAATGGCTGAGATTAAAACATGACTTGATCTTCGTTTTCTAGAAGATTCACACTCTGCTTTATTAATACCCTTTAATTATTTAATTTCCCTAAGTTTTGACTTAGGGATCACTTTAAAATAATTAATTATTTTAATAAGGCATGAACCGAGTGGAATTTCCACAAACGGTTTCTGGGTTCTCTGGAATACTGATGTCCAAGCCTCCTCCCAAAATATGAGACTTGGAACACTTTCCAATGCTACCAAAATCAACAAGCTACTCCTTGCTCCTTTTGCGTAGTCACTGCGTCAGCCTACGCAGTACTGTGTCCCACAGGCTCGAAACTGTGTCTCCTCTTGCTGTCTCTGCAGCTGTTGTCTGGAAGATTGATATTCTTTGCCTCTGGACCCTCTGCCCAACGTCCGACTCAGAATATCTCCTGCTCCCTAATAAATATAGAATCTCCTCACAAAGCTCTGCGCTGCCTCTCTGTGGCAATCACTGCCTTTCTGCATTGTACTCACTTGAATTTGAAAAGCTTCCTCCGACCTCACTATCTCTGCCTCTTTGTCACTGCTTCAACTCACTGAATCACCCCCGCCAACTGAATGCTACTACTCTGGAGATTGATTTCCCAGCAAATCAAATACTCAACTGATTTGGTGTGTCTTCTCTAAGCCCCATCGAGTTCTTCTTATAATCTTCCGTTGAGACTTCAATGACCACGATTTAAATTTAATCGATGGCTAAGATTTTACAAGAAATCGATCCATGTCCTTTTCTAGAAGATTCTCACCATGACTTAATTAATTCCTTTTAATTAATCATATATCCTAAGTCTAGACTTAGGAAATATAAAAAACTGACTAATTAATTTAATTAAGTCGTCTCTGTGGAATTTCCAGAAACAATTTCTGGGTATTGGAGAATACATGTATTCTAACCTCGATGCCAAATCTCGAGGCTATAACACATCCGATGCTACAAAAACTAACACTGGGAACAAGAAGTATTTTAGCCACTTGAAGAAGAAGGACATGCAATTTCAGATTGATCTAGGAGATGATGGCAAGTATGAAATTAGGGGAGTTGGTACTGTCAGGTTTTAGAGGGATTCAGGTAATCTTCTCCATCTCAGAGATGTCATCTATGTTCCAGGCCTGAAGTAGAATCTTGTTTTTGTATCTAACCTTGAGGAGAAGGGTTATGATGTCATCTTCAACAGAGGTAAGACTTACGTCAAGGACTTAGCTTATGGATTGATGAAGCATATAAGTGTGAGGATGAAGAATTTCTATAGGTTCCATGTAGAGACAGGCGCAACCTTGAGCAACAAGGCAGGAAGTGCGAAGAGTAGAGAAGTGATGGTTGAGGAGAGCAGAGCATTGAGGGAGTCCTGAGAGCTAGAGCAAGTTAGAGTACCTGAGAAGAAGCTACTCAAGAAGGAGCCTCAACCAATATCTCAGTTTGAGTCTCGGCCAGTTGGCAGTTTGCTCGACCAGTAGGATGATGAGGAGTAGAGACCAAGACGAGTGGAGGCAACCACTCAGTCAGTGACTCCCAATATAGGGAGAGTTCGAGCCAAGTGGGCAAACAAGTTGTTTAGGGGGGATTAGGAGACAGTTGGACCTCCTAGTACCACCTTTAAGCAGAGTAAGCAACCACAAAGATACATGGGGTACATGTCGCTTATGACTGAGGTGATAAACTCAAAGCATAGGAATATGGTTGGAAGGAACAGGTCTTCAGATCAGATTCCGCAACAGGAAGCAAGGAAGTCTTCTATTTCAGAGGGAGTAGCTGCAATAGCGGATAACATGGTAGTGTTGGAGACAGATCCAAGTGGAATATGTCCTTCCAAAAGTACCTTCCTCACTAAGAGGGAGTGTTGAAAATGTAGTGAGCAAGGTATTTTGGCTTATGCCTTAGCCAGTGAAGGCCTCAAATTGTCCCCATGAGTTATACTTCAGTTAGGATGAGTTATTTCTAGTTTACTGGAATAAATCAAGTTAGCATGAGTAGAGTTGAAGCTTCTATTAAAGAGGAGTCTTCACCAATTTGACTACAGAACGAGGTGGTAGTTACAAGTTCAATTAAAGCAAGTTAGTCTCCAGTGATGATTGGAGAGAGAACGAGTTAAGAGCTTCAGTGTTGATTGGAGAAAGGATGAGAAAAACTCTCAGTTAACTCGTCAATCAGAACTTGAATTCTAAATTTGAACTGTGCCTCCTTGCATGTTCGAATTGGGCCTATAAAGAGAAGGACAAAGGCACAAGGAATTCATAAGTTTTGTGCACAAGGTTTGTGTGACAAGACAACTCATGAGTTTGTGAGAGGAGCCTTGATTGTGGAGAGCATGAAGATTGTTTCTTAAGTGTTAGGAGATCACAAGTGTGCTAGAACTTAGGAGGTTGGTTGTGCGTAATGAATAGGAACTGGGTCCTAAAGAATAGGAGGCAGATAGTGCGCTAAGAAACAGGGCACAAGTGCTCTAGAAAATAGGGCCTGGAATGCGCTTGGAAATAGGGAATTTGTGCAAGGAAATAGGGCTGCCAAGTGCACAAGGAAGGAGCATGATTGAGCAAAAGAGCAAAGTTTGTAGAGCAAGTCAAGGAGGCAACAAAGGATTGGTTGCGAGCTAGAGGGCCGAGATCAAGTAGTGATTAAGGCAGGGCGAGATCAACTATATCAACTGAGATTTGTAAGAGAAGCAAAATGCTTTCTCAAAGAGACATATTGCTTTGTAATAATGTTGACGGGCTGGAATGTACCGCCAATAGCTAGGGGTTCTCCCTGGTGTGTAGTCCCAATTAGACCTCACATTGTTTGGGATAGGATCTCCATCAGGGAATGACATCATGTTGGTTTCGCTCCTGGATGTCAAATGAGGAGATGTTAGAGTGAGGGCAAGAATGAAATTCCCAAAGAATAAGGATGGGATCCGCCCAAGGTTGATAATTTGCAAAACGAGATGCACAGATATAACAACAAGACTACAAGAAGAAGAATGTCACAAGAAGGATGAGTAAAGATAAAATCATCTCAGACATACATGAACAGGAGCATGCTATAGGTTGATTGTAAAACAATTCACAATAAGTTATCAGCATGGCGTGGAACAATAAAGCAAAGATTCAAAGCAAACACACACACAACAACTACAAACTAGTCAATAACATGTTGCTTGTATGAAAGCACACATACAAATACAGTGAAAAGACTAGACAACCAATACAACCACTATGAATAAGCATGGGAATCAATGCCAGAAGTGAAGAACTTCTTATGAATGTTGTTGCAAATACAAGTACATGTCCAACAAACCATCAAAGGCCAACAATGGAACATGGGCTGCCCATACCATCTCTCAAAGCAAAACCCTAGCGTCATCACAACTCACCCTACTGCCTGCGAAGAGCTGAGTGCCTCTAGCTTTTCAAGCACAGATCAACTATCTAATCCTAGCCCCAACTCAAGTGCTAAAAGTCCTTTCAAATGAGGCATGATGATATATTTATAGAGGTGAGGTTACATTTCACCTACCATGATTTCTCGCCTACCCTCATGAGTCTTGAACTTCCTCATTGCTCTCTCATGTCTAATGAAAAATACATGCCCATTTGATCTCAGCATAGTTGTTGGCATCACGATGAGAAATATGAGAGAGGTTATGAGTAGGATAAAGAAGGTTCTTGGAAACCCTAGAGTACTTGTTGCCAATGTTGTTGCCAGGTCACGAGGCAAGGTTGCACTATTCATCTTTGTATTGAATGACCACTTGTTCGGTACTGCGCCTCATTTACATGGAGACAATTATGCAACCAATATGATGTCGTGCTTTTGGGCTTTGTTATGAATATAATTCATAACAAATAAAATAAATATAAATAATAAATAATCAATAGTAGTGATTATTTTAATAGTCATTAGTTTAATGAAAAGGCATGTCTAAAAAGACATGTCTAGTCATCAAGGGGCACCTACGTAGGTATATATGCGGGCCCTCATTCTGACATTCAATCATCCTTGTACATTTTCATATATTAATAAAATATTATTTACAATACCTTTGTGTATTTTACATTTAAAGCACAAGCTATAAGTTTTATCGCTTCAGTGGTATCAGAACCATGCGATCCTTTGGACGTTATTCGCCACACAATATGCCATTAAGTTTATGTCCTGAAGTCATTGAGCAGTTAAGTGAAATTCGAGAATCATTACGACAAATAAGAAGATCACTTACATAATCAGTAGAGGTTTTCAAAACACTAGAGTCAACTCCTACATTGGAAGAGAACATTGACATGGAAGAGTCTAACAATAAGGAATGCTCTAACCCAGAAAATGATGTTGAACGTGGATCTTCTCAAGTTGACATAAAAGAGGTTGAAAATCAAAGGGAGTGTAAGACAACTGAAGATAAAGCAGTTAAAGATGAGACTGTTCGCAAAAAAATTGTTGAGGAAGATGATAAAGATGAGTCTACTAATTGGGAAACTGTTGAGGATGATAAAAGTGACACTGCAAACCAAGAAATAATGGAGTTAGATACCTCTCCAAACAGACAACATCAAATAGAAAACAAAAAGGATCCAACTTGTCATTCTTCCATTTGGAATATGCTACTGTTCGTTACAGGGAAGTTTCCGAAAGCCTGGATGTCTGCTCCTCTTCAGCATGTCATATTACCTTGACTATGGTGTTTTCTCAGACGTGGTTGCTATGGGACACAACAAGCATCATATCCTTGTCTACTGCCTATGTTAAGCTCTATGCCTCCTGGTATAATTTCGGCAAAACAATTCTTTATTGATTTCTTTCGAAGCCTTTGGGAAGGGAATTCTATGTGTCTTAATTCATCGGCTGATCAAGTTGCTCTTTTTAGAGCCATGAAAGATTGCTTTATGTGGATTGTAAACAATGCATCAAGATATGTCGAAGATGGGCTACACTCTATTGAAAAATTTCGTGTTAGAATTATTGATCGCATTATTGTTAAGCTTTTATGGTATGATTACATCACAAGGGAAAGTCATATATTGATAATGGAGCACTAATGGATAAAGTGTTGATTTTTGGTAGCATCGGAAGTGCTCCAAGTCTCCAAATTTGTGGAGAGGCTTAGGCACATGTATTCCAGAGAACCCATAAACAGTTTGTGAAAATTCCACTAGGAATATGTTTTATTGTAAAAATTAATTATTTTAATGGGGATCCTAAGTCTAACGTAGGGAAATTAAATAATTAAATGGTATTAATAAAACATAGTGAGAATAATCTAGAAAAAACGAAGATCAAGTCAAGTTATAATCTTAGCCGTTCATTAGGGATGTAATCTCGGCCATTGCTATCTCAACGAGAAGACTAAAGGAAGGCTTGAGCGTCATTTGGAAAGATACCCAAGTGAATCTAGTGTTCGAATTCTTTTGACAGACTAGTGCTCGCACAAAGATCAGATCTAAGTGATTCCAACGTTGTGAGGGGCAGAGACAGTTATTGGTTGAAGGATCTTCTCCGGGACCAAGAATACTAAGCAGAGAGGTAGCATATTTAGCAGAGGAAGAAGCGCAGACTCCAGAGGGTGTGACGCAGCCCCCAGAAGGGGTGACGGAGGCCCACACAGAGGCAACGCAATGTTTTCAAGTGATAATTCGAGATTTGCTGGGAGATTGGGGTTCTGAGTCAGGAGGGATAGAACTTGACATTCCGAGGAGAACATTGATCCGAGAGAGGAGACGACACAGTCCACAGAGGTCCCCATAGTCCTACGCAGCTACTGCGTAGAGGCAGTGCAAAGGGTGTTGGGGTTTCGCCAGTTCAACTACCGGATCAGTTAGTACTTGCCGTGTGAGGTAAAATCACAATATTTTTGTCTGTCGTGATTTCTCTGTATTGGATAGCCAGCAAGGCATCCAAAGATTGTATTCAGAAACTACTACTTAATAATATAAACCCTTAGATCTGCTGCACCGGTTTTCCCGCATTGGGTTTTTCCGGGGACTTTTTCCAAAATAAAGGTGTCCTATGTTTGGTTTGTTCTTTGCTCAATTTCTTTGTTTCAGAATCACAAAGTATTAAGTGTAGGTTGCTTTAGTAATTTACTGCAATAATTCATGAAGAAATATGAATTAATTCTGTAAAGTAATTTACAAAATAGGAGTAGTAAATTCAGCTGGTTATAGTAGGATTCTTGAGATTGTTAGATCTAGGAATTTTCACATAGTATCAGAGCGTTAGATGTGAAACAGGAAGAGCAGATTTGAGCACTGATATGAAGGCTGAATTGCTGCAGCAACAAAAGATCGAATCCCCAGAGGGATTGCGCAGTTCTAGCCAGGAGGGCTAAATCTTCGAGGTTGTCTCTCTCTGAGTGAGTCGACAGAGAAGTAAGATTTCCAGATCGAGATGTTGCTGAGGCAGAGGGAGCAACGCGGAGCCAGAGGGATGCAATTTTTTTGCAAGCAGTGGCTGGGCAGGGAAGCGTCAAAAGAAGAAGAAGAGCACATAGCGAGGAATTCTTCCTCAGTGAATTACTTGCTAAGGAATTCAACATTTCTCATTTGCTGGGCAATCGAGGAGCAACAGACTTACTAGCTCCATTAGGGTGTGCGTAAGCCAACCTAGAAGCTACGCAGTAGGGAGAAAGAGGAAGCAATTTGACAGTTTTCGATTGAGATGGTATCTCATGGTCTTAGAGATTAGGATTAGTTGGAGGGATCCTCCAACTACGCAATCTGGAAGGAAAGCATCAAATTCCTTCTGGATGAATATGATCTCCAGACATTCGTGGACAATGTCATTGCTGTGCCTACAAATTCAGATCAGAACAAAAGTACAAGTCCGATATGGCAAAGGCCAAGAGACTTATCCTTGATGGTGTCGAAGATCATATAGTCTCGCATATAGCTGGCAAGAACATAGCCAGGGAGATATGGGATTTCTTGGCCTTGCCATACGAAGGAACTTCCGAGCAGCGAAATATGTACTTGGAGCAGAAGCTTCGGATGATCTAGATGCAAAAGGGGGATCACATTAATCCATTCTTAGTGAGACTTCAGGAGATTTGAGACCAACTGGCAGCCGTGGGATCCACCTCAATTGCTGCAACTATGGTAAGGTTAGCCCTTAACGCAGTCACCGAGGAGTCACAAGTTTTTGTCCAAAGTATCTTGGGCAGGGCAACGCTTCCTAGTTGGGAGCAGATGTGGGCAGCACTTCAGTAGGAGTAGCTGAGAAGAGATCTGGTCAAGTGCAAGCTTGACGGTAGCAGCGGGAGCAGATTGAAGAATCCAGAGGAGGAGGAGAATGCAACCCTGTTAAATTTGGACAACTAGGACCAAACTCCATCTTGTGATGCTCAGATGAAGATTCCAATATTTGTATTGGATTCCTCTTTCGGAGAGGTGTAAAATCGATATAAAATTGTTTTTAATCTGATGAGCAGAACATTTATTTTGAATTTATTATTTATAATAAATTTAAGTGCAGGTCGGCCTTAAGGTTTTACACCCCCAACAGATGTGTCACACACCTCAATGATGGATATAAATACAGTCAACGTTGGAGAGCTTTTCACTCATCTCATCCACACACTTCTCATTAGATACGAGCATCTAAGAAGCAGTTCTCACGTGGGAAAAGGATGAAGTAGCTGCAGCTGGAAAAAGGATGAAATTTCTGCAGTTAGGGTTTCTGGACGAAATTTTCTGCCGTTAGGGTTTCTGGGCAAGTTTGACCAGCGTTGACTTTGGTCAACGCATGGTCCGTTTGAGCTGAAATTTTGTGGAGAGTTCGATTTTTGAAGGCCGTACTCATTGCCACAAAAATCGAGGTCAAAAGGTTGACCGAAGTTGGAGATGTGTTGACTTTATTGTTGCTGCCCTATGTTGACTTTTTCTGGACTGCATTAACTTTTCTGGGGTTGAATTTGAGTTGACTGGATGATTGATTTGAGGATTGTTGTGACACATTCTGGGTTGGCCGACCAAGAAGACTTTGCTGGTTGAAGCATCCTGTTGACCGCCGTAACGCACCAACACATTCTCCTGTTTCTGGTTTGTCTTCTATAGATCCACTGGTATGTTCTATCAGCATTTTACTTAACTATTTATGTGATTGTTGTTATAAAAGTAAAATTGCATCAAGCATAGAACATCTACAAAAATTTACATGGTATCAGAGGTGAGGTGAAGACAAGCCCTAACTTATAGCAATCACCAACTGAGAAAAATGAGTTCCACAAGTTATGGCTTCAAGGAGGATGACAAGCTAATTGGAAGGGATGACTTCCATGCTTGGAAGATGATATTAGATCTCAAATTAGAAGACCATGATCTCATGGACTATGTACTGGGTAAGATACAAGAACCTCCATCCACTGCTACTGCTGCTGCTAAAACCAAGTATAAGAAGAGGGAGATCAAAGCAAAGCTAATGATCAGGGAATCCATACATAAAAGTCTGGTTGCCTACATATCTGAGCTAGGCACATCCAAGGAGATGTATGATAAGCTGATACAAATGTTCAAAGTAAACAATGCAAACCAAGTGCTATTCTTCAAGAATCAATTGAAGAATCTGAAGAAAGGCAGGGATGAGTCTGTCCAAACATACTTTCTGAAATTGACCGAGATCACGAACAATCTGTTGGCTATTGGGGAGACAATAGCCAATCGTGAGATGGTACTCACCGCACTTGGAGGGCTCCCATATGAATAGCAAGTATTCAACACTACCATTCTCAATAATAATACAATTCCTAACTTTGACGAGCTACTGTCAAGATGCATGCAAGAAGAGACAAGAATGAAGGAATACGAAAATGACGGAAATGTTGCCTACGCTGCTCATTCTAGAAAGAAGAACTCTGGTGGTCCTAAGAACAAAGGAAGAGCAAGGGCCCAAGGAAAGAAGGGCAAGTGTTTCACTTGTCATAGGCCTGGTCACTATGTTAGAGAATGTCCTTTCAAGAAGGATTCTCCTGATAGTGACGACAACAACAACAATCGGAGAAATGGAAATCAAAGAAACGACAGGTCCAAAGGAAAGAGGAAGGCTCCCTCTGGTGGAAACAATCAACCTTTCAAAAGGTCTAGAAACTCCAGGTATGAGGAGTCAAATGTTGTTGATAAAAGAAATGAATACATTCTTGTATCTGCCCTCTCTGCTGCATCCCCGCCCGACACTATGGATGTTTGGCTGATAGATAGTGGTGCCTCAAGACACATCACTGGGTTCAAGGAAGCACTCTTTGAAATGGTTGAGAAGGATACTAATCTGGAAATTATCCTTGGAGATAATGCCACATATCCCGTGAAAGGGACAGGGACTGTGACCTCCACTTGTCTCAAGGACAAGTCCTACATTTGCAGGATGTACTCTATGTACCAAAATTGAAGAAGAATCTTGTGTCTATATCAGCCATCGAAGACAAAG